>NKZY01000642.1:36424-346167 GCA_002374555.1 Metschnikowia mauinuiana | reverse complement strand
TGCCCATGTAAAACGACTACATGGGCATTCCATGCCCATGCAAAACGTGCAGGAGTCGCACGGCGCTCACGTTTAACAACTGAATCATCACGGCAAAGTACACTGCGATCACTAGATGGAACACGCAGGCTGGCGACCATACACCCTATTGTCCAGTCTAAGCCATTTTGGAACCGACCAATTAGAACCGACCTTGTCCTCCACCAAAGCAAGACTCTGCATATACTTGGTGTTTCTGATTTCCTTCGTCTACGCTACTCTCGTCTTGATCGACCGCATCGTTCTCCAGAGATACCATCTTCCCGAGATCCAGGCGCCACCCATTGTGAACGCACCATCGTTTGCATTTGAACTCACGTGCCTTGAATCAGACGACGAAGACTCCGTGGGGTTGGATCTGACCCCAGAAAACCTGCCCCGCTTCATCCGGCCCAAGAGGTACTTATCTTCCACGCCTCTGGACGACGAACACTTGGCGTTTGACCGGCAGCAGTTTTACCAGAACCTCAACAATAGCTCGCAATACTTGAGGCGTGATAGCTTTATCAGCTGATGCTCTACTACATTTATATTCCTACCGATGTGCCCAAGAGGTGCAAACGAGGGAACGGCCTGCCCAAGCAGTGCCTGCTTGTGGGGTTTCACATGCAAAATTACTATGTTGTGGTGGACGTGCTTTTAGAGCCTTCCATCACCTTAGAATCTTCTGATTTGCATTTAAAGGATGTTGATCCAAATCTAAGAGTGATTGGACGGATCAATATGGACCTCCACGCAAGCTATACAGGTCAGACAAACATGGAGAATCCCGAAAATGGCCTCATCAACTTCCGCATGGATCCGGAATCCCTGTATCTATATGTGGACGACCATTTGCATCCAAAAGATAAGTTCAGCATCATCTTTTTCTCGCCCCCAAACCTACGAAACCTAGAATATTTCACCGTCAAGCCCATCTTCCTCCAGAGCACGGGTAAAGACCATCATGACCGCCTGCTCATTGATAAAATGGAACGGTGTCACCACATCAAAGAGGAAACCGAGCATTTCGACTTGTCCAGTAATAGCGATGCTGTCTTGGACAAGATCAACCAGTGCCAGAAACTCCGAGGCCTCTTGACGTCCAAGAAACCCGTCTTGTTACGAAAGCACCAGCTGTGGCCCCGAAGATTCATCAACTTCAACAAACACATATGGTACTCCATACTAGTTGCTGCCATTGCAAACTTCATCAATGTCTTGACCGCCGTGATAAGCGTGCTCAACAGCGACTTCTATGGTTTGGTGCCGATCAAAACATCCGCATGGTGCAAACAGCTTGATCTTCGGTTGAGACAAGTCACGTACTTCCCCATCCAGTTCATGTGCTACTATGACCCTGGGGTTGTTTTCGAGGAAATCCGGGAAAAACTCGATTCTCCTCCGGTCAATAAGCGCTTGAATATCAACAACTCCAACTACATCAACCTATACAACTCGGTGTGGTTGATTTTCAATGATGTTATCGTTGGGAAGATGTGCTACTACATGTTGGTGCGCAACCGGTCGCTAGTGTTGCATATGGTCAACGTTATTGTGTTGAAAACAGTTTTATTCACGAGGCTCGAGAAACTTATCGAATGGGTGGGTCTATATCACCCTGCCGGTTTCAAACTCAACAATGACTTGGGCAGCTTTATGCAGTCCATGTTCATATGGACGTCTCAGTCGTGGACTGCATGTTTCGATTACTTTGTCAGTCTTTTAGAAGCAGATTCGTGGCTTTGCTATGTCTTTGCTTACTGGTTCCGGATTACCTGCTCATGCGGCGTGTCGTTTATCATTGCCAGTTTCATCGACTACTTGAAGTTCTTCAACCTCCACATATACTTTTTCAACATAGCCACCACCAAGATCTACAATCGCCAGGTGGAGATGTTAAAGTCGCTCATGCAGTTGTTCCGGGGAAAAAAGTATAATATCTTGAGGAATCGGGTGGACTTGATCGAGGAGTCCCAGTTCAGAATCGACCAATTGTTGTTGGGCACCTTTTGCTTCATGTTCTTGCTCTACCTCTTGCCCACGACGTTTGCATTCTACATTTTGTTTTTCCTAGCCCGGGTTACCATCCTCACGGCGTTGAAGCTAGGCGAGAAGGTCGTTCTCTCCTTCAATCTCTACCCCTTATTCGTGGTGTTGTTGAAGCTTAAGAACTCGAAACGACTCCAGGGCGGAGTGCACTTCAAGTTCCTTCGGAAATATGCCAACTCTGATTGGTACACCATGGAGAACAAGGCGTTGACTTTTGACGAGATCTACGGCAATTTCTACAAGGTGTTCCGGCAGGAAGGGCAATATGTCCGGTTTTTCATGAACTTGTTGGAGGGGAAAGAGCTCCAATTACGCGACACCACCTCCATGAAAAAGAACTACCTCATGCTCCCGAGAAACTACCGCTCTTTGATGCGGGTGTGGGTGCAGTTGAACCCTACTGTCGGGGTCACGGTAAACGGTGATAATTAACCATAATCAGTCATTCAGTCCAATCACAGTCTGCTTAGTAGTAGGCACCATCCAAGTACACTATTCCACCACTACACTATCTTTACTTCTACAAGATAAATCTCTCATTCAATGCTGTTTCATCACTCAACAATTAATCGGATAGAAGTACCGGTGAAAAATGAGATACAACCTCATACTCAATAAGTAAAGTTGTAGAGTAGTAGTAGTAGTCAAGAATGAATAAGATATATAAAGTTATCAATGATATAAAAATATAAATATATACCGGTCCTACGGGCGGGGTGTAACAATAAATATGATATATAGATATATGTTGTTCATAAAAATTTAAAGGACTGGCTCTAAGTTGAAATACGGAGTTGTCCCTCTTCTATGGTTGACCTGACCAGAAACTTAATAGTAACTAATGCTGGAACTGTTACTACTTCTACTCCTCTGTACTGTATTTTGGTGAACTGACTATAATTTCCATCACTGCATATTAGTAATCTGAGTTCCCTGGTACTGTGGCGGAGTTTCTGGTTGCAAGGCCTTTATACTAGATGCTAGTCACATTTACTTGTTTTGGCTGCGAAAAGCGGCCATGGCTGTTCAGATATGCAGGAAGCAGAGCGAGCCAGGTATTGAATATTATTATGTAAGTTCGATTCTTACTTCGTCATTAAATAATAAAAAGAGGTGAGATCTATTATGTAAACCAGCTAATAAGTATAAAGAATAACTTTGTAATTCTATAATTATATATAAAGCTAATAAATCATGGTAAACTTACATTTATATCTAAAGATTATAAGTAATTAAGACCCTTAATATTATATAACCCTGTTAATGAATAAATAAAATAAGTTGCTAATAATATAATAGCAGATTTCTGTAAAATTGTCTGTTGAAAAACGTACTAGCTTGATGAATAATCCAATTTTTAAACCGAAGTGATGCGTTCCATGGCTCTTTAAATTGTTTNGATTTCTGTAAAATTGTCTGTTGAAAAACGTACTAGCTTGATGAATAATCCAATTTTTAAACCGAAGTGATGCGTTCCATGGCTCTTTAAATTGTTTTATGATTACAAGTGCGAAATCCAGTTCCATGAAAATGATACACATTTCCGTAGTATTTTTTGAAAGCTGAAAGATTTTCATAATATTTTTTAGGAGTTAAAGTTTCCGTAACGACAATATCCTGTATACGAATCAGGCAAGTCAAGCATGTACTGGTGCACTGTTGGATAAACTTGGTGTGCACAAAAAAGGAAGCGAAAGTGAGATAGCAAAGTGAAAGTGAAAAATCGAGTATTTTATTTCTCGACACATTTTCAACTTTTGAATTGAGTCCACTTCATAAAATTTTCGATGTTTCACCTTAAACTCGCCCGAATTTCTGGTTCGGGTAATTGTCACAAATCAAATTTCAATGGATGAGGTAATTTAAATATTAACTTGTTTAATGTCGGAGTCTCAAATTTATATTTGCTTATTTTTATAAGGTTTATTTATTATTAGGTGTATAAAAATAAATAAATTGAGAGGATCCGCGAATATATCAGCTTCCATAAATATACATTTATGATGAGTAGCGTTCAGAATCATAATCATAATCATAATCATAATCATAATCATAATCATAATCAGAATCACAAATCAAATTCACAATTGTGCAAATTGCATAAATTTTTAATTTAATTAAATATCTTGTCTTACATCAAGACCATTATTATTAGACACATCAGATGCTTTCGATGATGTCGATGCACCATCGAAACTAACCTTTTTAATCTTTCATTTAAATTCTTTTTTCATTTATGCTAATTAATTATCCACGAGCGCCTTCATACTAATTGTAAGTTTTCCTTTGTATATGACATAGTCTGAACAATTAGGTGACTAATTGAAATTAAGGATAAATTACCTTAATAACCATTTATATAATTGTAAGAAGGGTATAACAAATTTGAATACCGGATGAAGAAACAGAAAGAGAGTGTAAAACATAAATCTAACATGTGTATCAACTGGTAAAACTATAAATGTGCAAATTCTACTAAATTCAAGTTTCGAACTTCAGATTCTTCCTTCTCTGTATAACCTACCACCAAGTCTACAATAGATTGTCATTGAGTAGTAGACAATAAACAAGTAGACAGTACATAAAGTATCAGCAATTGCAACGCCGCCTCTTTCCAGTATACACAGTGTATACACCATAATACATATTACTATAATTAGTGGTAGGGTGATGAACAGAACTATATAGTCCAGTATATTTATCTTCAGTGTTGTATACTATACTATCATGCATAGTACAGACAGACAGACAGACAGACAGATTGACCGATTGGATCGATTAAACAGACAGCGACAGACAGAGACAGACAGAGACAGACAAATTAGACAAATTAGACAAATTAGACAAATTAGACAGATTAGACAGACAAGTTATGTTAGTTTATTAGTACTGGAATTCTGTCCACAAAGTATGATAAAGGTGTAGAGTATAGAGTGTAGAGTATAGATATGTGATTTATCTCTGGTCATGTGACTGAGAGGGTGAATTGGATTTTAGTTACTATTTTAGTACGAATTGTAATGCTGAACTCAATGATATGATTGCTACTATTTGTGCTGATATTGGAAATGAGTGGTGCAGTGGTTGCGAAATGATTAATACTATATACCCATATCTCCCATACTGGCACGTATACTGAAACAATTTACTGCTATATATAGATATTACACATGTTGCAGGATTGTTATTGTGAGTAGGCGTATAATCAATAGATCAATAGATTTATGTTGTAGATTGACATACCAAGAAAATAGTACTGCACACTACTTACTGTAGTGTGGTAGACTGTAGTTAACCAGCTAGTGATTAAACACTTTTGGCCACTGAAATTGACTATAGTGTCATTGAAATAATTATCCAATTAATTTTACACTCCAGTATTCCATAGAGAGAGAGTTTATTCTTTTCTGGTACAATATGGGACTAAGAAGACTGCTACACTGCTACAGTAGCTACAATATACTATATGCACTTCTCAGACTACTCCGGAATTCTCTACCCCACCAGTATAAATACACAGTAGACAGTAGTGGTGAAACAGGGGATTTTTAAGGTAAAATAACAGTCTATTCTCAGTGTTATGTTAACAAATACAAATAGGGATGTGAGAAGAATTAGCCAATCAAAATTAATTTTCGGTGTGGAGTAGCGATATACGTCACATTATCAAATTCCACTAGTAGACTTCAAGAGACACTTATTTACGTCCAGAAGGAAGTGACTGTCTGAGTAGTAGCTGGAACAAAAATGAAAACAATTTTCGTATCATTGCCTTTAATGGTGAAAGTGCTAGTTCCGGAGATCAGAAGTGGAAGTCACCGTGCTAGATGATTTTGGAATTCAACAATGACTGTATGGCTTTCACTTCCCTCTTTAATCTAGAAGGTAAGGATGGAATTCGTACACCCCAAAAATGTTTACGACATCAATGTTGGTACCTTGACCCGTAATTGTAGTTGTAGTGGTAACGGGAATAATTCGTAATCCTCATATCAAACCCGTTTGAATAGGATAAATTTTGCTCACTTCACTCACATTTGGGACATGCACAAGTCTGGCTCCTGATTTCGATTTTTTTTTAAGTGATTCCGAGGTTCAAATATTTGGTTGTATATAGATCATCAACTTAAGAAAGGCTGTACTATAAATTGTTCAGTATCAATTATGAGGAACTAAGTTCTACACCAACACATTTCTATCTAAATCTACCCGAATTGTATGAACATTGACCTGGAATGAATATATGGAGCCTCCATGTGGATCTAGTAGGAGGACCCATTGATTACTAGTATTACACTACTTTCCATTCATGTACAATGGGACCATGATTCCGAGCTTATCACCACAATAAAGAAGAATAATAAAGAAGAATTAATAATCCACAATTAATTATATATACACATTAATGATTAAAAGATCAATCCACCACAAATCGTTCTATTGGTCAAATTGATCTTCTGATTAACTCCCATGAATGCAAGCTATGGCATCTAGCCCCTCTTTAGCCACTCCACCTATAATTTCAGACTAAAACGTCTTAGATAATTTTCTATTAGGTGTATAGACCATATTCGTATTACTAAAAAGAGAACATGTGATTATACAGTACCACCTGATTTTGTCATGGACTAATATGAGGTTTGCACCCATAAGCTTTGCATCCAGTTCTGTATCACCCTAGAACATGTCCCACTATAGAACTATGGAAGTAAAGTATAAATTAGAGATATAAACTTGTAGTATATGTATATGAGGTATAAATTACATATATTAATAAATGAGGTATATAGTAAGGGATATAAAATCAGGAATGTCAATATTATAATGGGTAATTCATATGTAGATAGAAACTTGTAATAAGTCTAAATGATCCTTTAAGCGACTTAGAACTTGGAGTAGAGAAAAACTATAGAATACGAGTATGAGTGGAAAAAGAGTGTGTAGTAGAGTAATTAGAGTGCATGAGAGGATGAGTAAAGGGTAGATGAGTCCATAGTGGGAGAGTAAAGTAAAATCAAGAGTAAAGTGAAGGGCAGAGTCAAGTATAAATCAAGATATAACGTAAGGTATAGAGTAAGGTATAGAGTAAGGTAAAGAGTAAAATGAAGAGTAGAGAATTGTTAAGAGTAGATCCAAGATTAGACTACAGAAGACTGCAGAAGACTACAGAAGACTACAGAAAAGACTGAAGAGTGACTAAAGAATAAGACTTGGAACAAGTATCATAAAATCGTGTACCACCGAAGTAGTAAATCTTTTGGCTTATAAAATCTCCTTTGCTTGTGGTAAGTAGAATACAGTAGTTATAATTCCAGAGCAGCGAAGCCGTCAGTGCTCATAACCATCACATATATAGTGGTCCAGCTTTTCAACCAGTACATAAGACAATGTAGATATTATTTTACCTCAGCTAGATACATTATTATTTTTCTATAGAATGTATTAGAAGCCAATATGAATATACTCCGATGAAACAGTAACAAGTGGTCACCCCACAAAGTCGGTAGTGTACTTGTTGTAGCCATTTTCTGTCCACTGAGTACTTATTCATTCAGTGAGTAGCCATTTAGCGAGTATAGATCAATTAGCGAGTATAGATCAATTAATAATTAACCCTGTATAAGGTATCTATCGGAGAAGTAAAGAGGACTGTAGCAATAACCTTGTCCTTACACCAACGTCCACGTGTAACGTCCACGAGACATTCACAAGAACATCCCGAGAACATCATCGAGACTTCCACGAGGTTTTCAGCAAGCAAGTCAGGACTCAATCACCCTTATCGTTCAACACCTGCTTCACAGGCTCGGTCTCGTTAATATAGAGCTTATGCTCCTGGATGTACCGGATAACCGAATTGGGCAACAAGTACTGCACCGACATACCCCTTCGAATGAACAAGCGGATCTTGGTCGACGAGATGTCGTTGTAGATGAGTTGCTTAATAACAAGCACGTTCCGACGGTGTTCGTACATGATATCGTGGCTTAGCAAGAAACTTCTCACATCGGCCCCGGTCCGCTCCACTATAAGACACCCATACTTGCCCAAGATGTGATGCACGTCTTGGTCTGCCCACACATCAGGTTCTCCCATGGACTCAATCAAGTCGCCGCCGGCCAAAAGCATGATTTTGACTCCTCGCCTCTCGCCCGATTTGGTCAAGATGCCCCCGCGCTTCACGTTGATCTCCTCGTTGAAATGATCCAACACCAACGCAGTCCGCGTGTACTTTGGCTGCAACAGCTCCCACGAGTCCACCATAAGCCACGACGATGTTCTCTCACAGGCTAGCTCACACATGCGCACGCGGTGGTGCGAAGGCGCCAAGCCTTGTTTCTTATAATTGTCTGACACCGGGGAATAGTACCCTCCAATGACTTCAAACCGGGTCTGCTCACTAATGGTATCTAGGGCCATTTCAAACATACGGAGATGCAAATACGTGATTGGCGAGAACGAGCCGCATGCCACCACTACCAATGGATGGTTGGACTCGTCCGTGAGTTTGGTGGCCAATCGGTGCGTGGGGAACTGGTAATCCTTCAAGTCCTGCGCTTGTCTCTGGATGCCATGGGGCATTTCCTCCAAGTCAGCAATCTGCGTCAGCCTCACCTTGATCGTGGGCGGGAGAATGGTTTTGGCGGGCTGGCTCACTGCCACCGGATCGTCGTCGTCGCTCAGCGAGTTGGTGAGTTCGGTATGCTTGCGGGGAATCTTGGAATGGTACGCATGCTCGGTTTTCTCGGGCTTGGCGCCGTGGGACGTTGACGGATGCGGCGTGGGGGCGTCCATCGTCTCGCCTAGATCTGCTAATACTAGAGGCTCAATTGGGATGTTGACGGGGATCTTGGACGAGTGTGCTGGGGGCTCGAAATCTAGGTTCTTGGAGGGAGGCGTGAAGTTGGGGTCGTTGGTGGGGTCCATGACAATGGCTTGAAAGCTCGATTAAATGAGTGTGTGCCTAGGCAGGATGGGGGGTATATGTAAGAGATTGGGAAGTCCGAGAGGGGAGCAATTGTGTGCCTAAGTCCGAGAACAATCTGGGGCTGCGTGAAGTGAAGTTATTTTCTCGCACGGAGGATCATTTTAGACCTCTACTTTCTGCAGGTATGGTTGAGTCACAGGCCGCGGATGGATATCATAAGCAGGTTACTAGATTTTGGTTTTGGGTTTAGATTCGGTTTTGGTTTCGGTTTTTGGTTTTTGGTCTTGAAGGGCTGAGAGATCAATTGAGTTATGAGCACAAACCTTAAAACCTCGTAAATGATTTAGCCGTGCTTTCGGTAGAGTAGTGATGGACGGCGGTGTCATACGACGGACATTCTCAAGAGTGCAGACGGTGTCAAATATAGTTGACATTAGCTTGCTTCAGCGGCCCCTTTTCTCCGCGCGTTTAAAAAACGCCAAAAAATATCGTCACAGACAGGATTCGAACCTGCGCACGCAATGCGCAACACCTGGGCTGCTGAATTAGCAGGGTGTCGCCTTAACCACTCGGCCACTGTGACAATTATTGAAAAATCACGTTTTAAAGAAGTTAGCCCCACTATATCAGTGGATTTCCAAAAAATATTCTTTGAGGCTAAGAGTGACAACACCTAATAATTTTCAAATGAAAGTGTACCCAGTGCTCATTTTGCTTCACATAACGTCTTGGCAGCTGGGCTACGCTAATTGTAGTGGTCAATACATCGAAGAATGATTCATGTGAGAGGCTATCACCCATGAAACTAACCACGTTCTTCGTGGGATATTGTGTTCAAGACCTCAAGGAAACTTAAATTTATGCACACTTCTTGTAGTTAAGCATTTGAAAAGAACTGTCCTAAAATATTGTGGAATGTATGGAGATGTATTAATTTACTACAAGAGATGTGTTGCTGGAAGAGTGAGCATGTCTTGTACAACGATTTAAACCGTAATTTTTTTTACAAAAACGAAGCCTGTGTGGCGTAATGGTTAGCGCATTTGACTTCTAATCAAAAGATTCCGGGTTCGAGTCCCGGCATGGGTTCTTCTTTTTTTTCCATTTCATCTTAGCCACCAGTTAAGTCTCATTTTTTAGTGCTCCAGGTTTATGTTCATAACTCGGCTTTAAGCCAGTGCTACTGAATCCCCTCTTGCATCTTACTGAGGCGTTGTCCAGCGTCCCGAGGCATCAGACTTTTTTTCTCGTGCGACTCATTATTTCGGAGCTAGACATGCGGAGAACCCCGGCCCGGCAGTTAAAAATAAACGCTAAGCAGAAAAACAAACACAAAGGAGCATATTTTTCTCACGAAGGAACGGAATTCATCGATAAAGATTGTTTTCAATTCAGGTATAAGATTTTATAGTTCTCTCAAGTGCAGGAGGAGCGGCTGACTCAAAAGGTTCGGGGCGAGCTCGGACTTGAGTCATCCACTGCGTACAGCTCATGCGCGCAGATAATCCGGGAGGGGTATGGAGCTCGGATTGACGGAAGACGTGCACACAACTTCGCATCCCCGCCACTGTTGCACGTCCGAGAATTCCCGGAGCTTGACCGTTTTTTCCCTGCGCCCAACACCACCGACTTCTGTGGCACCAGCCTAGACTATTTATGTGGAGGCGAATGCAGTGTTTTGATGTAGGCATGGGAATAAATGCAAAGAAAGAAAAACTGTCATTTACATGTCAAAGGGGAAGTAAATGCCGAAAAAAAAGTTTATTTGCTAAGCACCCGACTTCACCCGTGAAACCCGCTAGTCGGATTAATATTGTCGCACCGGACCTGCATGCAGAGGTTTTTTTTGGACTGAAAGTCACCCGAGGTTACTTTATGCGCCTGACTCGCGCTTCACGGCGCTTGTGGTCGCGCTCGGAGTACTTTCAGGTGGCTGTCGATAGGCAATTCCTGCATGAGGTGTCATCTGGCCAGTGGTACCCCAGACGCATGTTCTCATTTCGGGCATGATGCAAACGACATCGGAGGAAGTCCGTATAAAGGCAGACGCTCTTCCGAGGCCCGGTTTTTTGGACCAACTTTTATAGTGGACACTTTGCCTTACCTGCACATCTATATTATTCGCTTGTGATATCTATCTGAGATACCCTTCACTGCTTCCATTATATATTGCCTCCAGCTCTTCAAATTTCTGCTGGGCCCTTTTTATTTCCCCTCCCATTTATTTTTCCCTCGATTTATTTCCCCTCCAATTTTCCCCCAGGTTATTTCCCCTGCTATATTTCCTCCCTTTACTGAACCATTACCTTTCAAACTCCACCTTTTGCTGCTTTCAATTTTTTTTATTCACCATGTTGGCTAGCGATTTACTTTCATACTCCATCATGCTGAATGGCGACAAGGCCGTCAGCCATTTCAACCCCCACTATGCCCTGTTCAACAACATCAAACAAGACCATCGACCCTTGCCTCCCATCACAAGCTTCCACTTGACAGAAACCAACTTACAGCTGTTGAACTCATACCTACAAAAGTCGCTTGACTGCAAGACCCCCTCGCTTACGTCGCTGTCGCTGGCTCTGGAGCTGCCTCTTTCATCTCCTAGTCAATATTCCCAGGAGTTGTATTCCACCGGTAATGGTGCCGAAAGCGGTACCCCGCCACGCGACACGAATGCCCAGCGAAAGCGCCGGCAACGGTTGGGGCCTTCGTGTGACAAGTGCCGGTCGCGAAAAGTCAAATGCAATGCAGAGGTGATTTTGTTGAGTCGCAGTTTCCGTCCGGACATCGCTGAGAGTTCTGCAGACGCCATCCACGAGTACTTGGAACTATCAGCCGAGCAAAAAACACAGCTCTTTTCGGGAGCCCCAGTGCAACTCGCCCTGAAGTGGGTGTTGGTGCTCTCCAACCAAAAGCTTATCAAGTTCAAGCCGTGTATGTCATGCGCAGGCAAGGAGCTCACGTGCGTGTTCTCCAAAGGCTTCACCAAAGAAGACATTCTCCAGAGCAAGCGCAGTGTTCTGGTATCCGGATTGATGCTGCCCATGGCAGACAAGAGATGCACGTCGCCACACAAAATTGTCAAGAAGCTGGGCGACAGCGTGGGCGTGGCGTCAGGAACCACCAAGGCCGGCTTGAGAAAAAGCTCGTGTGCGGCATGTCGCAAGCGCAAGGTCAAGTGCGTGTTGAACCGCACGTCCAAGTGTGTGGGGTGTACGAAAAAAGACATCACATGCTCCTTCTTCGACTGCTGAGCATATCGGAAGCATTCATTTCATCGGGTTTATTCGGGCACTTGGGCTACAATAGGGATTCTAATCATCAATACGACACTCCTCCCACAACAGTGCAACAAAACTTTTTAATACTATATCTACTTAACCACTCAACGCGTACTCCTTCCGACTCATTATTTCCCAATTACCCCACCCCCTCATTATCCCTTGATACTACCCATATCTCTAATTTATCTACTGTCCAATCAACTATCCCTAACTATTTTGTCCTAACTACTATCCCCACTACCATCTCTATTATCCTCCTGTACGAGGTCTTAACTACTAACTACATGCCCTGACTATACCGATAACCTCTATACCTTGTTGAGCGGATGACCAGATTCAGAGTGACGTGACTAGAACTGAAACACAAATGTAGCCAAATCTACCGGTGCAAATAACCACCACGTCACCCAAACGTTTTTCAAGCATCACCCGAGCTCCGTGTCATACGATCTGATCATTACCTGAAACATATCATGAAACATCATCTGAAACATCATCTGAAACATCATCTGAAACATCATCTGAAACATCATCTGAAACATCATCTAAAACAAGGCCAAGGCATTTCAGCATCAGCTAATTGCTCCTGTTTTCGCAGTCAACTACTGGTGCGGTGTGGTGCGCATGGCAGCCTCACTCCCGTTCAGGCTCAGGCTCAGGCACCGAACTCAAACGATCGCGCATGTCCTACTCTTCGCAGCCGCGATCACTGCGCACCAAACCGGCCATTTGGTAAACACACATTCACACAGGTCTACAACATCCTTCTTTGCCAGACCGCACATTCCTACTCCCCAAACGACTGCTCTTGGCCGCTGGTGTACACAAAGCACTTCACTACCCCTCTTTGTTTTTGTGGCTACTCCCCACATCCTGCATTGTTCAGTATATAAACGGCCTGGGTTCCCTTGGTGCTACTTTTCGTGCATCTACTGAACAACTCGTCTTGAGCACCCGCTCCCCTCGCCTCACCGGCAAACCCACGACCACGGGTCCCAACCCGACCGTGATTACCTACGCTAGTGATACCTGATACATCAGTCACTACTGAAACAGCGACATGTCGCTCCGGACAGATGTATCCATGGATGAGAGCTTTAACTCCATGCTAAATACGCCCATCAAGAAAATCGAGGAGCTCACCTTGCACAGCCCGAACCAGGGCCGCCCCATCGTGTACCCTGACCTCAACGATATCCCCACCCAACGCAATACTATCAACGAAAGTATGGTCAATAAAGGGTACTCACAGACCCTAAGCTCGGCTGTTCTACGGGAGTTGGATACGCGGGCCAACGAGATCTCCACGCAGGCGTTCTTTGCGTCAAACGCCAGCCAGAACTCCGCCATGAAGAAAAAGCGTTTTTCCGGCGCCCATAAGCCCATGTTTCAGAAAATGGAAAGCATCTCCTCACACTATGCGGCAGCAAGAAATAAGGACAAGGACAAGAACTCCAAGCAAACGCGTCCTGATCCTCAGTCCAGTGCCAGCAAGAAAAGACGTACTCTCAATGGTCCCGAAGAGATTTTTGGCTCAGAAAGCGTGGAATCCTCCCCTACTCGTCGGAAGGAGGGCCAGTCTCCACAGCATTTGTTGAACAGAGGGGCTCCGCTCCCGAACCTCACTGCTCCCAATCCTTTTTCGGGTACCATACCGTCTTTCCTGGCGAAGAAGCCTGAACTATCTGCGATTGCGTCACTTTCTTCGTCTCCTATACGGTCGCCCGATTTGAAGTCGTCCCCACTGAGGGTCACGCGCATCTCTCCATCCAAAGGCTCCATGAATCTAAATCAACTTTTGCTGGATGACAGCACCTGTGAATTTGTCAAGCCAAAGGGTCCCGTGAAGGTGAGACAAACATCGTTACAAATGGCTGGAGTCAAGCCTGGTGGATCTGTACAGTCTTTAAACAAAAAGCTGTCCACTTCTAGCTTGCAGAAAAAGCCTTCGCTGTCCTCCCTTTCAGATAAACCATTTTCAGCCACCCCCAAGTTGCAGAAAAAAACATCCAGTTGCAGTTTGAACAAAAAGCCATCGTTCTCAACCCTCGAGAAAAAACCCCTGCTTCTGAGCTTGAACAAGAATCTGCAACTGGCAAACTTCCAGTCAGCAACCAACCTACGATCGGGCGAAAGGGCCTATTCTTCTTCGACGTGGAACTCCAATCTAGAACCAAAACAGGCAATCGCCAAAAGCCCTACCGACTCATATTCAGCCAATGATAGTTTCTGCTCCATGTCCAGCTCTCGCACCATTTCGTCCCGAAGCACCACAGCAGACTCCAGTGATGCCTCTTTCGTGCAGAAGACCCGGTCAGAGGTCAAACTGCAACCCACCAAGGCCGTGCCATTCTCTCTTTACAGCAAGCCAACGATCTCGTCGAGCCAAAAGAGCCTTGATCCCCAGCACTCGCTCAATTCGTTCCCTAGCCATAAGTCGTTATCGCTGCAGGCGAGTGACAGAAGTTTGAATCGGTTTCAGCGGTTCAAAACTAGATTTTCCTAATACCCTCCATCTCACATCCTTCAACATCACCGTTCATATTCCTCATAATTCAATTCAATTCAATCATGCGCCTTGTGCATCTACAGACACCATTCAAACACTTTTAAGACAATTGAACTTTAAAGATAATTTATTTCGGAGATAAATACTTCAAGACGATATTTCAAGGTAACTAATTCCATTGTAGTCATGTCTTGAGCACTCATAAGGTATATAGCACACCCGTGCACCAGATGTATATGTCAAGCGTGGCGAGCAGCTTCAGAAATGATCAACATCATACACCATGGCCGTTGAAGAAACTGACACCAAGGTTATTATTTCGCTTCCCGGATCCAAAGGCACCACTGCCGAAATCTTGAAGTTTGGAGCCACGGTCATCTCGTGGAAGGTCAACAATGACGAGAAGTTATGGCTTTCCCAGGGAGCCAAGTTGGACGGGTCCAAGGCCGTCAGGGGCGGCATTCCGCTCGTTTTCCCTGTGTTCGGAAAAGAAAAGGATTCGTCTCACCCTACGTCACCTTTGCCGCAGCACGGATTTGCCAGAAACTCGCCGTGGGAGTTCCTTGGGCAGGTCTCGGAAAGTCCAGTTGCTGTTCAGTTTGGATTGGGCCCCGAGAACGTCGACGAGGAATTGTACAAACTATGGGGAAACGGCAAGTACGACTTCACGTTGATCTTAACAGTGACATTGAGCGAAGATAACTTGACCACGCAGATCGAAGTGGAGAACACGGGCAAAGAGGCGTTTGAGTTCAACTGGTTGTTCCACACGTACTATAGAACCGCAGACGTCACGGACACGTTGGCCACCAACCTCATGGACTCGGAGTGCTACGACCAGCTCTTGGCCACCACGTACCAGGAGAAGTCGCCTATGCTCACGTTCCAGGAGGAGTTCGACCGCATCTACAAGAATGTCAGCGAGCACAAGGACGTGCAGCTTGTAGATAAGGGCAAGGTGTTGATGACGTTGAAAAGAAAGAACTTGCCGGATGCAGTTGTGTGGAATCCCTGGATCGAAAAGTCCAAGGGAATGGCGGACTTTGAGCCCAAGAACGGCTATATGAACATGTTGTGTGTGGAGCCGGGACACGTGGCCGACTATATTGGGTTGAACAAGGGCGACAAGTGGATTGCTTCCCAGTCCATGACGGTTGGCGGAGAAATCAATGTGCAGACGAACATCTACGCATGAGCGCCAGTACTAGAAACGTTAGACGTGCGTGGAGCACTCGGGTGCAAAAGATACCGAGACTCCACAGACACCACCGAGAAACACCGCCTCAAACCTACACCCCTTTAGTGATTCGACTATTTATTTTTTAGGATCTTCCAAATACATCATAAATGCCATGGATATCACAACATCCTAATTAAAATCAAAAGCATAGATTCTCCAGGTCATGCTTCAGTCTTGTGCGGAGTCGGCTCAGCCTGTACCCGATGCGACTTTTGCTAGGCACATTTCAGCTACGAGCATACTGCTTTCGCAGATTAAATCTACAGTTATTTTTTTCCCTTTGTATTTTTCTTTCCATCTACCTACCACATCAAAATTCCATACGCCCCGATCCCCCGTCCTTTCCTATAAATACCCCACCCTGCCCCCCCTGCTGCTTGCTCCCCTGTTTTGCTGATGTCCTTCATCCTCAGATCAGCGCCCGCCCAAAAGGCGTATCAGCTCTTCCACTACCAGTTCCTCAGTGAGAAGGAACCCGGGCTGACGTTGGCAGACCTTGATTTGGACTTGGATATCCACAAATCTATAAACAAGCTTCGGCATCACCCCTGGACCCTGGCGGATATAGCGCACTACGGCTTCTTGCTGTCGATCATCTTCTTCGTTTTCGTCATTTTCCCTGCATCGTTTTTGATCAAGATCCCTATCTTAGCTGCCTTCATCACCTGCTTTTTGGTTCCCTTGACCTCGTCGTTTTTCCTCCATGCATTGCCCATCTTCACGTGGTTGGCGCTTTTCTTTTCTGCATCCAAAATCCCCTACTCATGGAAGCCTGCCATTTCCGTGAAGTTCCTTCCGGCCATGGAGACCATCATGTACGGCGACAACTTGTCCAACGTGTTGGCCGAGAGTAACAATTCGTTTCTCGATGTGCTTGCCTGGCTACCCTACGGAATCATCCACTTTGCTTCTCCATTCGTGGTGGCCCTCTTCATCTTCTTATTTGCACCTCCCACGTCCTTGAGATCCTTTGGTTTTGCTTTCGGCTACATGAACTTGACTGGTGTTTTGATCCAGCTTCTTTTTCCCTCTGCTGCTCCTTGGTATAAGAATATACACGGCTTGCAACCTGCAAACTACTCCATGAACGGTTCTCCTGGAGGTTTGGGCAGAATCGACGAGTTGTTCGGTTTCGATATGTTCACCTCTACATTTGAAAACTCGCCCTTGGTGTTCGGCGCGTTCCCTTCCTTGCACTCAGGCTGTGCAGTTATGGATGTATTATTCTTGTGCTGGCTCTTTCCAAGGTATACCCCTATCTGGTGGTTCTACGCGTCGCTCTTATGGTGGAGTACCATGTACTTGACTCACCACTACTTCATCGACTTGATTTTCGGTGCTTGCTTGTCGCTTACTGTTTTTACGTACGTCAAGTACAGCAAGTTGCCCATTGTCGACCCCAAGAAGTACTGTCGCTGGTCCTACAAGGATATTGCTCTCATTGATGTCCACGGTAACGACCCATTGACTACTTTTATCCCATTGCACGATGATATTGAAGAAGGCCACGAGCTAGAATCTTTCAGCCATCCGAGTACAGAGCAACGCTCGAGGCAAGACTCCAACAACTTATCCATTTACCCTGAAAGCACTCTGAGATCACTCTCGCAACTGAGTTTCTTATACGACGACAACAATGATATTCTGGAGGGCGAAACCGACACCAGCAATCCAGAGTCCATGTTCGAAGATGGAAGGCGAACCAATGAGCAAATCCAAGCTAGTGTGAATACGTCGCAGACATCTTTGAACGACGTGGATCCACACCTGCACCCTGGATTCAAGATCACACCCGTACCAGCTCCAACCGCTGCTCAGCGTTAGGAACTGAATTGTTGGCTGCAATGCAGCAACACATTTGACAAATTAGACTGACCATAGGGAGAAGTCGCAATGCTGGTATGGACGCCCTTAATGCATGCCACCATTCAAAGATAAATACAAAGCAGCTCTTGGGTCGAAGAGACATACTAGCTTTTTAATTGACCCTACACTAATGAATTCAAGATGTACACATAGTAACATGTAACCGATAACCTTTCCTATATACAAAACTAAGTTTCTTCTTTGATGCCATTTGCTGGATGCTGGATGCTGGATGCCGTTACTTCGAAGCCTTGGCGACTGCTCTCTCGAAAGTTGTGCCCACATTTAGCTTCTTAGACATGTCGTTCTTGATGATGCTGGACCTCAAGATTCTAGGGTCTCTTCGCAAAGTTCTCAAAAGTTCCTGCTGAACAGTAGAAGAGGAATCAAAGCCCATTATAAAGTGGTAGCCCTGGAAGTGTCTTTCCTGGTCCTTGGAGAGGATTTTGGGAAGAGGCTTGGGGCCCAAGCTGGTGATTTGTCTGACCACACCTCTGTTGTTCAAGATCAACTTGCCCACCGTGGTGGCGATTTTGGCTGCCTCCTTGCTGACTGCAAGGGGATCCTGGATACGGGCTATGGCGAAGATTTCGTAGTACATGGGAAACAGTTAGTGAAAGGTTTGGGTCGATCGCATTTAGTCTGAGAAATTTTGTGTCGTGCGAAGCTCAATAAGTGTAGAAAATAGGTGGGAACAACATGAATTAATGGTAAGAAAGCGGTGAAAAAACTATAGGATAATTGGAAATCGAAATTAGTTCAAAAAATTCATTTACTTACGTTTTTTCGGTAAATTTGGATTTTTTATGTTGAGTTCATATTTTTTCACCATCTCGAAGCTTACCTGGTGAAAAATGCGAAACTCGAATGACTCCATGATATCTTGGAGTGTCTTAGAAAAGTGAACATGGCCATACAAAAAAAAATACCTATTTTGAAAGATACGAAATTTATGAACCCAGAGGAACCAAAAGCAAAAAAATATACAGCTCCAATTCCACCGATCCCAGACTAATGAATACCGCCCCTACGTACTATTATACTGTCATAGTACTATTACACTACCCTTTTACTAATACTAGCACTACAGATTCCACTACAAGTATATTACGAAGATAAACCCAGCACTTGGTAGATTCTAATATGCCGTGCTGGTCATTTTTAAAAGAGCCTAAGAAAATAGCAAAGTATAAATAGAGAAGAGTTGTGAATGGATCAGAGTGGTAGTGCATTGTAGTGAGTGTAGTGTTGTAGTGTAGCGTGGTGAGTACATGATGTACAAGATTTGAGAGATGTATGGCTATGTAGTGCATGATGTAAACATTGATTACAATTTCCTGGCAGCTCGCCTAGAGTAGGATCCAATACTAGCTTCAGTCTAGCAGCTTTGCCAAGCTTTGTCCAGCTTTACCAACTTTGTCTAGCAGGGTTCTTTAGTGGAGCTACACTGGATCTGGTTATGGTAGGAATGCGCGGCTCAAGGTACGCACTACATATGCCCATTATACTGCGTAGGTTACTGCGTAAGTGTGAACCGCGTCGCGTCGCATCCCACCCGTCTCCAACCACTTGTCTTACACTACACTAGTTCAAATGTCTAGCTCAAGACCCGACCTTAAGTTCTCAGATACTGCTGACGAGCGGCTGTTCTACCGAAGATTTTCCAATCTCCCTGCCAAAGAAAATGCCTCCATTGTCAGATTAGTGGATCACAAGGACTACTTTTCGGCCCTCGCAGAGGACGCGGACTTGATCGCTGAGTCCATCTACAAAACACTGCTGGTGATTAAAACGTCCAATTCCGTCAAATATGTGACCATCTCGCCCCAGGTCTTCTCTTCCGTGTTGAGACATTGTCTTGTTGTCAATGCTTACAAGGTGGAGGTGTACAATAAGCAGTTCTCGCTTGTAGTCAGTGCCACCCCCGGAAACTTGGAAGCGTTGGCCCAGGAGTACGGCATTGATCTTGAGGCCATGTTGAACGATGGCTCAGTGCCAAAGGTGGCTAGTGTCAAGTTCTCGTCCTCTGCTTCTGGCAAGAAAGTGGGTGTGTGCTTGATGGACTTGCTGAATAAGGTCATCCAGCTTTCGGAGTTCGACGACAATGACTTGTTCTCCAATTTGGAGTCGTTGCTTCTCCAGGTAAGTGTTAAGGAGATCTTGCTCCCTTCTTCCTATAATGCAGGCGATCACTCGTCTCCAGATGTCATCAAGTTGTTCCAAGTCTTGGACAGAATAGGTGGGCTTGTGATTGGTTCTATCAAGCCTTCTTATTACTCCACGAAAGACCTTGACCAGGATTTGACCAAGATCATTGCCTCCGAAAATATCAGTAGTGATTCTGATAATAGTCTCGAGCTCATCCTCGGGTCTAAAGGCATCAGCTCCACCGAAGAGACTCTTTCTCTTTCATGCTGTGCCTCTCTTGTCCATTACTTGGACTTGTTGGCGGACGACTCCACGACCTTCTCCATTGAGAAGTACCCGATCTCCAACTATATGAAGATCGACGCTTCTACCATGAAAGCTCTCAACATCTTTCCCTCACTGCAGGTAACCCAAATGGCCGGAGTCAAGAGCAGCTCCATCTCATCCATTTTTGAGCTCTTGAATAAATGCAAAACTTCCGCTGGAACAAGGCTACTTTCTCAATGGCTCAAGCAACCTCTTACCAAAAAGGATGAGATCTCAAACAG
The DNA here is from genome assembly GCA_002374555.1 of Metschnikowia mauinuiana. Taxonomy (NCBI): domain Eukaryota; kingdom Fungi; phylum Ascomycota; class Pichiomycetes; order Serinales; family Metschnikowiaceae; genus Metschnikowia; species Metschnikowia mauinuiana. Next base: position 325,574 of record NKZY01000642.1, on the reverse strand, counting down.
ACATTCGTTGGTGGAACACTTCATGTCCGACACCAACTTGCGAGTCTTTGTATCGCAAGAATGGCTCCTGCGAGTTCCTGACGTCAAGAGAGTTATGAAGAGGATTTCTTCGGGCATAAAAAAGACTTCTGGTGCTGAGAACAAAAAGTTGGAGGATGTGGTGAGATTGTACCAGCTTGTGAAAAGCTTACCTCAGTTGAATGATATGCTTCAGATGTCAATGGAAGATTGCAAGGATGAAAAGACAAAGGCTTTGATCGATAGTGAATGGATTGCTCCCATTTCGAAAAACCTCCAGCCCTTGCTTAAGTTTCAAGAGCTTGTGGAGACCACCATTGATCTCCTGCCTTTGGACCTGGCGTCCGCACACACTTCGTTGCACACGGATTTCAATATCAAGCCCGAGTTTGACGAGTCCCTCATCACAATCAATGAGAACTTGGAGGCCACTTCGCGGAAGATCAAGAAAGTCCACCAGGAGGTTGCAGATGACTTGAACATCGACATGGAGAAAAAATTGAAGCTCGAGTTACACCAGATCCATGGATGGTGCTTCAGAGTTACCAGAATCGACTCCAATATCTTGAGAAACACCGGAGATAGGTACATCGAATTGCAAACAGTCAAGTCTGGTGTGTTCTTTACCACCAAAGCCTTGCGCACACTCTCCCAGAACTACGCCGACTACTCTGCAGAGTACAACAGCAAACAAAAGGAATTGATTAAGGAGATCTTGTCTATTTCCATCACTTACCAGACGGTGTTCTTGAGGTTATCGTTGGCCCTTAGCAGTTTGGACGTGATCTCATCGTTTGCAAATGTGGCCATTTTTGCACCCATTCCATTTGTCAAGCCAAGGCTTCACGACTTGGCAGAGTCGGTGGATTCCGAGGAGTTTAAGCGCCGGCGTTTGAACCTTCCCAGCGCCCGTCATCCGATTTTGGAGGTCCAAGAAGGCATCAGTTTCATTGCAAATGACGTGAAACTCGCAAATGACCCAGGCAGCATTTTTGCAATCATTACTGGTCCGAACATGGGTGGTAAATCCACGTACATCAGACAGGTCGGAGTGATTGCTCTTTTGAACCAGATAGGATGTTTCATTCCAGTTCTGGACGAAACCGAAGCTCCAGAAGTACCCATCTTTGATGCCATCCTCTCCCGTGTCGGTGCTGGTGACTCCCAATTGAAAGGATTATCTACTTTCATGATTGAGATGCTAGAGACCTCTTCGATCTTGGCCTCTGCTACACACAACTCACTTATCATCATCGATGAACTCGGAAGAGGAACCAGCACGTACGATGGATTTGGACTTGCATGGTCCATCAGTGAACACTTGATCACACAAAAGAGTTGCTTCACCTTATTCGCTACTCATTTCCATGAACTTACCAAATTATCCGATAAGTATGGGGGCAAGGTAGCGAACTTGAATGTGATTGCACATATTGAGAAGAGCGAGGAAGGTACTGAGAAAGAGGATGATATCACTCTCATGTACCGCGTGGAGCCTGGAATCTCCGACAAGTCGTTTGGTATCCACGTTGCCGAGCTTGTGAAGTTTCCATCAAAAATCATCAACATGGCCAAAAGGAAGGCCTCGGAGTTGCAGAGCTTGAATTCGGGATCTGAGGAAGACCCATATGTGAGCAGCAAGAGATCCAAGTGCAACGAGGCAGAGATCGAGGCCGGAAAGAAGGCTTTAAAGACTGTGCTACGCGAATGGAAGGCCCAATGTGTTGATGCTGAAGAAAACTGCAAGGTTCTGTCAGAGGAGGCCGCACAGGCTCTTGTAAAGGTTGTGGACCTGCAACCGGGCAATGTGAAGAATGATAAGTTTCTTCAGGAAATCATTGCTTTACTATGAGTGAATGGTACGGATACATTTCCTGAATATTGGCGATATATACGGTGGCAATGTCCTTGATTGACGATATTTTAGTGACTATCCTTACTATATCCTTACTATCCTGATTGACGTTATATTCAATGAAAAAAAAATAAAAAATACTTCTGATAAAGTCTATTGGTTCTTTTTTGTTGTCAGCTGGAATTCTTCCAAGCCCTTAGCATCCTTCAAAATCACCATTGGAAGGCAATAGTGCCACTCGAGCTGGTAGAACGCCTGCGTGCCCAGTAACCAGCATCTCATATACTCAAGGTACATCAAGTAAAAGTATACGCCCGTGCCCGTGAACAAATGCCACCAGCCGTGGCCTTCGAGCACGAAGCCGTAGGGCATGCCCCACGAGCGCCTGGTCAGCCTAGCATAATCGCAGAAATGAATGTCCATGTTCCATAAGAAATAGCCAAGCAAAAAGATCAGTATTCCAAACGTCATAATCCAGTTCAATTGTTTCAATGATTTTGGGTCCCTCACATGTTTCTGGGTCAAGTACACTGATCTGAAAATAATAGCGGCGTTCAAGAGGGCATATGCAACTTGGTGAATGGTGGGGTCCTTATAGGACAAGTAGATCCACGTCAACATATTGGCAGCAGTGAAAACGGAAAATCCCACCGCCAATGAGCCTTCAGAACCCTTGAATTCAGAGAAAACACTCCAGAAAGGTATACATGTGGCGTAAATCATGGGTAACTCGTCTAATAGCTGGAACTCATACTTAAGCGTCATGTGGAAGAGCCAGGAGCCAATGCCAACAAGCATAAAGCCACAGGCAGAAAGAATGAATCTTAGCTCAAGTTTATTCTTCCAGCCCGAGTATATAGCAACCGCAGCCAAGGCAATGAACGCCAGGTTGGTGACGGTATTTAGAGACTCTGCTATATACTGTGAGACAACATAGTTCTCTTCACACCAATCAATTGTAGAAGTAGGTTTACCCCAGAACCCATCCGTCTGTTCGGGAGGGTAGGGAATAGCAAAGGGAAGCATGGAAAAGATAAAAAAAAAAAAGAGGTTGAAAGACTTGAGGGTTCAGGGGCGAGTTGCTTAAACAGGAGGATCGTTACGACTTTTGGCCCCCACGTGACACGGCAATTACGGTACCCAAGATCGCTAAATCATGCGCGACCGGGCCATGCCGCAGCTCAATTACAGGAAGGCGAACCATTAACTATGTGGATATTTTTTATACGTGCTTAAGCCTCGGTCCATCCTAGCCAGCACTCGTCGAAGAAAGGTCTGGTGGTGTATGCATCGTACATGACCATCATACTCTCATCCGAGTCGGATGTCACGTAGCCCTCGCCCATCTTAATGGGGTGCAGCTTATCTGCTGGCGTGATGTTGCACCAGTCGGAGCAGATTTGCAGCGCGTATCTCCAGTAGAGATTGGCCAAGGCTAGTTTCATTTCTATTACTGCCAAATGCATCCCCAAACACATTCTTACACCTTTGCCAAACGGCATCATGTACTTGTTCATGTTTTTGAGCCGCGCCTTGTACTCACTCTCTGTCTCACTTTCGCGTTGCACCCACCTCTCTGGGTCCCAAACCTCCGCATTAGGAAAGATCGACTCCACTCGGTGCATCAGATATGGCTGCATTGAAATCTCCGTTCCCACAGGCAAGGTGACTTGTTTATTACCGGCGGTGACTTGGTACTCGATGTTGGTGACTCGAGGTTCGTAGCCTGGAATCGACGTGTGTACTCTGGAGTTCTCCTGCATCAAGGCCTCCAAGAAGGGAAGCTTGTCGACCATTTCAAAGTTGTCGATACCTTTTTCAAGCGCACCAGGGGTTCCGAAAGTGTCACGAAGCTCTTTGCGGAGTTTATATTGGAGATGCTTATTGCATGGTCTTGAAAGTTCGTAACACATGTAACTGAGTTGGATTGCTGTAGTCTCATGACCGGCGAATATATTATCGGTGAGGAAAGAATAAGCTTGTTTGCCACGAAATCCGTTTTTCTTGAATGTCTCTAAAGTAGAGAGGTTCTGTCCCTCGTCCAATTTGGGCACGTTTTCTTCCGCATGCTTGTATAAGCCCAATTGCCATTCTTCAATAACTTGGGCAGCCTTGCGGATCAAAGAACCTGCAGCCCAGTCCCACCACTGTGGCATAAGTGTAGTCCAGAATACCATGCCTGCCACCATACGATGGGAGATCAATATACTTCTGCTTTCGGGCTTTTTTAAAAGTCTTGATCCGTTTTCAAGCCCCAATTCAAAAGCAGAAACCACGTCCATGGCCAAAGATCCAAACAATGAATAAACGTCAATGCCAAGCCCCGTGGACTTCAAGTGGGGCTGAAACCAGCTTTCCGAGCCGAGAATATGCCCCTTTCCATGCTCGTTCATCTCCAGTTTTGCATTGATCCAGTCTGGCTTTTTTCCCGACACAGAGCTCAAGTATACCTGCTCTACGAGCTGGTTGACTTTCTCCACAACATTGGCCCTGGACGTGTTGGTAGGATTGAAGACTGCTGACTTCAGGTATAAGTTCTGCACAATTTTCTTGTACTTCAAATGTCTGTCATTTTCAAGCAGCGCAAAGATATTATCCCTGAATCCATGGTTTCTAAAATTTTCGTAGAACTTGGCCTTGGGCATGTTCTTCACATAGATATCATTTATGTATTTAGGATCACCATTGCAGCTAACAGCAGTGGGAGAGATGATCACCACCTCCCCATATTTCTGATGCAACCCATGCACTTTCTTGATGAACCTGGACTGCTGCTGGTCGTAAAGAGCCACGAAATGCGTGATCCGGTTCACATATGGGCCTGGGATATCCCTAAGAGGAGAGACGTAGAATGGGTATATAAAGAGTTTATAGAGGGCTGTGATTAGGACCACCAAGAGCAAGGCGATGCGCGGACTCTCATTGACTTGGCTATAAACCAGTGTAAAAAAGTCGGCCAACATATTTAGTGATGAGAAAGAAACACGACTGAGGGTCCAGTTAAATATCGCCGCGAGAGATGTGATAAGAATTGAATTTCCGTGTCGCGCGGAATTGTCCTCCAGACAACCTGATCTTCCCGGAAAAAGACCATGCCACCAACACGGAATCTCGGGTCAATGGCACTGACGGAATTTGCCGAAATTTCGTCCAACATACGAGCACGGAATTTTCTAGCTGGTCATATTCCATAATTCCGGTCTTGTCGCCTGTTCTAGTTTATTACCCTAATCTATATGTAAGCAGAGTTTACTGATCAGGTCCATTGACCAAGGACACTGATCAGGACCACTGAAGTAGAAAATTAATTAAAACGCCTGATTTACTCAATTGAAAAGAAGACTAAAGAAGGTGCATTGAAAAAAGCGCACCCATCACGGCCACTCTGAATCATGAGGCTACACTGTTCTTCAAGTACTCGCCAAAACGCGACGTATCGTGGATGCCGCATTCGGTTTTGGCTTGGCCCTTCCACCGGCCGGATCTCTCGTCTTCTCCTTCAGCAACAGGCACGGTGGAGTGCCAGTCGCCAATGGACTTGTAGCCTAGATCTAGCAACTCGTTGTATGGCACGTTATTCTCGTTGATGTACTGCTGGACCATGGCAAAGTCCCAATTCCATAATGGGTTGATCTTGACGATTCCACTGGAAGCTTCCACCTCCACCACCGGCAACACGGCCCGGGCTCCACCTTGAGACTTTCTTCTTCCGGTTAGAACGGCTTCCACGCCCAACTCCTTGTATGCTCTTTGAGCAGGCTCAACCTTAACGAGAAAATCGTAGAGGGAGTCGTCTTTTTCCCACAAGTTGTCCCCGTGCTTCTGAGTAAACTCAGTATCGATATCTGTTCCCTTTGGCTTGTAGATATGGAGTTTTGGGTGATACTTCTCCTTGATCTTTTCAACCAAGTCATAGGTCTGTGGAAAATGATGCAAAGTGTCAATGAAAATGAGATCTACGGGCTTTGACTTGGAGACCATGTCCAAGATGACTAATCCTGTGAGGCCAAAGGCCGTGGTCTGATAGAGGTTAGGGAAGGTTGACGCGGCCCACGTGAGGATTTCAGGGGCCGAGAGTTTTTTGAGCGACTCATTGAGCTCGTCGAGTTTTTCTTGACTTAGGGAAATCATTGGGGTATTGTTGGGAGGGAATGGAGTGCTTGGTGCTAGATAAAGCGAAGGGTGCGCCACGTGACATTGCGTGTCGCTTCTCACTTGCTAAGAGCTATTTGTCATGGTGACGGGCTACGTGCTTAGAAATCCGAGAGGCCAATCAGTTCTGCGGAGATACTAATTCTCTTTGCTGCATATGCCCATTGAGAACTTGTAGATTATTGTCATTTTTTCTGCCGGTAATAGAACCAGAAATTATAGAAGAACCCAAAATCTATTGCCCAGACTCGATAAAGGCCTTGAACAAAAATCATTGAAAAAGTCATTGAAAAATCGATGGGGAAGATAATTTAATTTTTTTAATAAAGCGATAAGTTCTTTCAGTCTGGCATTGGGAAATATGTTGGGAAACATTAACCCCGTGGCATTATTCACCGGCAGTGGACTGATTTTTTTTTAGAGTTTAAATGAGACGTGGCCCCATTTCAGAAGATAGACACATGACCATTAGATTCAGGGTCCAGAACAAATTGGAAAATCAGGGTTTCTCTCAGTATGTGCCAAGACATTGAGGACTATTTATGTAAAGCGGGATTTCTCGTAAATCATGCCACGGCCGCGATTTGATCGCTCGGACAGATTTACGAGCCTAGACGGGCCACACCGATATACCTCGTATTGTAGAAACACCCACCATGTCTTGGTTAATTCCGATACCCCGCATTTGCCAACCACATCCTCCCCCTCGTTTATTTTATAAAGCACACGTTGATCGGCCTTTTTCTTACTACACTTTCTATAACCCCTCTACTACGTTTTGCCTAGCGGTGATCAGATTATAATCACCTAAACCTACCCACGAGGTGCTCGACTCAAATGGCTGCGGGTGCCCGATATCCCTCCACACCTCAAATTTCCGACGGAACAGAATCGCCCGACTTTACGTCCGCTCAAGCTGATCTTTTGCAACAGTTTAAAGAGCAATTGCGTACCATCGACCTTACAGTCCAGCAGCTTTTGCGATCGAGAAAAGCAGATAGAGTCGACCAGGGTTTAATCCTAGGTGATCAAGATTCAATGAACTATAGCTTTCAGGAGGCCCCCATAAGTGCTAGGCTGCAGGAATCCACACTAAACCCGTACCAGGAGCTCTTACTAAAAAATCGGGACCCCGAGGAAATAATAAACGCCCGGCCTCCCGAGTAGTGGTGCAGTGTATTGTATGTAATGTGTGGGCAGCGATGTGCACTGTACATACAGTGTGGGGACAAGTAATGCGACTTATTAGACTTGCTTAAATACTCCCATTTCTCCAGCACAAAAACCAGCATCATTCCAATTCACCATGACTTATGACCAGTCCGGATCTTTTGACGGGGCCATGAGCACCTTGAACCTCAATGTGGACGAGATCGACCAGGATTACTCCTCAATGCCATACCCCCAGCTAGCGGAGGCCAAAACCAGGATCGAGGCCTCTCTTGACATGCTCTTCTCCCTCCTCCAAGACGTATACAAGTTTGACATGGAACTGCCTTTGATTCGGGACGGGTTCCCGAGAAGCGATGTCGATGTGGTTAGCATTAGACTTGTACGGACCAAAATCATCCGCTTGAGGAATGACCATCTGAAGGTTATGCAGCGCATTGGCTCGCTACTTTCAGCGCAGCTCCAGTCCAACCCACCCAACGCCAATTCTGTTCAAGAAGAAACCCCCATTAATTCCACACCCAACCGGTTTGCTCGGATTCCATTTGCTGCTGTCAGATCAGTGGCTTCAAATAGTCCTGCAGAACATGCGGGCTTGAAGGTGGGTGATAGAATCACCATATTTGACGGAACCATCAATACTACAAACCACGAGAAGCTTACGGAAATCGCCAGCCGTGTGAAAAATAAAGAGGAAAAACATATTGAGGTGTTGGTGCTTCGGGACACATCTCTTGTTACGCTTGACTTGGTGCCAACATCCAACTGGGAGGGCCGGGGCCTTCTTGGGTGCCATATCGTGCCTGTATAGAGCTATATACATTAGCTAACCTCCATGTAAGGTTGACGTGAAGGTGAAGGTGTCGCTCAGCTCAACCACATAATCCTCCATTCCCTCGAGTTCCCAGTCCGTGTCGTTGATAAGAACTAGGATTCCTGCGCGAACCGTATTTTCCTCGATGAACACGGGTATATCTTTGGGGTCGGTGATGACTTTCTGGCACACCTGCGAGATGACGTCTTTCATGGTGATTTCGCCCTCTTCGCCATCAAGAGAGACTTTATGTTCTCTGATCCCGTCGGAGATCACATCGAGACCCCCGAGGAATTCCACTTTCACCTTGACCATTACTGCGGAGTAGTAAGAAGATATGCCATCTCAGTGAGCATGTAGCGTGCAGGCCTCCTCCACGGCCATAACCAGTACGGTTCAAGTGCAAGGTAAAACATGTACCATGTGATCACCACCAAGTCTGGCATATAATTTGTCTTTGTAAAACCCAATTCTATATAAATCTACCAATTCCCACCATCCATTATATTGGCCAAAATTATGCCTCCCCCCAGCCTCGCCTTGGCACCGTCTTTGAACGCCGTGATTGACCTCTCCAAAGCGCACCTATGCAGTTCCGCACACGTACTCAACAACTCCAGAGCAGGTGTTAATTCTTCTCACTTCGACACCAATGATATTCCCCACAATTGCAAGACTAGTGGCGTTCGTGGCCATGCTCTTGTCCGTGGCCGCTTCGGAGGTCAAGGACTGGAAAAAGAACCAGATTCTTGTCGTCTACGACCTGGAACTTGTCCTGGAAACATCTTCGTTGGATGAGTACTTTCAGTTGAACCCTGACCAATACCAAATCACGTACTCCGACTACTCGAACGAGAACGAACAGCTATTTGTTAGCGGTGAGCCTGTCTACAACCACATTGTGTATTTGCCGCTTGTCAAACAGACTGGTGCTTCTAAGGACTTGACCAATAAGCACACTTTGCTTGATTACTTCAATGCTGGTGGAAACATCCTTGCCATTGGATCGTCTGAACACTCCATCCCCGAAGATGTGCGGCTGTTCTTGAACCAGGCTGGTATTTACCCTGCACCAAAGGGCTACATGTTGAACAATCACTTCAACCCTGAGAACGTGATCAATGATGACAACCTTGTTTCCAAATCCATTGTGTCGAGCATCGAACTGATCAAGTACAAGGGTTCAGCAGCTGCTATCTCCAACAATGAGTTGCTTGTTCCAATTGTTCGTGCTCCTAAGCTCTCCTTCGCAAGCAACCCTAAGGACGAGGTATTGACCAATGACAGAACGTGGACTTTTGGTGAGCAAGGCTTTTTGTCTGTGGCTTTCCAAGGTCTCAATAATGCTCGTGGTGCCTGGGTTGGCTCGCTTGATTTGTTGTCTAGAGATTTGTTGTCGTGGGTATACCAAGAAAAGGGTGTTTTGAAGTTACAGTTTTCCCAGCATTACAAAAAAGACGAGCCTGGTCTCACTGGTAGAACCTTGTACAGAATCAAGGACGATGTGTACTACTCGGTGGGTATTTCTGAGTTGCAGAACGGCAAGTGGGTCCCCTTTACTCCTAAGACCGATGACCAGACCGTGCAATTATCCTTCAAGATGTTGGATCCTTACCAACGCTTGAACATGACACTCTTGGGCCCTAGTTCCAGTGTTGAGAATGGCGAGGATGACTTGAATGTCTTTTACGTGGAGTTCAAGCTCCCTGACCACCATGGCATGTTCACCTACGAGTTAGACTACAAGAGAGAGGGCTTGAGTTTCCTCGAGGACAAGCAAATTGTTACGGTGAGACATTTGGCCAACGACGAGTTCAAGAGATCGTGGCTCATCAGCAATGCTTGGATGTATATCACCAGTGCAAGCGTGGTGGTTGGTGCATGGTTGGTGTTTGTGACTTTATTCTTATTCCTCCGGGATCCCAAGAAAGTCGTGACTGCAGAAAAGAAAAATAGTTAAACAGTATTCAAATAGTATGATTGAATAGTTTCTGATGATGGTCAATACCAATGTACTTGAACAGCGCGCTCTGTATACAGCGCTCGAAAAGATAAAAGTACCTACACTACATCCTCTACACCCACACTATAACTACACTCCACCCCCATAACTATGTCTAGTAAACAGTTGGAGCAAGAGAAGAAGGTCAAGGAGCATCAGATCCAGTACAACAAGTACCAGGAGCAGCTAACGGAGTTGCTGAGCCAGCATGCGTCTGTTTCGTCGCAGCTCCAAGAACACATCATTGTCGACAAGACATTGAGCGAAATCCCTCCCGACCAAAGAACTGGCCGCAAGTGCTATAAGATGATTGGAGGGGTGCTTGTGAACAAGAGTGTGGATGAGGTGATCAAGATCTTGGACGAAGAGCTGAAGGAGCTTACGAAGACTAAAGAGGCATTGGACACTCAGTTGAAAAAAGTAAAGGATGAGTTGAATGCATGGATGACCAAGAATAAGGTCAAGATTGTGCGTCAATAGGTAATGGAGTTGGAGAAGGTTTTGTTCAGGTTCAGGTATGGCTATTTGGAAGCTGCCTCAGTATACAGGTTCTTCCAGTGATGGCTACGATTACCTAATTTGGATGAGGACAGAAACATGAATAATAAATAGAATTGACATCATGAGAAATCAGATATATTCAATTGATGAAAGAATCAGACATTGCCGAGATAATTGGCAAAAAAACCCATAAACCTCTTTTCCCATACTAAAAAAGCTCTGGATTACATACCTTAAAGTTCATTGTTACTCCATATACAAGATATATTCTATAATACGAGGAATTCCTTTCATTGTCTTTTTTCACTATAGACTTAAATATGACAATGTTTAAATTCACTTCATTATTATTAGCATGAATTGACAAATTTATTCTTAATTCAAATATATTTGGACGAGATATAATTGGAGGGTCCAATAAATAGATAGACCCATGTATATATTCTCTCAGACATTGCAAAATTGAATTAGCCAGATGGCAGTGATCGAAGACCAGCAGTAGAACACTGAATAATTGGAAATAATATCAAGCAACAGACACAGACTCGGCATATTCCAATCTGGCCGCAGTCTCTCTGTTCTCATCTCTATTGATGGCCTCCCATTTGGGCTCATCTTTGAATAGTCTCACGGCAGTAACACTCTTAAGTCCACTCAGAAGCGTGAACCGGTGGTATATCCCCGCAGGAAGAATAAGAAGGTCGTTCTTTTCTAGCTTTGCCCGGATCCATTTCTCTTGGTCGTCCCGCACATCAAAGTAGCCTTCGCCATCCCGAATGTACCGGATCTCCTCATCCTCATGGTAGTGTTCCTTATAGAACTGGCGCATTTTGGCATTGTAGGCTTCAATGTCGCCGCCAAAGGAGTCAAGGTTCAAGTTCACCACGTCCCTGTTCTTGTAGTCTCTCTCCCTGGCCAAGGCCTCCAAGGCCTCGGAGTCTTCAATGCGCCGGTATATGACGCCTAGCTTGGAGAGGGTTTCTTCGGAAACGGGGACGCCCGAGTTGTGCTCCTCGGTGAAATCGTTCTCGGTGTCCAAGCTATCGTGGTAGAAAAATGCAACCATTGCCTGTGGATGTAATGTAGTGTAGTGTAGTGTAGAGGGTAATTGCTAGCCACGGTTCGAGATTACCTCCGCGCACGTGATGCACATTTGTAATTCTCCGCATGTCACTTGCGAGCCATACTCACACTCAGTTCCAAGTATAATTTCCACAGGTTTTCTCTATTTATATAGTGTTAATTTTTGCTGCTCCCTTTTTCACTCTCCCATTTTTCACTCTTCCATTTTCGTCCATCTATTTCCACTACATTATTTTTCACTATATTTTTTTCACTATTTTCAAGGCTATTACTATCAGACATTTAGACCATCTACTTATATACCTGACTTTCCTTCACCTTGAGATCTGCGATATCTTTCTGTCAGAACCCCACTACTCACTCACTACTCACTACCACTACCACCATCCACTTAACTTGAAAAATAATTAAAAGTGTCTGTTTTCAAAACACTAAACATCCTCTTCAATTTATTCACTGCATTGAATTTTTCGGTATTATGGTATTATGGTATTACGGAATGATTGTCTTTTTTTAGTGTACAGGACCGCACCCATTAGGTGAACCAACTACACTAGAGTCTTCTGGGAAATTACTAAACTCCCTTGGCCGAGTGCTTAAAGTTTCTAGCAGCTTGCTTTTCATTTTTCATTTTTGATATTTATTCCAATTAATTATAAGTCTCTCCCAATTCTAGTATGTAGAATTAGTGCACTGAGTATACAAGTGTAGTGTAGAAGTGCAGTAGTTCAGACTAGTAGAACCAGTATAAATTAGTATGTCATGTAATATCATGAAATCACATTTTAAATAAATTCAGTATTGAGTATTTAAAATTTAAAATTCAGTATTTGGTATTTGGTATTGGTATTTATTATTTGGAATATTTTATGGTAGACGAGGAATCTTTAACAGCATGTGGTGGGAGATGTGAGAGGAGAGATGTGAGAGGTGAGAGGTGAGAGGTGAGAATAGTTAGTAGTGAGTGGTGGTGAGCGTAAGAGTCACTGCTGCGTAGATTAAATATTGAAGCTATAGTGGAGTCTCAATAAAAGTACTAACAGAAATGGCCAGAAATACAGCAAGATTAATAGAGTATTTTAAGGTAATGGTAATAGTCATGGTCTTCGTTGAGATAAGCAGTTGAGACACTGGAGCTTGAACTTTTACTGGCGAGCACTGCATATAATACTGTCCAGTACACTTTATTATTTAAAGTTTAGATCGTTAAGTATTTGGAGGGTTTAGATTATTGGAGGGTTTGGATTATTGGAGAAGATTCCAATTAGGGTGACACTAGAAAGGGTATTTACCCAAATGAATTACCTAGAGTACAATTTCTATTGATATTGATATGGGTACCATGGTGGTGGGCTGGAGATGGTCGCGCCATTTCCACCCACTATATGCGCATCAGACTGCTCTAGAAATAGACCTCCATATACCTCCATATACCTCCATATACCTCCATACACCTCCACATAGACCTACATAGACATCCCTTCTCATAGACTTCACTATGAGCTCAAGGTACCAGCAGAATATGGAGCAGCAGTTGCAGCTGCAGGAGCGCAAGGTCCAGCAGAGGCGGACGGTCGACCATGGGAACCCAATGGGAAGATGGTACATTCAACGGTCCATTGGCCAAACGCAACAACAGGTGGCCAACATCCGGCCCGAGCTGTCGTATCTCCTAGACTTGCTCCCGTCGCTCGCATACTCCAAAGACCGGAGCTCGTCCAACCCGGCGGTTCTAGATATCCAGTCCAAGTTCGTGCACCTTTCGCTGAACAAAGCAAGACACTCCATCAATACGGTCAAATGGACGCCCGAGGGCCGCCGGTTAGTCGTGGCTTCCCATAGTGGAGAGTTCACCATTTGGAACGGTATGACCTTTAACTTCGAAACCATCATGCAGGCCCATGACCTGGCCATCATCTCGTTGAAGTACTCCCATAACGACGACTGGCTTCTTTCGGGTGACCAGGATGGTGTGGTCAAGTACTGGCAGCCCAACTTTAACAACGTCAACATTTTGACTGCTCATACTGATGCTATTCGAGATATAGCATTCTCGCCCAATGACTCCAAGTTCCTCACATGCTCAGATGACTCGTCCGTCAAGATCTGGAACTTCAATAACGGAAAGGAGGAACGCACCTTGACGGGACATCATTGGGATGTAAAGTGTGCAGATTGGCATCCCAGTTTAGGACTCATTGTTACTGGGTCCAAGGATAACTTGGTCAAGCTTTGGGACCCGAGATCGTCCTCGGCCGTATCCACGCTCCATGGTTTCAAGCACACCGTGACAAAGGCCAAGTTCCAGAGAGTCGGAACAAACAGACTCTTGGCCTCTGTGTCCAGAGACCGGTCGTGTCGTGTGTTTGACTTGAGAACCATGACTGACTTCAAGGTGATCCGAGATCACGAAACTGACTTATCGTGTGTTGAGTGGCACCCCGTGCATGGCTCTTTACTTACTACGGCAGCATACGATGGTTCGATGTACCACTATGTGTTGGATCGCCATATTCCAAACACTACGTCGGAGTCTCTGCAAACCAACAATGTTGAGGTGCTACACAAAATCCCATATGCACACGAGAAGGCCATCAATGCCTTGGAGTATCACCCCTTGGGTCATTTATTGTGTTCTGCAGGTAATGACCGGTCTGCCCGGTTCTGGTGTCGTGCCAGACCAAACGATCCAATGGGTTTCAAAGATCCGCTGTACACCAACGACAAGAACGGTGCATGGTTTTATGCCGTGAACAATAACACGAACGCCGTGTTGGAAGACTCTGCCATCCCACTGGTTTCCACGCCGTTTACTTCTGCGGGAAGCAACGGCCAGGTTCCTGGACTCAATAACTTTATGAGCGACGAAAGACGGGGCAATGTCATTCCCGGTCTTGGACACAGTTCTGGTAGCTACTAATACTTTGGGAGTTCACAGTCAATGTTACTTAACAATACTAATAATGCAGATCGGAAATGAAATATATAATGTGTTTTGTAAAAAGACTGAAAAATGCGTCTCCTAAACAGCTTTTGCGGTTTCGTAGAAACTACGCACAGCCTCTTGGTATCTTTCACCGAATGATTTATAGTAGTTCACAACAAAACTGGCCACGAGCTTTCCAGCAGCATCGTTGACTGCTTTGCTTCCAATGGAGAACAGTCTGCCTCCATTTGTTATGCTGAGGTGGATGATATTTCCGTATTGGGCCAACTCGGCCTCAGAGACTGGCTCATACACAGTCAGGTAGTGCAGAGCCCGTTTTTTGAAGTCGGAGATGGACGTGGCAATATCCTTTTCTTTATAGTCATTGTTGAATGCTTTGCTGGTGATATTGTAACCGAGGTATTTTGTATCTGAGCACGAGATATCGAGCACCACCACGTTGGAGAAGTGCACCAGTGACTCATTGATCTGCTGGAATATGCTCAGCCTCCTTTTTATGGTGGAGTTGGTGGCGTCTAAAATGCCCACATTGATTCTATTCTCCTTGAAATCTTCTAGCATATTGTCCATGCACATTTTAGCGTAGAGGTCTCTCTTTTGCGACGCCTCAGCGTTGGTCGGGTTAAAGAACTCCGAGTCGGAGAACTCCACCAACATCTCCCTTCGGACGTTGCCGGCGTTATAAACCAAGGAGGAGTAATTGTTGTTGTTCATGAAGGAGCAGAGCTGCTTGCATATGGTGCTCTTTCCGGAGGCCGGGAGACCCACCATGACGATGGCGGTTTTGGACTGAATTTTTTTCTTGATGAGTTCGGACACGGCCGCCAAGTTTGGTACAAATTGGTTGCCTAGACTTTCCACGGGTGTGTTTGAAAGCGTGCCCCTCAGCTCCTGGCGGGAAAAGAGCGAATCTAGCGAAGTGGTGGATGTGTTTGTGCTTATAGGTAGTCTTTGGGCCATTTTGAAGATGCAGTAGCAGGGTATGATAGCGAAGGGAAAAATAGGAAAGCAATCAAGAAATGAATCAAGGTGCTGGTTGGTTATAAGCAAAAGA
The DNA here is from genome assembly GCA_002374555.1 of Metschnikowia mauinuiana. Classification (NCBI taxonomy): domain Eukaryota; kingdom Fungi; phylum Ascomycota; class Pichiomycetes; order Serinales; family Metschnikowiaceae; genus Metschnikowia; species Metschnikowia mauinuiana. The sequence continues at coordinate 309,978 of NKZY01000642.1, read as the reverse complement.
AGGAGTTGTTGAAGAAACAAACTGGTGATATAAGAAACAATAAGTAGCGAAGAAAAGGAATGAGGCTAGGTTTAAAAGAAATTCGTTGTATGCGCAGTGGCTCTCGGACTTGAGGAATTCTTTGGGTGCGAATGCGCTTCTCGATTTAATGTATGCACTTAAAATATTACGTGTGCCCTGCACTTAGGCCGTGCGGACCAGTTTATCCATCGCATTGTGGCTCTAAGCGGTAAGACGGGAAAACTGGGTTTTTTCTAGAAGATGATGGTTGGATGCAGTATGATTAACGGAGATATATTGGGGTAGTATTTACATAAACTCGGATGAAAGTTTTGGCGATGTTTTGCTAAGTTCCGCCGGACCGACGGGACCTTTTTTACTGTAAAAAGAAATTATGTGGCGTACTGCATGCAGAGCCCTCTCGTCCGGATCAACGGCTGATCCGCCTATGTTCATGACTAATACAAGGCTATGCATGTGAACTTAATTTCCGCTTGGTACTATGTACAGAATTATATGATCATATGAGATCATGACGTAAAGAATCGCAAGACATTCCATCACTGAGTTCAGTGCTTAGAGTACCTTGGGAGGATTCTCGTCATTCTTCCACCTCTCCAATCTCTTCTTACCTATCTCTGAGTAGAGACGTAGATTGTCAATGAGACTTGGTTTGTTGGATGTGGACCTCTTCTTGAATGACATCGTAAGCAACGATGTTGCCTTCTTGAGCAAGTCGAGGTATTTGGCCTTCAGCAAGCTGTAGTCTTGGTCATGTTCAACAATTTGGTCGATGTGATACCTCCACTGGCTATTTTCCGTACTCGTCAAAGGGTACGAATGCTTTCCATTGCCTGACACACGCTCGCCATCGTGGTCCAAATTAGCCCACACGTTGTAGCTGAGCAAAGTGGTTTCTTCCAAGAGCTTGCTGTTGTGAGTGTCCAAGTTTCTCTGCGTGGTCTCCAAGTTATGGATCTTTTGCTCCATCGTAACATCGTCCCTGAACGATGTTTGCAACTGCGTGGAGAAGCCTTGGAGCTCGTCAACCGATTCCTTGCTGAGAGGCACGACGTATACTCTTAGGAAAGAGTCATGAGGCCCCTCCACTTTTTCCTTCCTGCTTTTGCCCTCATCTCCCGAAAACACGGGCTTTATTGCTCTCTTCATCACGAGCCGGAACGGCATATCCTTGTATTTTGTTTTCGCAAGGTCTTCGATGGCTGTTTTCATAATATCTTGCCAGATGCTCAAGGACACTTTGAATTGAGACTCAGCCACGGCCGTGGCATGGGTGTCGTAAGCTTCGATTTCGTTGGCATCCGCAGAATTTCTCTTCAACTCTTCGATCGATGCATGCGAGTAAAACACCTTGTCGATTTCGCTGAGAGGGAGGTACTGGAACCCAAAGAAGGAGCTGATGTTGTGGTATGCAACAAAAATACCGTCCATCTGCCCGATTCTAGCCTGGAATGCATACTTGAGAAGACCCCCCGTTCTGATTAAGTCCTCGTATTCTCTCTCGAAAGATTCCAATTTGCCTTTAAGTTTCCAGATCTGGTAGGACGTTGGCTGTGTCTCCAGCGCCTTGTCGTATCTGATGGCACATACCGCTCTTGTTTTGAGATCAAAGGTGCCGTTTCCAGGCAATCTGGAGTCATAACAATCAAGCTGGGACCGCATGAGAAAGTCGCCATATGCCAGATAGTTGTATATGTTTGCACCTGCATCTTCACCTTCACTTTCAGCCGGTGCACTTTGCTCGGGGCTCTTCTGGTCCAACAAATACTTCTTGAACTCCTCCTCTTCAGTGGTGAGAAGTGTCTCCAAGCAATGTCCCATAACAGACAACAAGATCTCTACATCGGTGGATTTGTCCGATGTCACCGAGTAAATAGTCTCTCCTGTAGACTCATTAATACCTTTGGGTTCAACAATCACCGACAGGGGCAACTCCGTGGCATTTCGGGAAAAATTGGGAAAGTCGAAGCGGTCCTGCGAGCGTTCATTGGTCGAATAGTTATTCAAAAACAAGTAGAATTGATGGAGCGTCAGTGTCATGGAAGACGTACTGGAATAGAAGGTGCGACCGTTTTTGATGGCAGCATCGAGAAGTGTTTTATCCTTGGATGCACTGACAAAGGACAGGATTTTATCAAAGTCGAAGTTGTTGTAGGGCACGATGTTTTTTAGGTTGGGAGGGAAGTTGAAGATCCTGGTCCGGGGATCCTGGAGAAAATGCACTCCGGGCGAAAAGAGCACGCGGTCCAACTTATGCGCTAGTTTGGGCACGTCTTCGTTACGAGGCTTCTGCGCCTGGACAAACTCTTCGCTGGGGGTAAAACCCACTCGTTTAAGTTTGCTGACGTACTTGACGGGTGGAGGAGATCTGGTATCTTCTTCTTCACTCCTTGGTCTAGTCCTGTGTTCTTGGCTCTGGTCTTTCTGATCTGTCTGATGGTGAGGCTTATAGTGAGACTTATGGTAAGGTCTCTCTGGCTGCTTTGGTCTTCTGGGTCTGAGGAGCCTGGTATGGGCTTTGTAACCGTGTTTATAAGACGAACTTTCTTCAAAGTCCTGTGATTTGTTGAAATTCTGTGATTTGTTGATATTCTCTGGGTCATTTTCATAGTCTCTGAGCTCTGCTTTATTCAAATTAAGCTTGTGTGAGGAGCTCAACACTTCCGTGACGCTTTTATTAGATTGAATAAATCGCCTTTGGTACGAGATCCTGCCGAGAGATTGACATCGGCTTAGCACCGGGAAACTCACCATGAGGTTGACTGTCATGATGATGTATAATGCTCACTAGAATTTCGCTTGGTGATGAGGTGCGCCCCAGCTCCTGTACACACTGCCCTCTACCACTGCCCTCTACCACTGACCACTATTAAAGACCTTCTAAGACTATGTAATTTTCTAAACACTACTTATTTATTCTGAATTGACTTATTTCCAGAGTTGACTTGTTTCCAGAACTAATTTTTTTTTCAAAGGGCACTATCGAAGTCACCGATTACTAAGTTATCTCTGAACTGGCTAAATTATAAATTGATACTCTGATACTCTGGCTGATACTCTGCACTGATACTCTGGGCTGATACTTCTAAGATTTATTAGCTATAGTGTTCATATGATGAATTTAGTCAAACACCTTTTTGTCTAGCTCACGAATAAGCGAGGCCACCGATTGGGCCTCCACGAGCATGCCTCTTGTAGTCAATCGGCCCACAAGGGACGAAAAATCCACCGTGTTAAACTTCTTGTGTCTGGAAAGAGTACGATAAGCATCCGCACACGGGATGAAGATGCCACTGGTCGCACTTCCCCCAGGGGTCGTCGCCAGAGGAGTTGCCGGTTTCAGGGAAGACATGGCAATTAAGTCAGTTGCACTGGGAAGCCGGCTCAACGAGAATGACGGCCGGTTCTCTCTTGCACTAGCACTTCTTTCGATTTCTTTGTCATCCTGCAGTGCAGCCTTGCTGGCCACGGTGGAGCAGAAGAGTGTAGACATTGGGTCAGTTTGACACTGGAAACAAGTTCCCGGGTTGCCTGTACACCCAGCCTTATCTTTATCTTCCTGTGTAGTTTTTGGGGAAGCCAGAGTATTTTCATCCGAGCTGTTGGTCCTCACGGAGGAAACGTTGCTTTGAGCCATGTTCGTGAACTCGCGGATCTCTAAGGTGGGGCCCGGGTGGAGCACTGGAAGCGAAGTTTTTCGTATGACTCTTGACGAGTTCATTTGAATTGGAGGAAGCAGAGTAGGGCCAGCCTCGTGTTCTTGTTCCTCTGCCAGTTCTTCATCCTGCTGCTTGCGGGATAAAGATTCAAGTCGTGCGGCTTCTTTTGCTGCTTCTCGGCACACACACGGCGTGTCGTCTGAACAAAAACCGCAGTTTTCAACGGGCGAGTTCTCGTTGAAAGAGAGCCCGCTATCTGGAGCAGCAACCAGCGACTTTCTCCTCAAGCGGTCCAAAGAAGGCATTTTCTTGGTGGTAAAGTCCGTAGTGAAGTCCACTTCCGTGTCCACCTGCTTTCTCTTTCTGCGTAGAGACACCGCCGCCACTGGCGTGAACGACTTGTACTTCTCCTCAAGCGATTTGGGGGATTTCAAACCCACTTCTTCACACAAGCACAGTTCCTTAAGACACACACCGCAGTCGAAGTCTGCAGAGTTCTCGTCAGCAGTCTTCACCGATGTAGAGCTAAGTGACAGTCTATGTTGAGCAGACGAATTGCGAGACGAAAAGCCTGGAGGCAGGCCTGCAGAAGGAGCAGGCAGGATCTGTTGCACGGAGTATTGCAGCAGGGCAGGTGAGCCAGTGGAGTGATTGACCGGCAGCGACTTGGCAAAATTGAGCAAGTGATGAGCACTTTGGCTGAGTTCCGACTTTTCAGGGTTGGAAAGCGAAAGCGTACCACTCAGACCAGGCGTAAGCTGTGAGTTCATTTTTTGAGTGGGTGCTTGTTCACTTTCTAGTTTCACCTTGGTAGCATTAGGATGTGGAGAAGAGCCGGGCTGAGCTGATTTGAAGGAGTTGAAGTCCAGGCGAAGCTGTTCCATGGACTTGATGAGAAATTGGTTTTCAAACTTCAACTTGTTGATGGTATTGACCAAGCCCATTTCCCTAGCGTCCTTCTCTTTCTCCACCTCTAGCAACTTCTCCTCCAACTCCTGCACTCGCGTGGCCCTGCGCTCGCGGAACGCTCTCTGGGCAGCTCTGTTCTGTGCCTTGCGCTTAGACGCCGGTGTATCCACACTGGGCTTTCTGCCTGGTTTAGGCCGGGGCGGAAGCACCCATTCTCGGGACGTCATAATGGATATCCCTCCTGGGGGCGACATTGATTCCGGCGACGAGGCGGCGCCTGTACCCGCGGGCGAAGGCGCCAAGTTTGTTCTGGGGGCTATGCTGGGTCCTCTGGTGGACATTTGAACTCTAGGGTGGTTGTCGTGTTGGAGTAGGCGGGGCTCACTAATCGAGCACTTGGGTGGAAATGATCAGGGACACGACTGGAGCACTCCGCGTGTTTTTTGGTGGACTCTGGTTAAACGTCACTTTAATGGACTCTGGATAGAGGATTATGGAGATCCCCTGGGATTACACAAGATAAGGCTAAGGGATGGGGGGTGTCTATCGCTGGCGAAAGGAATAAAAGAAAAGTGCGCAAGTTATGTCACTGATTTTTTAGATAAAAGTATCTTACTGGTCCGTGCGCTTGAGAAGCCGAATATAGGACAAGAAAAACGGCCTGTGTGCACTCCGCGCATCTGGCCAGGAGTGCTGCTGATCTGCGGATGGAGAATATGTTTATTTGGAATGAGCGATGATTTCAAGAAAAAACTAATGGTTTTGTGGCTGATTTCTTTGGGTTTATTTGACAAGGACTTTTTTTCTTTATAGTCACGTGGAAATTTTGCGCTGTGACGCTTCTAGTCATTTTATACGGTGACTCACTGTAGTAGCAAAAAGTCTCGAGTTCCAAGCGAGGCGCGCGCACGGGCCTGGGAGAAAGACAATCGGACAGAAATTCCCGGCTGAAATTATAAGCCAAATTATAAAATATTTTTTTTTTGATTTTTGGCTCTGGCGGTTTTTGTATTTGAAGACTCGACTCCATACGCTGGATTCTTCAAATAAAGAAAATTACACTGTTTTTATCCAGGTGCCTGGGCCCTTTGTATGACAAGTATACGTTTACCCTGTACGGCCTAGACAAGATTGCAAGTGGCCCGCACTGATGGAGCACCGTTTGCGGCCCGGCCTTGGGCCTCTTCATTTTCAATTTTATTTCAAGTTCCTACTTTTTTTTTTTTTTGGCCTAATAAAGATTGCTCAAAAAATTGAATAACGTATTCCGTGTTCGATTCTATGTTCAAGGGATTTCTATGTTCAAGAGGTGTCTATGTTCAAGAGGCGAGAGACTACTTGGCAGATTCTTGCGCAGCCTTCTCTGCCTGCGCCTTGGCAATATCCTCGGCTGTAGGCACACCGGTGGTCAACAACTTGTTCAAAGTCACGGTTCCAAACTCCTCCTTCATCTTGCGCTCTTCTTCCAAGAACTTGGCTTCGTTCTCCTTCAAGTATTTCTGCAAGTTCTCGTACTGCATCTGCCCAAGCTCTCTGACCTGGTCCAAAGGCATCTTGGGTTGTTTGTTCACAGAACTCTGAGGTACTCCCATGAACGATGCAAGGAAGCTGGCTGCATTGGGCTTGTTGGCTCTTTCAAACAAGTGCTTGTTGTCTGTCATCCATTTTTTACGCAAGATGGCCTCACGCTCGGCAAATTCGCCCACCACATCATTGTTCACCTTCAAAGACTTGACGATTGGTCTAACGTCCTTGATTGGCTGCGTGGCCAAGTACTCCAAAACAGGAATCAATTTGATCAAGGTGTCATCAGGTTTTCCATCCCAGGGCTTCAAGATGATGGCATTGTCGGGGTTCAACACCAGGGTGTCCTCAACAGTGTCCACGGCAATAGTCTTGCCCAAATCACGGTTCAAGAGATTCAAGTCCTTGATCAATTTGCCGTCCTTATAACGACAAGCTTCTCTGAATAAGGCGTACTGGATAAAAGCTCTCAAAGGGTCCAACTTGGCCACGGTTCTCTCGGAGTACATTTGGTATTCGGAGCCGAAAATCACAATCTCGTAGTATTGGGACAAGTAACCCAAGAAGTAGTCCAATCCAGGTCTCTTGGCCGTTCTCCAGCCGTTCTTGGCGTCCCAAGACGAGTGCACCAAGAAATCGTCCAAGGTCAAAACCAACGTCATTGGACGACGGTATGCTTCGGGAGGAGGGGGAGGTAATAAGTTCTCGAACGCTGGCTCACTGAAAAACGTGAACACCGACGAGACTCTCTTACTGAGACGTCCGTACATCGCACCAGGAGCGTATCCGTTTTCAATGTCGTCTCCTTCCATGTATTTTCTCTCCTCCTCAGAGTCCCAATCTCTGCTCAAGTATCCCACTGCAGCAAACCCTCCAAACAAGGAGGCAGTATAGAACCAGTTGGCGTACTTCTCTCTTTGTCTGTCTTTGGAGGTCTGGGCTCTGCGTCTTCTACGAGCAGACCGCCCCTTGGGTTCCTTCGGGCTTTCTTCACCGTTTTCACCACTTTCACCTCTTTGGCTGCTTTCGGCTTTCTTGTCGTTTTCGGCATCGTCGAATCCTGCCTTGGAGAGCATGTCTTCAGTCAAGATGGACTGAGGCTTGTCGTCTTTCTTGTCGGCATAAAATCTCCTCCAGTTCGAGGCGAGCCCTGCTCTTGCCGGCGCAACAAGTGCTGACCTGGCGAGGGCCCCGTTTCTGAGCTGTGCCCGTAAAACGGATGTAAGCATTGTGTGGTGGAGGAAGTTGGCACTAGACGTTTTTTCAGCCCGAGATTTTTTGTACTTCTCTGCACACCGCGCCGTGCAGTCTGTCACTGCTCCTCTACTACTCCACCACTGCTCTTACTCCATCACTACTCCTACTCCACCACCACTATTTTTGCTAAAAAATTGCTACAGAGATCAATACGGTTACTGCTAGAGATCAATACTGCTAGATACTACGAGATACTTCGAGACACTACTAGACACTACTAGACACTACTAGACTAGATAATACTGGATACTACCACTCTTATTTCTGCTGGTACTATTAATACTACTGATCCTTCACCACTAGGATAGAATATACTGTTTTTTTGATGCTTTCAGGGGTAAGACAAAGTTTTCTAAGAGCTAGCAGAACTAGAAGCCCTGGTCTTTGCTTGCTACCACTGGCCATATCTTGGCATAGACTGTCGCTACTCAGAAGCTACTCTGCACCTCCACAGTTTAAAAACAAGGGTAATTTATTGGTCAATTCCATTAACTTTGTAAGGGACGTGGATGCCTTCCAAGAAGACCTTTCCAAAGCTGGTTCGGAAAAGGCATTGGCCGTACAGCTCATGTCCAAGATTTCCAACAGTCCAGAGCTCTTGTACCTCCTACTGCTTTTCCACCATGAACTTGCACAGCTTGGTATCACTCCAACTACGAACAACTACTCGCAAACCCAGATTTGGAAATACAGAGTGGCATATGTGTTCACGTTGGCCCGGATCCATGATGTGTTTTGGGCTCTGTGTCAGCAACAGGAGATTTCCCAGAGAACACATAGGCTAGGCTTCCTGCCCTCAAGCATTGGAGTGTTGAGCCCTTCGAACTTCAACGTGGACGAGTATCGCCAGCTACAGAGTGGGGAATTTAATGGGGTCGACTTCAAGAACATAGAGATCTTGGGGAAAAGACCTTTTAGCTGATATTACTCACTTGTCAAACGTATGTAGAGGCCAGACTATGGCTTGGGGATTCTCAAGCTCTTGGAGATCTGGCACGATCCGTGGATAGCAAAGAGAATACATATCTTATGGAACTCAAAGAATGTATCGGAGAAGAGGAGTCCTCCGGGCAATTGGTCCAAGATGGCTTTCTTGTACACCAAAAAGGACATGACCAACACCCAAATCAAGTTGGAAGGCACGGGCAAGCCCTCGAAGTACTGGGACTTTCCTGTGCTATCCTTAGGAATGTTATTGGTGGAGATGTTGAATCTAGCCAACCTAGTCAAGCCACACAAAATCCAGAACGTCAAGAACAACACATCCACAGTAGATCTGAATCCAATGGCGAACGCAATGATGGCAGGCGAAACACTAAAAGAGATTAAATCTGCCAACGAATCAAGTTCCTGGCCCATGAGCGACGACTTGTTTCTCAAGCGAGCCACTCTGCCATCGAAAAAGTCAAAGAAAAGCCCCAAAACAATAAAAAAGAGTGCCCTTTGAATGTAGTGTGTTTGGCCGGTGAGGGCATAGCGCATGCAAGAAATAATGGAGTAGAACCCCGAAAAGCCATTCAAAAGCGTGATGAAGTCCGCCATGTGAAGGTTTCTGATCAACGAAAAGTGCCGGTCGTCTTGCAAAAAGTTCTGGTAGTCCTTGGGCTCCGGCCGAGGCAATGGCTCCTGGTTGGAGTTCAACGAGAACAACGACGACGATCTCCTGACTTTTGGCTGATGGACCTCTGAGTCGCTCTCACAATCAGAAGCAATGGCATTTTCACTTTTCTTGTACCCAGAAGCATAAGACCCAGACATGGTGCAATTGTGGGAAGTTGGTGGTGAGTTTGGGGGTGTGAGGGGGTTGCTTTTTTTTTGGGAGAAAGTGGGTGGTTTGTTTTGTCTTTGTCTCAGTTACGTTGCTATTGGGGTGACGCTTTCTCAATCTCATGAGGCCCACGCGCAGGAGCCAAGGCGACACGGCGGTGTTTGTGTGCAATACCGTGGTTAAATTTACGATGCTTTAGGGTTGCAACTTTGGTAACTTTCGCAACTCAAACTCAAACTACAGTTTACTGTTTACTGTGAATGTCATTTGAAAAGGTGTTGAAAGCTTTATTGGATTGGTTTATTGATCGAAGCTGGAGTCGTGAGTACTTTTTATAAATGGGCTCAGTCAAGCTAGCCTAAGCTGGATGGAGATAAATATCACTTGCTCTCATGGCTTGACACCGTGAATTTTGGAATCAGAATCATGCTTTCGTTGGAAGGACTGTGGTGGCCGTCTCCGATTTCTTGCGTCAAATTCTTGTTGTGGTTCAAGAACTGTTTCATGTTGCTGTTGGTTTGATCCATGAAAGATAAGACTGACTCTGTGGATGAGGTCCGCGACATGCCTGGTCTCTCAAGCTGGGCCAACTCTTGTATTTCCAAAAGCTGGCGTTGCTGTAACATAATCTCATTTTGAAGCTTCAAGTAGTTCTCGTGCTCGCTCTTGTGGTCCAGAGCTTCTCCCCCTTCTTCAATGATCTGAGGACTAGCTTGGGAAGCTGCACCGTCCAGGTTTGCCTCATTCATAGACCCTCCGGATTCCGATAATGGACTCTTTGGTGTCACTGCTCCGGCATCAAATCCACTTTCGAATGGGTTCTTATTTTGTTCACTTGGTGACAGCACTCTTGGGGTGAACATGCCATTGAGACTCTGTGGCTGTGAAGTTGTGTTTGGAAGAAGATTGTTTAGACTGAGCTTCATCTGCTTGACGCTCTCTGACCTTTGCTTGGTCTCTTTATCCGATTGCTCTTTGCTCTTGTTTCTATCAGCCATCTTCTCCTCTATAAATTTGAACCGCTTCAAATGATTGCAGCCAAACTTGAGCAAGTCATGCAAGTCGGTAGACCACTGTGTGTAATCCTGCTCCGTCTTGCACTTAAATGTGAATTTTTGGCCCTGGTTGGATGTTTTAGTCAACACAAACTTGAAATCATTATCGTTCTTGACCTGAATAGTATAATCATTCAAATTGTATGACTTCACCGGGGTATCATCATGGTCAATGACTCCTCCGAGCTTGCCTTTGCCCTTCTTTTTGATGGCAGGTGTTCCTGGCAGGGTCTTGGAGTTCTTATCTGAGCTAGCTTCAATTTTGAACTCATGCAAGTAGTTGCACGTTAAGACGTAAAAGAATGACACGTAAGATTTCAACAACTTCTGCTTTTTGTACATGTATCCACAACGCAAGCATTTGCTATGCACAGCGTCGGAGAAAGGAATAACCACGTCATTGAAAGACCTTGTTTTCTTTTTGTCATTGCCCTGGACATCGTAGTATGTATTCAAGAAACTCTTGTTACGAGTCATGAAGTACTGCCAGTCATGGTCCAGGGTCTTGATCTTACTCTTCAAGGTCACACCAAGATTGTACAAACAATTTTCAATTGAGGAAATGTACACCGATTCGGCATTCAATACCTTGGTCAATTTCTCTGCCACAGAGTTTAAGTCTTTGATGACGTAGTTGAGCAAATCCTTGGAGATGGTTTGCAAATTGACGAACAGCGCAAAGATGTAATTCTCATGGATCAATTGAGTTTTGAGCTGAAAGTCCAATTCTAATTTGATAAGAAAAGGGTCATTTCTGGAAACTGCATCGTCCTCGTTGGCCACATCATCATTTTGTCTGACGACCGGTTGTGGAGATGAGTATGTATCGATGGACGTCTTGAAGTTGTTAATAATATTACCGGTCTTGGACACCTCTTTGATCAAGGTGGTATTTGCAAAAGACTCATCCTTCAACAGCGACTTGATCTCCTTTATTTTGATGTTGAGGTTCCGGTGCAAGGTTTCGAGTTTGGGGATTATCTTGTTCGAGACTTCGCGGACCAATTTCTCCTGGGCGTTGCGGGTATTCATGTGGTGGTTGATAAGACAAGACGCCGTGTTGTTGAAGAGAGAATCTTCAGGGAAGTAAGAAGGATCGATGAACACATCAGGCTTCTGGGCCAACTTTGCTGCATTAATTTGAGAGGAGCAGCTGGCAGAGCTCGTCTTGGTGGGAGTGGTGTGCTTGCCGTTGTGTAACATTGGGTTGTACATGTCAGATCTCAAGTTGCTGGAGCTATTGGTTTTCTTGTGGGCAAAAGTCTGATTCTTGAGGAAAGAAGAAGCAGACTTTGTCTTGGGCAATTGCGGCCTTTTAGAGTCGCCGGTGGCTTGGCCGTTGGGGGCCATGCCCAAGGTCTTATTGGACTCACCCTTAGGGGTAGAGCTTTGCGTAGAGGGGGGCGAGGCGACGTTCAGCTCCATTTCAGCAAGGCACTTGTACGTCAAATCACGGTGCCCCGGGAACTGGACGCTTCCAATCAACTGCAAATTCAAGTTCAGCTCAAACTCCTTGGCCATGACCAAGTCTTTTAGGTAAGAGATCAACGACGCGATAAAGTGTTTCCATAACTTGAAATATTTTAGTAAATGAGTAATTGGCTGTGCCTCGTGGGTTGGCACATTGAGGTAGAAGGGGCTGCGCCTATCGGAAGCTTGTATAACAGTGTCGGAGCCCATGGTTCTATGAAAAGAGGCCAGATCAGGCAGTAGTCCGATGATCCCTAGGGTTTGAAAATTGCACTAGTAAGATAAATGTACCAGATAATGGCTATAGTTTTGTGTTGTGTAGACTAGATAAAGGGAGAAATTGGGTGGCGAAGAAAAGTGGCAGCAAATAAGAGGTTGTCGCTCAGCTCCTTAGCGATCCAAGGTATCCTCCTGCTTATTTATAGAAATAGTGAGAAGTAAAATAAAAAAAAAAATAGTGCTCGGCTGATAACCCGCTTCAGCCGGAGGGGTGGTTCTCCTAATTGGTGGCTTTTATTTTTTTTTTAAATTTGCCTATCCTTTTGCGTTTGCTTTATGGAAATCCATGGGGCTTCAATGGGCGTTTCACTGACGTTTCATCCCCCAGTTCAAGGCCCTTTATTGAGTCGTGGCAATATATGCTCCAAACGCGGGGCCACCTCACCGCACCAAAAAGGGCCGGCCAGGAGGGGCCATCGGCAAGGCGCGCTCACCAAGCCATCGAAGCGCATACTTGCGCCATGATTAACAATAGGCAGCGTATATAGTTGCTTTAGTATAATCTTAGTGTTTCAGAAAAAAGTGTTTCAGAAAATAGGGTTTCATAGAATATATGCTTTTTTTCTATCGAACTACATGAGGGAAAAAAAATTTAGAATTTAAAATTTAATGAATTGATCTAATGTGTTCGGTAAAAAAAGAATACTGGGAAACTAAATAGTGATATCAAACCACACTCAGTTATTGTTTATGGTGGAAATTGATAAGGAGTAGATTTAGGGGAAAGCGTGACCTTGACATTGCAGCAATGAAACATTGATTAGGGAACCATTGGCTTAGGGAACAAGCGGGCCACGTGACGCCTGACTTTCCAGATCCGGGGACTGGACTGGGCATTCGCCGTGGTGATTTGCCTAGACTGGTCCTTCGGCGCGGACTTAACTGATCAGCTAGCTTGCAGCGAGGCAGTTTTTCCGCACAGGTGAGTCAAGAAAAGTCCGTCCAACTTAACGGCCCCGCGCAACCACGGCTCAATTAGGAACTGCTTCCGCTGGCCACGATGCTTATTTTGACGGACCCTTCACTGTGTAGAACATGAAGAACCATATACATCTCCAGATGTACTGCATGTTCTTGGATGGGACTGCACCCAAGTGAGGCCAGATGAAACATCTCTGGCCTTTGTTATGCAGGGGACACAATAAGCATCCGTAAATGCTTTGTCGTGGTCTTGTCTAAGCCTCGTTAAAACGTGGCCTGAAGGCTAGAGAAAAAAAATACTTAAGGACCCACGAAGGAGCCACCATGTCGCTCTTATACATTTGAAAAGCATCCAAGTCGTTCTTATGGAAGACGATCGACCCAGCTCAGTTGCAAATATGAAATCAGCGATTTCCTAGTATAGTTTAGATTTAATACAAATACATATAAATAAAATAACTACTGAGCTTCCATACTCATGAGAGTTATTGGACACCAATGTCATAACCGGTCCAGTTTATGCGAGGGTATGGTGGCAATGCGCAATCCACTGCACTTGGCCCTGTATCTCCCTATACTTTGAAATGAATTTATACCGTGGAATATTCAAGAAACCGCACCATATGCCAATATTTAGCAAGAAGACCATGAGAATACCATGATATGTGGCCCGTTTTGCTTTTAATTATGGCATCTGTTGTTTAATCCTCACCACCGGCTTTAGATGGGCGAACAGAAAATGTCCTGCCACTTTCCATGCATCTTGCCTACCGGTGCGCATAGAGATGCAGCCGTGCTTCCACTCCAAGAACCCATAGATGAACAACTCAAGACAGACTTAGCTTGTTTTCATGTTCTACTTTTTTGGATGCAATTACAACTAGCCAGGCCCCATTTGCCTTCTTTTACCTTGTACACGAGGCACTAACGGTGCTGTTTTTTGCCTCCTCGGTGCCCTCGTGTTTAAGACAGGAATACATGTAGATGTCTCGTTTTATTACCAGATACGGTTTTTGATAAAATGTTCGGCAAAATCTTGACAAAAAAAAAATATCCGACCCCCTTGCTACCAACCACGTCTTGCTACCAACCACGTCTTGCTTCGTCCCTAAATTTGCAACCAATACCAAATTCTTCTCTAGAAAACATACCCTTACACACCCCCCACCTTTCTAACTAGTAGCAGATTTCCGAGTATTTAATCTCCAGCATTTCGCGTCCAAGTCCTGGAGTAGGCAGCGCATATCCTCATAATGCCATGCTTCGCAGAGCCACGACCCGCTCATCCTACCCAATTTGGACTCTGTCGGTGTTCAACCGTCCCCGTGTGTAGGCCTGCCGTAGCCAAAGTTTATGCATCTCAGTGTGCAGTTATTTCACCAGCTTGTGCGTTTTGCAAGTTGTGTTTGGCGATATGCTGCTTCCCTTTCCTGGCTTCCCTAGGCCTCATGTCGGGACGGTCCTCTCTGCTAGAACAAAAATTGGAAACAAAGCTTTAATAACCCAAATAAGACCCAATCGTACAGCTTTCTTCTTTTTCGACTTTTAGACCTCTGTCATGTGCTTTGACGAGAATCTTTTATCCTCCGAATATCTAAACCATGCGATCATGGTGGGGACAGACGCCAAAAATCTACCTTCTTCCAATACGCTAGAAGAATATGTAGAACAACCATATACTGCACCACAGACTCCACCCTTCACGGAGGCGGATCTACTTCATCAACTGTACCAACAGCTACAGACGACGCCGGTGTCGTATACAATGTTCCAGCAGACGCCAATTTCCAGCCGAAAACGATCGTATGACCAATTCGCAGAAGATTCTGACCTAAGTCAAAGATGCTTGTTCGATCAAGTGTCTCGTCAAAACCCATACTTGGTCCACAGGCTAGTTATGAAATCCATCCATATGGAGTTTGCCATTGAGGACCAATACAGCTCGGGGGCAGCCCAGAGAAATCACCTGATTAGGATCCGAAAGCGAAGGAAGCCGCAGGAGTGTGAATGGAAGCCAGAGTCCGTTTATAAGTCATATGTTGAGTGCAAACCGTCTTTTTTCGAGAAGAGTGATTACCAGGATTTCATTCCGAAAACGTCATGTTTTGGCAAGATCAACATGAGAATCCCCAAGGCCTGGACACGAAAGCCCAACAAACCAAAGAAACCTGCCACCCGAGACACGTCCCATTACACGGTTCCGGTGAGCACATATGATTTTAAAATCAAAAACCCTGTACCGCTGTCAAAAGCAGACTCTCCCACCTTGGATGAAATCCTAGCTTTTGATTTTCTTTTCAATTAGCGACATCCACGCCTTTTTCGCGTGCCAAGAGCTCCTGCTTGAGACATGTTCCCCACCTATACCCAGTGAGCTCGTTTTTGGAGTTCAACACTCGGTGACAAGGGACTAGGAACGCAATTCGGTTGGCAGCACAGGCACCCCCGATGACGCGAGCCTGGCCTGGCCGGTCCATCTTCAATGCTATTTGTTTATAGGTTGAGGTGGTTCCTGCGGGAACACCCGTCTGCAAGTGAAGCCATATTTGCTGGTGCAACTTGGTGCCGAAGATGAAAGATGTTTTAATTGAAGGTGCTAATGATTCAAAAAGATGTGGAGATTCAAGCAACCTCAGTATTTGGCCGAGGACTTTGCTGACTTTGTCTGTTTGATGGGCCTCTTTTCCTGGGACTAGAATGTACTGCGTCCGAACGCGTCCAAAGTCTTTCTTGACTACATCCACAAGGGTGCTCCACTTGCCGAAAGACAAGTAATAGACAATACCTGAATCATCGGTTACGACCAAGGCGTCACTAAGCCGCAGACTCACATGCCAGAAGTAGAGCTTGACCATTTATAAGAAAGTTAAATCTCGGGCTTCTATGACATCTGGCGCGCGTCTGTCTTGGGAGGAAGCTAAGGTCTGCGGTGCTAATCAGCCTTCACCGTTATATGAAAAAAAAAATATAGACACCCCACATTTCCCACATTTCCCTCTGGTCTATGTAGTAGCCATCAGGTTTGCGGGCGGCCTATGGTTCTTTACTAAATTCTCTGGCGTGGACCCCAGAGCCACTTCTCAGTTTGCACATCTCTTCTAAGAAGCAATTGGCTTCTGCTGACCTTTTTCCATATTTATGCCTGGAGTGTCTGTCTAAGAATTGCCTACATTTACATTCCATTGAAACTTGTCAGACACTCCGCTACGATTATTTTTCCGCTTATTCTTCTTCAACGATTCTCAATGTTTTGAGATTGTCATATTTTCAATTGACTGTGTTTGAAGGTTGACTGATTGTTAGTAATGGTTCATCAATGGGTGTTAACTTCATGTGGTGTTAGTTCATTTCAGCTGTGACCGCGTGCGGCCACATCATGATAATAACGCATTTTTAATAATCATCGTAGACATTGATCAACATACGGTTATTATACAAGACTTGTGGTCTTAGAATCTTGGAAGAATTCTCGAAATCATGGAAGTCTGAGAGATACAAAGAGTGGTGGTAAAAAAAACTTTTATACATTCGCGGATTGCTTCACTTATGCTTTCTCCGCACGCGCACGACCCGAAGGTGCATTAGGGCTCTAGTTTGCAGTCATCTATATCTGCGACTTGCGACTTGCGACTTGCGGCCGCGACTCTTTAATACCTGAAGGTCTTCGAGAACTGGTATGTCCATTTCTGGAGCAACTCCAACTTGGTGATTGTGGAGGCAGCTTCGCCGTTTTCGGATGCACTGGGTGCCTCGTACTGTAGCGAAGAGCCCAAGAGTCCCTGGTTAGTATTCTTGGAAGCCTCTTCGTCATCTTGGTTCTCCCGGCCCTCATGCTTCTTCTCTTCTATATGCTCGGAAATCACTTTTTCCTTTTGAGACAAAAAAACGGCCGTCTTTCCCGGAAGCAGACTGAGCATATACTTATACCATTCTTTCTCGTCGATTCTGGCGTGCGGAACATGGATGGAGTTCCGGAAAAGCATCTCGTAAATGTTTGAAGGCGTCTTCTGTTTGACGTCCACCACCTCCTCTGGGCTGCCGTACATCTGAAGCGGTGTGGGTTCATCGGCACCAAATGCCTCGTCGCACGCAGGAGAGCTCCAGGGTCCTCGGTAGCCTAGTCTAAATAGAGTCTTCAAGCTGGACGTCACCATCTGAGAGTCGAGCATCACAGGGAAAAAGGTCTCGTCGCCTCCACACTCAATGTATCGGTCGGAGAAGTCTGTCTTTATGCTGGGGCCGGTTCCCTTGTTGGCCATGGTAATCAAGAGCTTTTCTAGCTCGTGGTCATTTTCCAAATAAAGCCGTTCGATCAAAAAATCAAATTTGATGGTTTTGTAGGCTCTGGCAAGCGTATGGAGAACCTTAAGCTTGAGGTTGTGTAAGATTTGCTCGCGTGCCTGGACAAATATGCTATCATTGGAAAGAGGGTCGTTTGTTTCTCGCATAATGACAATCATCTCAAGGAAATACTTCAAGTCCTGGTTTTCATAAGCACTGATCAACTGGATCAAGTTCTGGAACTCGGAAAGTTGTGCGTATGACTGTGTTTCCTGCGACTCGAACGGGTTGACTTCACTTTCGATCAACAACGAGCACAATGCAAGATACTTGAGCACTTTGTTCTTGGACAAGGAGCCTGCCTCGTCGTAATTCTTGAAACACTCAAAAAATTCCACTCTTGAACGGTCATAGTTCCTGCGGAAGAACTGCACCGTGGCCCCACACTCTCGGATCACACCCATGACTCTGGGGTGAATGATTGCTGGAGCCAACTGATTACTGCGCCGGTGGAGCTGGCTTAGCTCAGCAAGACTGCCACCGCTTCTCATGACACACGTGATCTCGGCTGCTATCACGTCTAGAGCGTATGAGTTTCGTGTCAGTTCCGATACGGTATCAAGAATCTCGTTGATTTCCTTCGTAAGCTTATTGCAGGTTTCGATGTCATCCATGGATAGTAGATTATTAAGCCTGTTGATATTGATTCGGAGCCAAAGCCGTTTTCCCGAGGCCCCGGAGATCATGAAGTCTTGCAATTGGCTAATGATAACGCTATACATCTCCGACACAAACTCTTGGTTGGACGACAGCGAGTACCTGGAGAGTAGTTTGCTGATAGATTCTTCGGCATAATTTCCGTTCAATTTGGGCGAAATGCTCACTAGTCTTCCTAGGATCTCAAGGGCTTTCTGGTACTGCTTCTGCTTGAAGTAGATCTTGACCTGCTGCTTGTAGCTCCGAAACTTCCACTCGGTTGCATCCTCGCCATCGAAGTTTGCCACCACTTTTTCAAAATTTCTCAAGGCATCCTCAATTGACAGGTCTTTAAGGCTCTTGGCATGATAATATAGGTTCTCCTGCTCCGTGTTAATATCATAGTTGAGTGACATTGGGGCTTGGCACATACCACTGTATCTAGCTCTTCTTCATGGAGACTGTTAATCTCGTCTTCATCTTCGTCTTCAAATTCAAACTCGTACGATTCCTCTGAGAAAAACTCCAGCTCGTCCGACATAGTGTGTCTTGTATTCTTTGGTATATAACGCTTCCCGCAAGACTTGGTATGGCGCGCGTATGCAGGAGTGCAGAATCTACAGAGTATTCGGTCCAAAAAAATAGAATGTCTATATTTGATTGAAGATGATTATTGAGGATGGATATTACTGGTATCTATTAGTGCTTTATTAAAATGCTTTTCTCATTATTATATGTATTCTTTTTCATTTTGCGAAAAGGCCAGTGCCCACGATTCTTTGTTCGTGACTCACTATACCCATGTATGGTTCTTTGCGAAGGGATCACAACTAAGAGTAAAGTTTGAAAGCTGTATAATTAAAAGACTTGTCATTTTGCTGACTCAGTTATGTGGATTTATTTTTTTGTGTTAGAACTTAACAGGTTCGTGGACTATATAAAATATAAAGTCATATCAATTTGTGTATTCGTATACTATAATGCACCTTAGAGAGATTCCTCCCTGGGATTCATCTAACTAGGCGAACCTGTTAGTTCTTATATATTCCTTTGTTGCTATTCATAGCAACGGGCCGAATCTAATTGGCCGGGAGAATGCCGATGCTCGCCATTCTCTGATGAAGCGGAATGTGCTTGCCCGCTCATGCATGAATCCATGTGTGATGACATCATGAGTTATCATCCCATGATACTAAGTATTGGATTCTGGTACTGTTAGAATAATTCCTTACATTTTTATAAGTAGCTGGTATGGCGCAGTGGTAGCGCAGCAGATTGCAAATCTGTTGGTCCTTAGTTCGAACCTGAGTGCTAGCTCTTTTTTTTTCATTTTTTCCAATTATGGCTATCTGAATTATATGGGAATTGTGTCAGGCACTTGGGCTCTAAATTTACTCTAAGCGTATTAGATCTCTCATGATGTCTTATAACTTTCTATACAATCTCGACATTGTACAACACGAATGGCTCGTAGTCAGAGTCGACCAAAGATGCATACTCATGCAACTGGCTGTTCTCAGAAGAGCCCTCGCCACCCAAGTAGCCGAACTTGGTGATCAATTCTTTCTTAGCCTTCGAAAGATTGCCGGAGCTGTCGAATTTGATGACGTACGAGTCGAATTGAGGAGGCAAGCCGTATCTTAACACAGACTCAACATAGACGCGGATAGCCTTGATGTGGAACCAGCCAGAGAATATCTCGGAATACGCAGTTTTCGCCAAGCGGGTCAAATCGTTCTTGGATTTGGACTCGGTGGCCTTGGACACGTCAAATTCTTTTCTCATTTCGTTCATGTTCTCTTCGGAGTACACGAAATCCGTCCGAGGGTGCCACTTGTGTTCTCTGCAGGCAGATATAAACTCATTCTGGTATTTTTTGAACAAAGTTACCGAGCACAAGATGTACTCGCTGTCCTTGGCAAGCACCTCTGCACTTCTGGGAATCACAAACTGGGTGAGGGTTTCGTACGACTTGTTGAAGTCAGATTCCAATGACTTAGGTACGGCAACCAAAACCGTGCACAAGTGTTCCGAGTCCAAGACAAAGTGGTCCGGACGCACAATCTCGTGTAAGGATTTAATCGACAAGTCACCGTTCTTCTTCCTGTCGGCAGCCAAGAAATTGGACTTGGCAGTCTGGTAGCTCTGGTAAGTTTGTCTCACATCATTGTCTAAAGAAAGAGCATCGTTGCTGATAATGTCCACCAAATCCTTAATGGGTTTGTCCAACCTGTATTTGGAGGTGTTCCAAGAGAAGCTCTCGACGAAAGCAGAAACAGACTTGTTGTTGACGGCACGAGACTCGGCCAGCAGTTTTTTGCCCTCCACTGAGTCAATGATATCCGCAACCTTGGCCACCGACGAACTCAAGGTAGAGTCCAATTTGTTGAGCTCCTCGGAAATCTGTACCAAGGAATCTAACGTCTTAATCTGGAAGTCCGGCAAGCTAAACTTGCTGAGAGGCAGCTTGCCGCCCAACAATTGGCGCTCTAAGAAAGGGTAAGCATTGGCAGACTCGGGGAAAGATACCAAAAGATATTGAAGAGTAGATTCCATCTTGACCCTAAATGCAGTTGAGTGTCCGCTTTAACGAGTCGAGGAATTATTATCGCGGCGGTGTACGGGTCCATGGCCGCGGCTCCGGCGTTCACCACCGCTGATAAAGATGTCGCACCTTGACACGCCTGAATGTGCGGTGAGGACTTCTAAACTCCCATTTAAAATGTAGGAAACTCTTTCAGTTTTCTTTTTCAAAAATTTTTTCAAAAAAAAATATTTTTTCTATGGGTATCAAGATTTTTATAATAATCATCCATCTCTATTTTGGTGTCACGAATTTCTTGTGTTTTATAAGCTGAGATGGTTACACTAAGATCGGCCTCACTAATTGGCCTCACTAATCCGGTGAGCAGTGTACCTTAACCTTTAAGCTTATTTTATCATTTATCCGTCGTAAAATATTTTTCTTTGCCCTATTTTATTTTTTTTTTACTTATTGTATTTCTAAGGTCAATTTAGTCTTCTTGTTTGAGCTCCCAATCCTGGTTCCCTTTTATCTGGAGTGTGCCCTCTTCACTGAATAGTTAACTATGGTACAGCGCTCGCATCTCATGGAGTCCTGCATTTCTCTCTTCTGCGATGGCACGAACATTTTTTCAATTACTCCATCATCTTTAAGAAGCACACAAGGAACAATGGCTGATTCGCTTGAGGTATGTTCCATTCTGGGCTTGGGTCATCGTATCTCTACGTTGAATCCAGGCATGTTTTCCGTGTTAAATGTATGTACTAATTATTCTAGGAAAGATTGAAGACGCATTCCAATGCTTTTGATGGGTTATTATCCTTAATCCCCGCCAAACACCTCTACGACGATGCCACCAAGGATCAATGGCAGCAGAAGAAGAAGTCGAAGAAGGAGGCCAGTGAAACCAGACGGGCCAAGTTGGACCCTGATGTCATCAACGCAGATTCATACAATAATGGCGGTGCCAGTGCCAAAGATGTCATGGATAACAGAGCCAAAACCGCAAAAAAAGTCTCTCTTCCCCTGAAGATTGCCACCAGCCAAAAGGATGAGGCTGAAGCTTCCAGCCCACAGCCAAAGGGGAAAGCCGCAGCCCAGAAGGCGGAACCCAAAGAAGATAAAGAAGTATCCCAGAGCATCGCGCAAGTGCCCGAAGATGCTAAGCATTCAGAAACCACCAGCAACGATGCAGAGCAGACTACAGAGAGCACGAAAACGAATAAAAAAAGCGTGGCCAAGAAAGAGCTCACCGCCGAGGAAAAGGAATTGAAGGAGAGGCGGAGGACTGAGATGAAGGAGAAGCTAGCCAAGAAAATCGAACTAATGAGAGAAAAGAGAAAAGCTCCTGGAACGAAAACCGGTGGACCAGTCAAATCCAGGGAGCAGATGTTGGAAGTGAGAAAGAGCAGAGAAGAGCACAAGAGACGCGAGAAGCTCAAGCGCAAGAGAGAGCAAGAGGAAAGTGACAAATCCGACGATGAGGAAAACGATGATGATGACAACGCAGACGAAGATGAAAACGAGGAAGGCGTTCTTTTCGGAACCATCCAGTTTAAGGACGGCACCCGGATGACCTCCGACTTACAAAACATAAGAAATGGTGTTGACCGCAAGAAGAAGAAGGGACCTGCTAACAAAGACATCAAGGCGCACTTATTGAAGCTTGAGTCCAAGCGCAGGAAATTGGACACCCTATCGCCAGAGGATAGAAAGGCACAAGAGAAGCAGGAGCAGTGGAGGAATCTCATGAGCCAAGCCGAAGGTGTCAAGGTCAAAGACAACGAGAAGCTTTTGAAAAAGTCTTTGAAGAGAAAAGAGAAGCAGAAGCTCAAGAGTGAAATCGAGTGGAAGGAGAGAAAGCAGACCGTCAAGGACACCATCAGTGCACGTCAAAAGAGAAGAGATGCCAACTTGAAGTCCAGAAGAGAAAACAAGGGTAAGAAGAGCAAGAACATCCCCAAGTTGCGGCTGTTCAGTGGAACGGTGCAGAAGGGCGGTAAAGGAGGAGCAAAGGACGGTAAGAAGAGAGCAGGATTTGAAGGAAACGCCAAATCCAAGGGCAAAGGGAAAGGGAAGCCTGAGAAATAGTCTGTAATATAGAACCTAATATTCTGCGAAAACCCATCCGAATCAATCAACACTACACCTTGCACCCATATTTATACTTGCCTTAGGGCACTAGATTTTCCGAGCACATGATATCATAGCGCGCGGGCCTGCAGGCACACACCCCGTCGGTCGCAGCTTTAAGCCTCAACTTGCTCACTGACACTGACCTACTTTTCATCAACTCTTATTCAACATCAAGATGTCTGCTCTTCCACCACAAGTCACTAAGATTTTGTCCTCGATTGACCGCGTATGTTCACCAAACAACTAGCTTCTTGCTTTTAATAATTCTTTTACTGACCTCAATAGTCCACATCCGGAATCCATGTCTTCAAGGTTTTCGAGCAACTGACCGGGTTGCCCAGATCATACGCCGTTTTGGGTGGACTTGGACTCTACTTCTTGATGATCTTCTTGAACATTGGAGGTGTTGGCCAATTGTTGTCCAACATTGCTGGTTTCGTTGTCCCAGGCTACTACTCCTTGGTGGCCTTGGAGACCGCCACCTCCGCTGACGACACTCAATTGTTGACCTACTGGGTTGTGTTCGCTTTCTTGAACGTCATTGAGTTCTGGTCGCGCACCATCTTGTACTGGGTGCCATTCTACTTCTTGTTCAAGACTATGTTCTTGGTGTACATTGGAGTCCCAGCTTTTGGTGGTGCTCAATTGGTCTACAACTCCGTGATCAAGCCAATCTCCCAGACCTACATTGTCAAGAGCAAATCCGGTTCCAAGACTGTTGACCAAGCTGCCGAAGCCGTGTCCTCGTCTGTCGAATTGTAATTGCTGAATCAACATGTTTTAAATGGCAGTTGTATTTACTACTATATGTAGTTGATGACAGTTGTCCTAACCATTCAATGACAGTCGTACCTCATATAGACTTTGAAATCTATTCAGTTTAAAGTTAAATGACAGTTTCCTTACTTTAGTGACATTTGTACTTATGTATGTAGTTTCAGTCTAATTTGCTCATATTCAACTCGAATCTACGCCAGCTTTTATAAATTCTTGCTGAACCCTGCATAATCGAACTGGTCCTCGGTAGGTCCCTTGTTCACACTGTATTTCACCTTGACTCTGAGTTTCACCTTGGATCCTTCCTTTCCTTCAACCTTCAAGAGCTGTTTGATCACGTCGTTGTTAACCAACAGATCGGTACCAGAAGTGGTAGCGATAGTCAACTTCTGGGTCTTGGGCACTGCAATGAGAAGCTGGACATTCTCGATCTGTTCACTTGGCGACAGCGAAGTAATGTCCACTTCCACGCTTGCTTTTCCCCCACCAAAACTAAGTGGACTGAAAAAGATCTTCAAATGCCCGTTTGAGAATACTTCCGTGCTGTTCGGATTGGTGCCAGCTGCCTTGGCAGTGCCGCTATTGTTCGCTTGGAACAAGTCACCCAATAAGTCCTGGTTTTGAGCACTGGCCACAGGCATTACCTGTGGCTTACTTGCACCTGAGTCAAACAAATCGGACAAAAGATCATTGTTTGACTTTTGTGGTGCAGTGTTTGTGGAAGGAATATCGTCAAGAAGGTTGAGAAGGTCATCTGGTCCGTTGTTCGCTTGAGAAGAGCCGCTGGTAGCTGAAACCTTTGGCTTCGTCTTGCCTTGCAAGCTGACACTCTCCATCTCCTTCACTGGGGGTGCTGGCATTCGAGATAACAAGCCTTGTCTCAACTTGCTGTCTTGTCCAAAAATCTGCTGGTATTCTATGGCACGGGTTTGTATTTCAAGGTTGGTATCATAGGTCTTTGAGTTAATGATCAAACGTAAACGTTCGATGCATTGTGGTTCGGAGTATTTGCCTGATAACTTTATCAATGCTGTTAAAATGTAAGTGACAAGGTGGACCGTCTCCGAGTCAGAAAATGAGGTGTTGTCATTGAAAGCATCGAACAAGTCCAAAAGTGTAGACTCTTTGACGATGACAGATTTGCCATTGACTTGTATTTCGGTGTTTAAAACCAAATCCGCATACTCACCGGAGCACCATACTGTCACCAAAGCTAAGCCGTATTGAGTGTGGTCCTCCATGCTGGATTGTATTAACTTGCTGACAACATGCTTCTTCAATTCATTGTCGCTGCATCTCATGACCAAAGATAAGGTATTGGAAATCATTTCCAGGGTAACAAAATTTCCAGCAAGCTTCAACATGCGGATCAATGTGTCAAAATGCCACTTTTCATTTGGGGAATATTTTCCTGCAGCGACGGCCAACTGCGACGAGACGTAGACTTTCAAGTCATTATCAGTACATGCCTCCAAAAAGGACAAGATCTCTCTCATCAACACGCGGATGTTTTGCTCATTGATGATTGCAAACGCTAGTTCCAAGGCCCTGCGTCTGATTGAGATATCGCCATCTCCCAAACAGCTGACAATGGTGCTTCTATGTCTCTGAACAGCCAAGGGCTCGTGCTCCACAACAGTAAGAAGCATCTCAAGCGCAACGTACCGCGTGTTGTTATCCTTGATCTGCAAAAACTTTCCGAGCAAGTTGACACCCAAGACCCGTAGAGATTGATCGGAGTCGATGGCGAAGATAGTCTTCACACACTCATACAAGATAGCATGGGCCGCGTTCTTGCCTGTGTCCAAGTTCAGGGCCACCTGGGTCAAAATGTCATTGAATTCCTCCAAGTTTTTGGGCGTACAGTTTTCATCTGTGCCGAGTACCCTCAAAGTGGAAATGAGAGACAGCTGCAAGAAGGGGTCAGTGACACCAGACACATCATAGTCAGGCAAGTAGCCACCAGAAATCACTCGCTTCAAATGAGCTATGAATTTAGGCATCAATTTCGCAAGATTTGGACGGTAGTCGGGGCTATGAGTGTAGATGGACTGGGTCAATTGGCAGGTTGCCAACAAGACCAGTGGGGTCTTGTCATTAACGAGATTAAGAAGCTTTAGCATGAAGACTTCGCTCAAATCCGGGTCTCTTTCCACCAACTTGGCCGAAACTAGCACAGCCTTCTTCTTCAAGTAAACCGAATTGTTTGTGTCTAAGATCTTGCTGACATTGGCATACAAGTCACGAGCAAGTTCAGGAGAGGCTATGTTTCCCAAACACGTCAAGGCCAAGCCCACAATAAACGTGTTGGGGTGCTGCATGTCGTTGTCCAAAGAGTTGGTTAAAAGCGTCAACACCTCTTGGTTCTCGTCCAATAGAAGCATGGAAGCCAAGTAGCCCAATCTCTTGTCAGCAAAGCGGGGCGACGCAAGCAACTTGATACATTCGACTTGTCCAAAGTGGGTTTTCTCGCCGATGATGTAGAGGTACAACAACTTGGAAATATTGACTCGTCTTGTATTTTGGTCCAAGTTCGGGTCCCGAAACGAAGTCCTGAGCGACGCACTCTCCTTGCGGACCACAGTACGTTCGTCTGCAATGGTCTTTGCTTTTCTCACTGCCTTCACAAACAGTTTAAGGGATCCCATTGTGGACACGGTTGGCGTTCTAGTGTGCTCGCATATGGCTTAGGTGTATGATATGTTTGGGTCGTGCGCGGGCTAAAAGGCTTAGTGAATTATAAGGTATAGAGGAGAATATTCCTTAAACGGGGGCTTACCAAATTTGACGAGATTTTTTGAATTTGGAAAACAATGTTTATTTCTTGGGGCTTTTCCTTCCAATTTAACTTTATTCTGATTTATTACGGCTTATGGAATTCAACGTAAATGGACCAGTTGAGATCTCGCGTTTATATTTGACACTTTCTGGGCCATTCTACAAAATAATATGAAGTAGACCAGTACAGAAAATAATTCCAAACAATTAATATGTTCTCATAAAAATTCCCTAATCCATACCCCCCTACTATCTAATTCCCTAATCTCACAACATCACCAATTCAATCATAATTCATTCATAATTCAATCGTATATCCATTTCAGTATACACCTCTGTCTTGAATCTTCTCTATCAGGCAGCCTGTCGCGCACCAAAACATCATCACAGTGGTACTACTGGATATTACGGATGAGACTAGAACCCACCGCCAAGGTGACGCTACGCACCTCGAAAGGAGACATCGAAATCGACTTGTACGCCAAAGAGCTACCAAAACTGTGTAGGGCTTTTCTCCAGAACTGCGTGTCCAAGAGATATAATGGACTACACTTTGATTCGGTCACTCCACAGTTTATACAGCTGCAGAAAGTCGAGGATAAGTCGGAGATCCCCTACGAATCACATACCAGGCTCAAATTTGATGGCCGTGGCTGCTTGGCCCTACTAAGTGACGAGACGTCCCGGGCTTCCAGTGCAAGCGGCTTCTTCATCGCACTCAAACCTCCCAATGAGATACCTTCGAGTCACGTGTATATCGGGGAGGTTGTAGGCGACTCCATATACAATGCGCTTAAAATTGCTGATATCGAGAAGAAAATGGGAACAAACGAGCCCTTGTATCCAGTCTTGATCCAGGACACCGTGGTGCACACACCGTACTTTGAGGATCTCCACGTTGCACCTTTGGCACAGGAAGCCTCCTCCCACAAAAAGAAGAAGCCGAAGAAGTCTTTGAAGCTAGACTTTGGCGATGATGAGTCGGAAGACGTAGTGGACTTTCAGATGAAATCTGCACACGAGGCTTTGAGGCGAAGTAAACCGGCCCCTACTCCCATTACACAGGAAAAGCCTTCCCCACAAGTCCCTGCTGAGCCAGCCCAATGGAAGCACGATGCGGTTGAAGACCGGTATAAAGAATATCTAGATTTGTCAGACGACAATATCGACTATAAAGCACTCGAGGCACATGATTACAACCCGGTACAAGACCTCAATCCGGAGAAAGACTACGACAATTGAACAAGTTCAAGCTATCTGAATAATTCACAAAAAAGCTATCATGATCCCCTAATCCTCACAAGTAAACCCCGGCACGTTTCTATTATTATTGGGCAACGAAAGGCATTCCTCTGCATCGTACTTGGCACCCTCACGGAACCAAGGATGTGCCAAAAGGGAGCCACAATCGTAACGACGATCTAGATCGTACTCCAAACACTTCATCACAAGATCGATCAACAACTGCATTTCGTCGTCTTCGACGTTGAACTTGTATTTATCTGCAAGCACGCTTTTAAGCGACCAGAACTTCATGCTGGCAATGCTTCTCATGGACTGGGGGTCTTTGAAATAGCACGGATATAGTTCACAGTCGTGAAGATACCTTTCGGAAGGAAACGATCCCACCAACTCTATAATTTGTGCCATGTGGTCTTCGTCTTTGCAGAATGTCTCTCCGTCTCTTGGCTCGAACAAATAATCACCTGTGAGTAGTTCGAAGATCAAGCACCCAATAGACCAGACATCTGTCAGCGAACCCCAGGATTTGTACTTGAGAATGATTTCAGGAGCTCGGTACTGACGGGTTTGGATGTGGTTTGTGAAGTGGTAGTTGCTATAGGTGGCATTACCCAAATCAGCCAACTTGACGTGGATCCTGTCTTTGAGGGCATCACAGCCCAGAAGCAAAGGCTCTGAAGGTAGCACTTGAAAGCTGGAAGAGGGGTGGAACTTGGGATGGAGATCTTTGAGAGCTCCCTCATACTCAACTAGAATGTTTTCCGGCTTGATATCCGTATGGACGATTCCAGAACGATGCATGCGATCCACAGAGGTTAGGATCTGCTTGACCACCAATTTTAGCTCGGCAAGAGGGAAAAGAGTGGGCCGGATCTTGGCCGATGACTTGGCGGCCTTGTGTGTTCGACACTTGTATATAAGATGCAACAAATTCTCGCCCATGATCTCAAACACCATGGCCATGTGGACTCCGTTGGGCCCGCTGACCTGGAAGTCGTCTATAAGATGGACGACACCAGATTCGACTTGCAGGCTTTTCTTGGACGACAGCAGGCAATCGTCGCCCTCGCCTTGAAGGTTTTTGAGAATGGCCAACTCGTCGCGGGCCGCGTCGGTATAGTTTTTGCCCAGCTTGACGATCTTGATGGCCAGGTACTGGCCAGTAACGAGTGATTTACAGAGCCACACCGTGGAGTAGTGCCCCCAGCCGAGTTTGCGAATGACCTGATACCGATTAAGATCCGAAGTGAAAGTGTCATTGAGCTTCACTGGGTGGTACCCTCCCACTTTATAATCACTTGTGGGCTCTTCCAACTTGGCGTCGTATGGAATAGACCCGTCCAACAGGTTTATATCTACATTGAAATTCAGGAACAGGTAGCTGTTGCTTCCATATAGGCGTTCCAGCTCCTCACATTCAAGGGCAGAGGTCATTTCACTGTTCAGCAAGGAGATGCACTCGGTGCGGAAGTTAGCGTAGTGTTCGCTATGATCATCGTGGTTGTCAGCGCCACTGACGGTTTCTAAAGAGTGATAGAAGGATACGCCATTACCAGCCGCTGAGAAAATCGACGAGTTCTGCTGGCTGGAAGGGTTGTTGTTGGACTCCATGGAGCTGTCCCGCATATCGTTGATATGGATCTGGATCTCCGCGGGGTTATCAACGATAGAATCCATTTGCTTCTTACGGCTCATTTTCCGTTTGAGGAGGCCGCCCAAGTTGAACTTGAAGGCGGCTAAGTTGATGACCGGAGCTGGCTGTTGTTTTCTGTTGAGGGTCATCATTTTTGGCTGGCGTTTGAAGCTCTAAGAGATCAGATTACTAAATTTGTAATCGCATATATGAGAGGGAACGGAAGGGGAGAAAGACGAAGTTGTGGATTGGATAATGAGATGGTTAACCGTATAGTGGAATGGTGGTACTTAAGCCGTAAATTAGTTGGTGGGGAAAGACAAGGGTTAAAAATGGAATTCTTGGATCTAAAGAAGAGACATAAAACTCCGCATATTAAGGCAATAGATTAGGGCGTGCATAGAGGGGAAAATTACATCTCCGTGGTGGTTCGGGCTCCGCTGTGCGTATCGCGAATTGGGGTTTTTTTTTTTGGGTCATTGGGCCCGTGCCACGGCACTTATGCAGGGGCGCCTATCCGCCACAGCCATAATTTGCTTCCGTGAGCCAAATGTGGCCGCTTGCCACGTGACTGCACTTGCTGCTCGGGATTGCGGTTCGTTTTAGCTCTAATTCCGCCTCCTCCCCTAGTGCAAGGTGTCGTCATACCGCACCCCGCTGATATAACTAACGCATGAACATGCAACGGGAGATGTGATATGCACTTTGAACCGGGGTATGCATCGTCAACTCCGCTGCCGCAATTTGAATATTTGAATCTGTGGGGGAGGCGGAGGTGTCTTTGTCTTTTGGTCTTACCCCTTGCTGCGGTTTGCTTTGTGGTACCTTATTGGAGGCTGTGGATGATTGTGTGGTGCCTGGGAATGATCATGAGCCCTTGTCCAGTGCGCACGTAAACTCTGTGAAGGCAGGGGCTGGACTGAGGTCTTTCTCAGCAAACTTGAGCCTCAGCAAACTAGAGCTGCGGAGGGAAACTGCTCCGCACTAAAGTGTCATGGAGCGGTGGTTATGAAGGTTCCATGCACTACTTTCAGGATCACCCTTACCTTACCGATACGGCATGGAGCGTTTGTGCTTTCTGTATTTAGGCCTCGTTAATTGCTGCTCTTAAAATCGTAAGGTGAAAATAGCCTGGAATAGCTGTTTCCAGGCCCCGGATTATTGTGAGAGATTTTAGCTCCATGACTATTGTTTGAGATTTCCCAGTGTCTGCGTCAGGCATTGAATATTTACTACGTCAACAATGACTAACAATTATCTCTTCACTTATCCCTACCATCGATGACCAGTTTTATTACCCACGTTTCTCGTATTTCTATGTACAATCCTCTGGTGTCTTCTAATTGACACCCAACTGATTTTCAACCACTGGGTTCTGTAGTCACCATACCACGTGCTTGGGTTAGTCTGCACTGCTGACCTTAATTTCCCATAGCAACCCCTTCACATTACCATAATTTACCATGAGGCCTTCGTAACGCCGGGGATTTGGCCTGCACGGGCTCTTTCTCTAAAGGCAGTTCTGTTCAACTTGAAGTCCGAGATCACTGATCTTGCATGCCCCGAAGCGACACACCGGTCTCTTATTTGGGTGATGGACGTGTACTTTGGCATTGCGGTAAGTTGTAACTGGGCCTGCAATCTGGCTCTGGAGGGGAGCTCGGTGTTTCTGGCAATGTACTTCAAAGCCTTTCTTGCCACCTCATGCTCCTCGAATTGTAGTCTTTTGAACTGGTCTTTGATGACTCTTCCATTTAAGTACGAGTGCTTTGGAAGCTCGAACTTCACGGGAAATCTGAAGGGCATGTTGACTAATGGGATGTCTTGAGTTTCGCTTCAAGTTTTTTTCTCGGCGCAACACCCGTACACCCATACTATTAAAAAAACATAATATATAGACTCCTAGTCAAAGAATTGACCTTATATATACTGATAAAAAAAAATTGAAATAACTCGAATAGTCCTCTCATCAGGTCAAATCAGGCTAAACAGAAAGACACTTTGAAATATAAAAAGTCTGAACACGACCAGAAAACATGGGACAACTGAGCTTTCGTTTGGTACATAAAATGCGGCGGTGGAGGAGACGCGCATAAAATTTGCACCCATGCTAAAATGAACTATATCCTGCTTCACGCCATGTATAACCCTCCACTTACTTAGTTCGCGGATAAGCCTCCAACTGCCACTTCTTTGCAAATGTTGAAAGCAAGGATAGCTTTATTTTTAGCTGCCAGCATGGTGGCCGCGTCGCAGGTCTCAGTGTTGCTAGAAACCTTGGATCCAGGAAAGGCAAAAAGACTTGAGGATGTCACCTACGAAATGCTCCAGAACTATAGCATCATTGTCTTGACCGAAGAAAATTTCATTCTTACTTCCGACTTTCAGTTTGGCAAGATTAACTTTGAAGATCTCATTCCCGGATCCAACTACACTGACATTGTCACTGACACTGACATTGTCACTGGCACTGACTCCGACACCGACAACGACGGCGACAGCAACGCTGAAAACGACGATGAAAACGAAGCCGAAAACGACGCCGACGCCGAAAGCGACACCGAAGATGAAGTTGACCTAGAAAACGTCTTCGTCCTCTTGGAGTACCTTCCAGACCTGATCAGCGTCGAAGAATGCGAGCCAGTGAATGTGCATGGCTGCTTCGACAACCGGTATAGTGACACAGCCAGCCAAGTGGCCAAGACTTACGGCACCAACACTATCAAGTCGGTGGGGCCCCGGGTAAACGTTGGGTTGCTTGGCGTCCTGCTTGGAGTTCTGGCCAAGTTGTATTACGATGCAACCCGGGAGGAGAAACTCACATGTTCCGTGGCGGCTGGTGAACGTTTACAGCTCCAGGTGACCACTTCAATCACCAAGTTGCATTTCAAGAGGCAGCGGTTCCTAAGATTCGAGGAAGGGGATGCCAGCAAATACGAGCTGACCCCTTGGCAGCCTCTCGACAAGCAGCATGCTTTGGAGTTTTCTTCAAACACCATGAGCTGCTCAACAGATGAGAAGTACTTACAGTGTTAGCAGACTTGAAGAAAGTCGCAACACTAAGTACTAGTCCGTTTGACACGAATTAAGCATGGTCAAAGGAGACTGGAGCATCAAGGAATTATTCACTCAAGGAGACTTAGACTTAATCTTCAAAAAACGTATCAGACTAGTTGTGAACCTAATAGTTAGCACTGCTCTGTAGAGTATAGGGCCTTTTGGGAAGAGAAAAGACCGATGCACCCAAGTAATGCTTAGTATATAGAATACATAAATAAACAACACTGATTAGAACCAATGTTCCGACTGGAGAGGTGCAAATCTTCAAGTGTCATTCCAGCTCTTGGCCATTTCAAATTCATATACTTGAATCACCAGACCAAACACATAAACCAGAAATTGCCAGAAGATAGAGACGACAGAAGAGAGATAGAAGGACACGACAGAAGGAGAAAAGACAGAGAGATTTAGACAATATTGGACAACGTGGGAGTAGTAATCAACAGCGTAGACAGTAGTAGTAGACAGTAGTAGATGTATTTTAAATAGTAATAGTAATAGTAGATGTATTCTATATAGTAATAGTAATAGTAGCTGGTGGTACTGAACTGTTAAATAGTGGACTTTAGCACCTAGATATTAGTAGACAATGACAGTATTAGTAGTATTAGTATTAGTATTAGTAGTATTAGTATTAGTATTAGTAGTAGTAGTAGTAGTAGTAGCAGTATATTATACTCTACTAATGGACTATCACTACTAGACATACTAGTACTACACTCACTATTCTCTTTTTCCGACTATACTAGTCCTAGTACTCACTACAGGTCCTAGTTTCTATTACTACATAGGGTAAGTACTTACCACTCACTAATGCGTCTTGGTCTTGACCCTATTTAATCTTGGTTAGTCTAGTCAATACTACTATTCCACATGGTACACTAAACATCCACGACTCTACCACTAACATTATACTATACTTTACTGAGAAACAGCTTAAAATGAAAAACATATCGACTTTAGGATTAGCTTGGTTTGAGCCTGAGCTTTTACCTCGGGATTGCTCTTTTTCTTCGACTATTCAGTGATGCATGATGGTATCTAGTCAGGCATGATGGACACAGTTTAGTATATACTAGTATCGAGTATAGTAGAGCAGTATAGTACATAGAGCAGTATAGTAGAGTCTGTTCTAGTATCTGGTATCTAGTATGTGATGTGTAGTGGATTGCAGTATAGTCTATAGTATAGAATATGTACTAGTATAGTAGTATATACTAGTAGAGTAGAGTAGTATCTAGAATGTAGTAAATATAGTAAAGAAAAGAATATATTATAGTATAGTACTATAGTAGCTATGATATGAGAAGGTAATTTAATGTATAAAATATGTTCATATATAGATAAGAGGATCAATTAAATTGTGAGTCGTAGACTAATTGGCAAGTCACCTAGATTTGAGCTAGGCTTATATATGTTCGAATCATGTCGACTCAGATTAGCATTAGTAGCTTAAAGGTCAAGCCTTATAAAAAATGTCAGTTAGTATAGTAGTGAGGAAGTATGGTTGGGGATTATGTGAAGGCGATATAATGCAATAAGCCACACCTGTCATTCACATTCTGGCCACACAATTATCCATTCCCACACTAAACACGGACTTAGGATTGACTTACATGTAGTGCATAATTTTAAAGAATTTGGCGTATTTGAAAAGTCATACTATATAATGCCAGAAGATGTATATGGAGTGATTTATGGTCCAAATTGGTATCTCCATAGAAATGTCATGGCTGGGCTGACTTGGTCACTTAAGATTTGTCGTCTTCTTTCGCTCAATTCATGAATCCATGTCTGGTCTCGTCTACCCAGTCATGGTCGTACCATAGTTTTTCTCATACCATCAGGTATGTTTTCTTGGCTTCATCTCTTGAACCCTCGTTATGTGTTCCTGAGAATGTTCCTGAGAATGTTCTGCTCATAGTAAGACTGCGCAACGCGAGTAACTGAGGTTTGAGATGCACCTTGAGACGCACCCTACAAAATAAGAAGTGAGAAGTGAGAAATGAGAAGTGAGAAGTGGTATTAGTTCACGACGCACCAGATGGGCCGCATACCAAGAAACTGTAGATGGTGTAACAGCATCTACACTGAGGTGGATTTGACATGCGCCACATAACTGCTCATGATTACCTTAAATTATTGAATGACAGAAAAACACTGAGTGGAGAAGTCCAGTAAAGCTTATCTAAAGCAGACCAAATGGGCTTTTCAAAAGATTTCATAACATTCCTCAAATTTAAGGACATATAATATGTTAGAATATAGCATAGAAACCAGTATTAATTTTCTTTCAGAAATCCTCTCGGTGGCCAAGCTGGCTAAGGCGCGAGACTGTAATTGAATTGTTATCTTGAGATCGGGTGTTCGACTCCCCCCCGGGAAATTTTTTTTTTTTTTTTTTTAATCAGCTAATTTGGGTATTTTTTGGATTTTGTTTTCATTTATGAATCATCCAAATGCATTGGAAATAGAAAAATTAACCTATGTGGCGATTTCGACGTGGGATTTGAGGTCGTGTACCTGACTACATGTGGTACTCCACAACTGGTGCCTGGGTCAGTGCGCATGGAAACCCCCCACACTTCGCTTACGCCCAACAAGATGGACGATGAACAATCGCTAGGAAACTCTACGCTTACCGAGGAGCAGAAGAAAGTACGTATATGAAGCAAAGGCATACTATTCCCCTCACTGCTAACAAGCCAGGCCCACCACATTGCCTCGGAGCAGAAGCGGCGAGAGAACATTCGCATGGAGTTTGACCGCATCGTCAACTTGACTCCTGCTCTCACCGACCAAGAGAGTCGGCTGGAGCTCAACATCCTTACCAAGAGTGCAGATTACATCGACGAGCTCAAGGACGAGAACGCCAAGCTCGTGGAACTATGTCGTGCCAAGGGTATACCCGTGCCAGACAACGCTATCTACAAGGGCCCAGGGATTTCCCACGAGTAATGACAAGCCTTAGAACAAGCATTTATCTTGTTTAATAAAGACGATTTAAACTGGAGTGCTTCTGCCTTTACGTATTCGATGCGTCATGGATGTATCAGTATAGACCGGGGTTATACTGGAGACTACGTGTGACTAACTCTAGAAGAGTCAACGGTAGCTAAAACTAATGCTACGATTTAATTCCTTTGTATTCCATACAGTGCCATTTAAAGTGTCATTTAGAGTGTCATTTATAGTACCACTAGCGTGCCATTATAGTGCTATTTATCGTGCCATTATAGTCCAATTTAGAGTGCTATAATGCTAGTGCTTGGCTGGTGCTTGGGTAGTGCCAGTGCTAGAGCTTATAGCTGATTCTTTCAATCTCTTAAAGTCTCAGTCCATTTTTTAATCCACTATATATTTCAATTTACCTAACCATATTTATTTCTTCAAATACCAAAACAAAATTAGTCCTCTCTAAAATTCCCTCTTCCAGTAGTGGTTGCTTGCGCGTTTCACTTAGATCAAATGCACCCCATAATGTGATGTATCAACAAACGAGACCGCGAAATTCTACCATCTCATTACAACTTACATCCTCCACTACAACACGCACGCTACATGGCGCCCATGATGAACACTTCCGAGGCCATCATTCCCGAGGGGAACCTCTCTGTGGGGACCACTGCCTTTATCGACGAAGGCTTGCAAGATGTGCCTCCTGACTTGGCCCTACTACTCCAGCAACTTGAAGACGACTTCACCGTCAACAAATCAATCAACCAGTGGACATATATCAACCGACGGGAGGAGATCATGCGTATGATAAATCGGTTACATCAACAACAACAGCAGAATCACGTGGCACTAGATCCGTCTCAATTGGAAAAGATCCTCTTGCCCAGAAGACGCTTGGATCCGTCCACGATCTCCAAGATGAACTTGATGGCGACTTTGGCCCAACGGGCAGAGCTGCGTAGTACCGATATGGCTATCATGGTGCTTGATATCAAGGGCAAATTACAGCAGTCCATTCTGTGGGAGAAGCTATACTTGAAGGCTATGAAGGTGGCTCATGAACTTACACACCGCACCAACTTCAAAAACAACACCACCGTGGCTTTACTCTATAAGGAGAGCGAAGTGTGTGAGTTTGCTGTGGCTTTATACGGATGCTTTCTTGCCAACGTATCGGCGATCCCCATCCATAATGATATCTCGTTACCGGAGATGTTTGAGGTCTTGAAGGTGTCGTCTTCTCTGTTGGTGCTTATCTCGGAATCGGTTGGGCGAGAACTTGAGAAGCTAAATACTCAGGGTTCTCCGTGGCCGTCGAAAATATCCCGTCTCAAGACCTCGGACTTGGGTTCTGCCCGGGCATCCGAACAGGAGTCGCTAAAAAAGGCCAAAAAGGTCCATAGCGACACCACAAATGATCTTGCCTATATCGAGTTCTCCCGCTCTCCTGTGGGTGATTTACGTGGGATTGCCATGAGCCATAGAACCATAATCCATCAGATGAACTGCTTAGAGAGCACATTGCTGAGTTTGCCCAATTCAGGCTCCAGTCTCCACCAATCACCAAAGGGCAATACTGGTGCCAGAAAAGTGTTTTTGGCCACCATGGACATGCGGCTATCTATTGGTTTGATCATGGGAACCATGTTCTCGATGTACTCGGGCAACCTTCTTGTATGGGCACCGCCCAAGGTCATGGAGTTGCAGGGCTTGTACGCCAACATTATATCCAAAATGCACGCCAACCTTTTGCTTGCGGACTTTTTGGGCTTGAAACGGGTGACATATGACTACCAGAAAGCACCAAATGCCACTAGATACTTTTCCAAGACGCAAAAAGTCGACTTCTCGTCTGTCCAGTGGGTCCTAGTCAATGCCCTAACTGTTGATGGCGAATTCATAGAAGTGCTCTCTGAGAGATACTTAAAGCCCCTAGGATGTCAACATTCTCGAAACGCCATCATCCCCATGCTTACTCTAAGCGAATATGGAGGAATGGTCATATCCATGCGCGATTGGCTTGGGAAGACCGAGAACTTGGGCATTGAAATTGGGGGCACTCCAACGGATGAACTCTCGTCTGTCATCATAGATAAAGATGCATTGACCCAAAATCGGGTCCGAGTTATTGACTCCAATGCCTTTGATGCCGATGAAGTCAGCACCGAACTTTTGCGAGTGGATGCCTTTGGTTATCCTTTACCGGATGCCACCCTAGCTGTGGTGAATCCCGAGCTCTCCACGGTGGTCAAGAAGGGAGAGTTGGGAGAGATCTGGATCGATAGTCCGTGCTTATCAGGGGGTTTGTTTGGGCTCAAGAAAATATCCAAGCTGATATTCCATGCCAAGTGCAGAGGAGCAGAGGGAATATTGGAGATGGATTTCCTTCGAACGGGTCTTTTGGGATTCACCTATAACGGAAAGGTCTACGTTCTAGGCCTATACGAAGACCGTATTCGTCAACGGTACAGCTGGATGGACGAAAAGCGCCTGAAGAAACCCAGAAAAGACTTTACAATTGAGTCGGACATGCGCTACCACTACTCCTCGCATCTATTGGCTACATTAGCTAGCGAGGTGAGACAGGTCTACGACTGTACCATCTTTGATATATTCATTGGAAACGAGTACTTGCCTGTTGCGATAGTGGAGGCTGCCATTGTCAGAAAAGTGATTGAAGATTCCGAAGCAAATTCCACAAATGGAGTGAAGTCCCGTGACAAGTACGACTATAGCGCGGTTCCTCTTAATGAGCTGGTCTTGAACGCTATTGCTAAGAAATGTTTTGATACCCTCAACAATGTCCACCAGTTGAGATTGTTCTGCGTGGCGGTGGTTGACTGCGATACCTTGCCCAAAATCATGAGAAGTGGAGGCTTGGAGATCGCAAATATGCTCTGCAAAAAGAACTTCTTGGAAGGATCTCTTCGAATTGATTTCGTCAAGTTCTTCATAAAGGAGTCCATCAACGTGATTCCCCATGGAGAGGATGTCATGGGCGGTATATGGTCACCGTTTGCTTCAGAGCTACGCAGCTCCCTACTCCAACGTTTCCCAGCCCAGTATTCCACTATCGACTACAGGCAGAAATCCATTGATGACAAAACAGGAGCTCCACTCACCGATTTTAAGACCATCATTGATATTTTGAAGTTCCGCGTTGCAAGCTCGGGAGATGCCATTGCTTTTCAAAATCTAGATACCAGTGGCAAGAGCAGCTCAAAGCCTTTGACGTGGAAGAAATTCGAGCAGAGAGTGTATGCAGTGTGTCAGTACATCATAGAGAAGACTTCCTTAAAGGTGGGCCAATATGTGATCTTGATGTATTCTTTGTCGGAGGAGTTCGTGATTGCATTATATGCCTGTTTCATGTGTGGAATCATCCCCATCCCAATGCTTCCTTTTGACTCCAACAGAATCGGAGAGGATTTCCCCGCATACGTTGGTGTAACGAAGGATTTCGCTGTTCAGGAAGTTTTCGTCAATGATGACGTGGAAAGGTTTATGAGAAACGGAGCAGTTGCAGATGCATTGAAAAAAATGAACCATCGTCGAGCCACTCCGCTCAGAATCAAAAATACCACCAAGATCTCCAAGGTGTCGAACGTTGCATCGTTGAACTCCAAACTATCGAAATACCAATCCGAGGCGAAATTCAGAGACGAAAACACCATCGCTTTGGTTTGGCTTCATTTCACTTCCGATCACTATCGAGTTGGCGCCAACTTGAGCCACCAGAGCATCATCAACATCTGCAAGGTGTTCAAAGAAACATGTAATTGCTCGTCCAAATCAGCCATAGTTGGGTGTGTCCGGCACTCTTCCGGATTAGGGTTCATGCAAGCTGCGTTATTGGGAGTATTCTTGGGTACAACCACGTACCTTAGTTCGCCAGTCAATTTTGCCAGCAATCCAACTGCCTTCTTCTTTGCTCTTGCCCGGTACAAGGTGAAAGATGTATTCATGACCGAGCAAATGCTTAAGTATGCGGTTTCCAAATTGAGCCCGAAAAATTTCAACTTGTCTTGCTTGAAGAACTTGATGATCAACACAGAGGGCAGGGTGGAGATCGATTTGCTCAAGAAAATCGCCAACATCTTCACACCTGCCAAACTTAGTGCCGCTTCTATGTCTGCAGTCTACAATCATTGTTTCAACCCCATCATTTCAACAAGATCATACATGACGGTGGCCCCAGTGGACCTATTTATTGATCCCATTGCACTTCGACAGGGCTTCATTTCCATTGTCAATCAGGCAGAACACCCTAATGCTTTGAGGCTCCAGGATTCGGGAATGGTGCCAGTTTGTACGCAGATTGCAATTGTCAACCCGGAAACCCACAAAGTGTGTCGAGAGGGAGAGTTTGGAGAAATCTGGGTCTGCTCAGAAGCAAATCTCAGTTCCTTCACCAACGGACCAAAAGGACCCGTGGATACATTCACTAATACGCAGTTCGTGGGCAAGATTGCCGATGGAAACAGCGACATGACTTACTTGCGAACCGGGGATCTTGGGTTCCTTCACCACATCTCCATCACCAAGAGCTCCAACAGTGACACCAAGAACAGAGTCACGTCGTTCCAGCCACTTTTTGTGTTGGGCAAAATCTCCGACACTTTTGAGGTCATGGGTTTACATCACTTCCCCCTCGATATAGAAAGCACCATTGAGGCGTGTCACCCGGACATCTACCTCAATGGTTCGTGCATCTTCAAGTGCGCGGACTACACCATCGTGGTGTGTGAGTCCAGAAGAACACGCAGTTTATCAGCACTTGTGCCATTGATTGTCAATACTATTTTGAGCAAGCATCACTTGATTGTTGACATTGTTGCGTTCATCAAAAAAGGCGAGTTCCCCATTTCCAGATTGGGCACCAAGCAAAGGGCCCGTATTCTTGACGCATGGGTGCAAGGCATCATTCCACTCTCGGTGCAGTACGGAGTCAACTACGGAGAAAACTCCATGATCCAGCTCACCAAGACCATCCATGACGTTGGCAAAACTAACGCCATAACCAAACTTAAAAATCCTGCACAAGACTACTACGACGCCTCTCCAGAAAATGTCTTTGATGAGAACGGCCAAGCCCTCAACTTGAACCCTGGCATCGCTCCATACAACTAGACTAGACTCTCAGATAATACCCTCCCCGAAGAAGATATACTTGAATTTACGCCGACTTTAGACATCGTATGCCAGAAACATGCAAATTCGTAGAAAAAAAAAATTAAGATTAAAAAGAGTATTTGCCTATGTCCTGGGCATACAACAAAATGTAGCCCGGTGTACGGGTGTGCTGCCAGATGAAGCGAAAGCAAGAAAAACTCCACACCATACTCAATCATCCACATGAAGCGGCCAGTCAGCCCACAGTCCACGCTCGACGGCCAGCGGCTGAAGAAAGCCCGATTTGCCTATGGGATTTTCTCCGCCTTGAAAAACGCCTTTGTCCCCGCCCAAAAGCACCTCTCGTCCTCCAATCGCGTCCCCACAGAAGATGTCCAAATCCACATCACCAGCGACGACATTTCCAACTCGGTTCTTAGCCGCAAACGGTCGATCCATTCCAACGGCTCTCTGACCAGACCTCCTAGCTCAAATGTCCCAAGAGCATCTATTAGTGGATCTCCTGGCAAGTTTGCGTATGATTCTCTCTTCAACACGCTCACCAACGAGGCCGAGGCCGAGCCCACGTTGGCCCCAGAGGTCGATTTGCTGCGTGAGGTGTCTCCCTGTGTATACCTTCCCCGAAACCCCATTCTACCGTTGAACCCCGAGGAAATGGAGTTGGAGGCTTCTGGAGTTGAGCCTGAGTTCGACTCGCTATATCGCGACGACGAAGGTAACCTAGTTCGGCCCCCGTTCATCAACTTGGACCCTAAAGAACGCTACCAAATGCTACAGATGAAAAAGTCTGTACAGGCGTCCCAGGCTTTGCAGGATAGTCTCAAGTATATGGTGGATCCGGATGAGACCACCTCCATCATCAGACAGGGGAACCGAGTGGACACCTCCACGCAGACACACAACGAGGACTTTTTGGAGAAGAAACTCCACTTCAATGCCACACGCAAGCGGTTGGCTTTGGCCAGCCGTGCCCAGCGCAAAAAATCACGGTCCTTTTTCTCCGGTGACTTTATTTATGACCGGTCCAAGGCCTCGGAACCGGACCGGAGCTCCCTGAAGCTTCTGGGATACTTGGGCGAAGTTTCAAAGCCGAAGTTCCCAATTGCACCTTCATCTATCAAGCAACCTGAAGGTGCTAGCAAATTAGATGAACTGAAAGGGAAGTATTCTGCCAGGTCGTCCAAAAACAGCAATCAGTTGGACCAAGCATACATTGACCGCTCAAATAAGTTGTCCAGTATACTCAGGGTGAAGTACCAGGCCCAGGAACCTACACCAAGACCTGTCGGCCCTAGCTCTGGTTTCAGCTTTGAGGTTAGCAAGGATAAGTTCACAACTGCTCTGCTGACGCCTGCCAAAGACACCTCATTGTTTGGTGCTGATAAGGCTGCCGATAAAGCTGCTGATAAAGCCGCTGTAATCCCTGCTCCTAAATTTGCTCCAAAACCTACTGAAATTCCTGAATCTAATGCAAAGCCTTTGTTCGCCCCACCCTTCGATGATGGTGCCCAGGATGATAGACCAGCCAAAAAGACCAGGACGCGAGGCGATGCAAGTCTAGCAGATACTGCATCTAAACCTGCTTTCTCTTTTGGTGTAAGTCCAAAGCCGGCATCTACCTCCGATAGCAAGAGTATGGAGAAATCCACTGGCCTCTTTGAGGCCAAAAGTCTGGAAAAATCTGGTCTTTTTGGAGCCAAGAGTCTGGAAAGTACTGGTCTTTTTGGAGCAAAGCCCGCGCTCAATAATACACCATCCACGAGCTCATTTGCCAAAGACTCAGAATCTAAAGCCTCTTCCCAACCAGCATTTAGCTTTGGAGCTTCTAACACCTCAGAGAAGAAGTCAACTCCTTTATTTTCTTTCCAAAAGTCTGAATCTGCCGAAAAAGATTCCACACCCACATTTTCTTTCCAAAATTCCGAATCTACCGGTAAAGAATCAACGCCAGTGTTTTCTTTCCAGAAGACAGATACAAAGAAAGATTCGAAGGACAAGAAAGAAAAGGAGGAACCAAAGATCAGTGACACGAGCAAGCCAACTTTTCTGTTTGGTGCAAAAACAGATACACCTATATTTTCATTTGGAGCCAAACCTGCAGAAAAGCCTGATGCCACCAGTGAGGAAGGGTCCAAGACTCTGGAAACTAGTGTGCCCAAATTTTCCTTCACAAGCACTCCTGCCAGTGCAGATTCGAATTCCAAACCTTCAACTTCTCTATTTGGAGCTAGGGCCGACGACACAAAAGAAAACAAGCCCGCACTTACTTTCGGAACTGCCAAGGACACGGATAAAGATAGCCCTAAGCCAGCCTTCTCGTTTGGATCCAAACCTGTGCTGAGAGGACTGGCCCTTTCGTTCGGGTCCAAAGCCCCAGAGACAGAGAAAGACAAAACTGAGAAGACACCCGTTCCTTCTTCAGGAGATACACAAGAGCCCAAGGACAAAAAGCAGGCCACGCCGTTTGCGTTTGGAAAAGTTGAAAGCCCAGTCTCCGCTGATACCAACTCTAGCGCTGAAAACAAAAAGACTCCTTTCTCCTTTGGCAAACAAACGCCTACAAATTCCGAAGCAAAGCCTCTGTTTTCGTTTGGACTGGCCAGCAAAAATGACACCGAGTCTCTCCCAAAACCTTCTGCCAGTGCACCTGCGCCATCGTTTTCCTTTGGTAAGACCGCAGAAGCTCCTACCAATGGCGATAAGTCATTTTCATTTGGACAGTCTGCCACAGCAGACCCTGCACTGATATTTGGGAATGCTGGCTCATCTGCACCAGCGCCAGCTTTCAATTTCTCCGTTACAACCACGCCCAAAGCAACTACACCTGTTCCTGCACCACAAGGAAGCACCACTGGTGGCTTTAGTTTCAGCAGTGGCGTGATTCCAGGGCTTGGGAGCAGGTCTGCTACTCCTGTGACAGCAGGAAATAATTTTGGTGCCAATAATGGGTTTGGAGCAAACAACAGCAAGAGTGGTTTTGGAGGAAATAATGCGTCTAATTCCTTCGGGTCGAACAATACCAATAATGCTTTTGGTGGCTCCAATTCTACCAACAACTTTGGAGGAAGCAGTACAAATTTGGGTCTCAACAATGGATTCGGGGCCAACCCTAATAATGTGCCAACCTTTAGTTTTGGTGGAGCCTCTGCTCCTTCCTTTGCAGCATCACAAGGCTCGGCGCCAGGATTTGGGGAGAGGGCCCGAACTGCCACGCCCAACGGCAATGCCAATCCATTTGGATTTAATCAAAACCAAGCCACCCCCGGTTTTGGCGGAGCCGACGGAGGCTTTGCATTTTCCAACAATGCCATGTCAAACAACGCCTTTAATAGTGCCCCCGGCAGTTTTGGACAGCCAAGCCGAGACAGCACTCCGCCAGCATTTGGTGCCATGGGCGGGTTCCCCCAAACATCGGCTCCAGGACAACTGTTCACTCCGCCAGTTGCTAATGCCAGCGGCCGAAGAATAGCTCAAATGCGGCAACGAAAGCGCTTCTGATCTACTCTTGCGGCCAACACACATTCCCAAGTAGACTCGTTGACAGTCTTGAACAGATATTAGATAGGCCTCTAATCGAGGCACTCAAACCCCACCAGTACACCCTAAGATGTAGACAGTAGATTTAGTAGATACAGTAGATTTGAATATCCAGTTTACTACCTGACGATCATTAACGGGGAATTAAGTTACACTTTGAACTAGTATCCCATCTAAGGGGATAAACTAATGCCATTTACAAACATCCGTGAAATAGACATCTGTGAAATGGACATAGACCTAAAGACATTGGTAGATTATGAAATAAATCGATGGTGGAATTCCACCAGAATACCAAGTACCAGTACATTATAGTAGTGCATACTGTAGTTTATAGTATACCAGAGTAGTTATAATGAAGTACAAGTGTGTCTATGGAAGATGTATACCGTATGTGTATATGCACTGGTGAAATACCTCAGTCACTGTATTTGTCCATATCATTATTCCACATTAGTATATTGTCTAGCGTTGCCCGTGCGGTGTATAATTAAATGTCTAGTGTACCTGATGCAGCAGTTTTAAAAATCGGTGGTTACTTGTCTATGGCATTTCTGGTATTGTCTAGAATTTATTAATTTAATACTCTATACTATTTTTTTAAAAAAATTTGCACACGATCTGTAGTAAATAGCCTAGGTAATATTCTCTTCTATGGATGTCTATGGATGTATAGATGTCTATGAATGAGTGGTAATGGACCATAGAGATTTAGGAAAAATTCCAGGTAGCGGTGGAGTATTCCGCAATAAACTATACTGTTTTTCTACTAGAATGTTGTTCCTGAAGTCATCTTACGTACCTGGGCTTTTTCTTCTACTTGTAGATTATTCCATAAGCTAGTTCAAAAGGTTTGAAAGTAATTTTATAGACTCTGAGAAGTCCTTTTTTTTTCTTTCATCTGTTCAGAAACAGCCACCTTTTTAATCGAATAAGGTAGTTTGACGTAAAATTGGGGCAGGATTCTGAAGCAAGTGCCGGACCTATGCGGAGATTATTATTTACTATGGTGCAGTGGAGTATTTGTGAGGTGGATTGAATGATGCCTTTTCCCCAGATAGAATGGCTAATAAAAGTGAATGTTGACTATTTAAAGGAAAAGAGAAAAAGAGGAGAGAAAAAGCAATGATACATAAGAAATAAAATACATACACACGTACTTACTTGCATACTACACAGTTAGAGTGGACACTAGATAACAGCTGATAGTAGAGATAGAGGAAGAGAAAAAAAGGG
Organism: Metschnikowia mauinuiana; assembly: GCA_002374555.1. NCBI lineage: Eukaryota > Fungi > Ascomycota > Pichiomycetes > Serinales > Metschnikowiaceae > Metschnikowia > Metschnikowia mauinuiana. Next base: position 265,124 of record NKZY01000642.1, on the reverse strand, counting down.
TTGATAGAAAGACAGAGATAGGAAGAAATATTAAATACTAGACAATAGATTCTGGACTACAGTAGAGATCGATGGTACTTGAAGAGAGAGCTGGTAAAAGATACAGTTAATGGTGGATATAGAATTAGGGAAAATTTGTATTTCTTTGAGTGAGCCACGTTTTTAGAACTTGTCTATATCAGTCTCATCGATGTCTTTAGAAGTCGACTATGTCTACTAGTATATCTAGTACTTCTAGACTTGTAGTACTCCCGAGCTTCTAGCTTTACTGGTAATAAAGAACCTCAAGTAGTACTCATGGTAATGTGGTCCTTCTATTGCTACCACAAATTAGCCTTTCTAGTACCACTGCTTTCAGTCTATCTTTTCCATGTCCATTATAGGTTTAGATTTAGGCCACCGAGGAAAAGTGGACGGAATCATGCCTAGACCCAAGGGACCCACCATGGAAGATGAGAAAGTCAAAAAGACGGAATCCTGGAAACGGGAAAAAAAGCTTTCTAAAACAAAAACCAATCTTAGCTACAATGAGCTTTACAAAACCATTCCTCTCGATGGGTCAAAAATAGTCTACCGGTTCTTTGAGAGGAGTGATCTATGGCCTTTAAATAGTCCTGGTGAAGTGCCAAAGGATCCGGCCACGAACATATAAGCTAACTTACCGAACGTGCAATGAAAGTATAACTTCTTTAGTGTAGTATTATAATGTAGTGGCCTTGAGAAAGGGATTCTTCTACAAATGTAGTGGATGCGGCAGTGTAGTGTAGATTTGGAATGGCTGCAACCCTCGGAATTTGAGCTGTGCGGCCGGGGCCACACCCGTGCACCAGGCTACCCCAGGACAAAAAGGCCCAACGCAAGACACCATTTTTCGGCTTTTTGTCTTGGAAATAACTTCATTGGAATGCTGGAATTCCGGACACCACAGTGATTGTATTTTGAGCAAAAATAACTTTTTGTGTGCTGTTTTGCACGAGTGCTTCTATTCGATCCGGGGTGCACCTGTCAATTCCGGGGTACCTCAACCTTACCAAATCCAAAAACCTGCCATAACCCCACCAACTTCTATTTCATACCTTAAGAAACCTTGGTATAAAAGTTCTTAAAATTCACTGTACAAAAACGTATTGCTTTTAATACGAGTATTTGGGACGACCAGGAGTTGGCCATGTTACTACCCTATGCAGTCATTAAACTTCCCAGCCAATCATTGGCTTTGTATAATAGTAAAGCTGCAGATTCAAACATTTATGTATTTTCGCTACATGCATTAGAAAAGCCCTCACGAACCACGACCTGCACTCGGCATGATGCACTTTGCTCGACTGCTATACTCTTGAACCAATGTACACAGCTGATCATCTGGAATTCATTTACCAGAGACCCCAGAAACACTACTGAAAAAATCATTACCATGCCGGTCACTGAACAGTCATGGTGCTTAGTCTGAGCCCAGAGACATGCGCGTGTTCATTGAACCATAATTCAAGGTGGCCTTTTGGTAGCGGTGAATTAGTAGTAGTAGATTAGTAAAATAGTAGTGGTAATAGTATATTAGCAGTATTGTAGTAGTAGAGCATTATATTAGAGTAGGGGGTGGACCAACGATCAGACGGACAGAGATTTGCAGTAATTGGGAGGAAGTGCACATATGCAGCACAGGCGCATCAAACCGTACCTTCTCCACACGTAGTGTCGCGGTGCAGTGACACCTACCACCAGATCCAAAAGTTCCAATGAGCTACCCCGATGTGTACCCCTCCAAGGTAAAGTATAGGCCTGGACGTATCCAGACACTTACTGCACACCATGAGATCCTGCTCAAGCAAGTGTGGGCAGCGTTGCTCAAGTACTGTGGCTACTCAGTAGACATGAGTTACGGAGACATTCAGAGTGAAGCGTCGTTTGTGGCGTCGTCCATAGTGGGGGATGATGATGCTAAGGAGCTTTCCAAGGAGAAGAAGCGGTCGTTTTTCTCCCGTGGGTCTGGGGCTGAGCCCAAGAAGACCAGTGATGTCAGAGCAAAGCAATTAAAGGACAACGTGTTCTACAACTACACTCCTGATTTGGAGCCTTCGGACCATACTAGGCAAGTGTTTTCGGAATTGAGCGGCGTGGACTTGCTGGCGCCTGATGACGTGTCTATAGAGACGTTTGTTACTGCACTGACGCGTCCTACAGACATCCAACTGTCGTTTCAAGGTAGTGAGAGTGATCGTACCACAACGACAGGAGGAAGTACTAGGAATGTCCGGGGTAATTCCAGAGACCTTGCTGCTTTGAGTTTATCAAAGTATGACGCCCAGGTGCTCCACTCGACATTGTTTGGAACCATCAAGAACGATCTCATAGACAATTTGCTTCTACGCTTCTTACGGGCCCGGAAGTTCTCGTTGGCGAACTCCATGAAGATGCTTACCAACTCGTTGCAGTGGAGACACGATGAAAACATCAACAAATTGCTTAATGATGGAGATGCACCCGCGTTCATAGCAGGAGAAGAAAAAGGCTTTGTCAAGAATTTCACTGTGAACAAGGCATTTGTCCGGGGCCATGATAAGAACAAGAACCCATTGTTCATTTTCCAGTCACGCAAGCACTTTGCCTCGGATGCCACGTTACCAGAAACGGAAAAGTACGCTTTGCTCATCATCGAGTGGTGTCGCTTGTATTTACGGGAAGTCCATGAGTCAGTGGACACATCTTCACTCATGTTTGACTTGACCGGGTTTTCGATGAAAAACTCCGACAATGCACCGGTAAAGTTCCTCATCTCCATGTTTGAAGCGCATTATCCCGAGAGCTTGGGAATAGTAATTGTTCACAACGCTCCATGGATCTTCTCTACGGTTTGGAACGTCATTAAAAAATGGTTGGATCCGGTGGTGGCCTCCAAGATCCACTTCACCAAAGGCTACGACGAGCTTCTGACGTGGATTGATGATGAACAAATTCCAGAGTATTTAGGTGGGAAAGATACCAAGCCTCTAGTATACCCGGAACCCACCGAGGAGCATACGGTCCCCATGAAGGAGAAAGACGAAAAATACGAAAAGTTGGTACGTCAGGCCGATAGTGTCAGGTGCAGGATCATAGAGACTACCATCCAGTGGATCGAAGCTACCGACTCGGAAGCAAGCTCCAAGTATTTACGCGATAAGATCAACCTCAGTTGCCAGTTATCGGATCTCTACATTGCAATCGACCCGTACATCAGAAACCCAGGGATCTATGACCGAGACGGCAGTTTGAAGATGTGCAACTAAGAATTGTCATTATGTGTACTTGCCAAGTGATTGACACATGAACAAACAAAATTACATTGATCATTCATTTGAACACGTAGCTTAATTGAACACGCATTATTTAAAAGACATCCATTTCTCGGATAGGCACGCTTTCGAGCATTGTATTCCTTTGCGCATTATTCACACGCGAGAGACAATTTGTCCAAAATATGCAAACATATGTCAACTAAACCGAGTTTCAAAAAATAATACCAACTCCCCCATCTTATAAATACAACATAGAAATCCTCTTGAAGTGGTTTAAAAAAAAGAGATGAAAACCAAAAATCAGGAAAACCAAAACTCCATTTTGTTTCAGAGTTGTTTCAAAAATGGGTCAAAATAAAATTAAACCATTTCAAGTGCCCAATTTACTTTTTGCCTAGATTCTGTTTTGGACCTTCACATTCTCGCAGGTGGATCTCAAAAATCTCCGGACTGTCCTCAGCACCACGACAAGCCGCACCGCGCCAGTTGTAGCGCAGTCGCGTCGTTCGTCGTTCGTTCGTTCGTTTAAGCTCTTATATGCACACAAAAGAGCATAGTTATAAAAAACGCCGAGTTTGCATAAGCACCAACCACCTTCATTTATTCGTCAAGCAAAAATGGCCCCTCAAAACGTTGGTATTAAAGCCATCGAAGTTTACATTCCTACCAACTACGTCAACCAAGCCGAGTTGGAGAAGTTCGATGAAATCCCCGCTGGAAAATACACCATCGGCTTGGGCCAAACCAACATGGCGTTCGTCTCGGACAGAGAGGACATCTACTCGCTTTCCTTGACGGTGACGTCCAGATTGTTGAAGAATTACAACATCGACCCCAACTCCATTGGTAGATTGGAGGTCGGTACCGAGACCTTGTTGGATAAGTCCAAGTCGGTCAAGTCCGTCTTGATGCAACTTTTCAAGGACAATGACGATATCGAGGGTGTGGACACCGTCAACGCCTGTTACGGTGGTACCTCTGCCGTGATCAATGCTGTCAACTGGGTTGAGTCTTCTTCCTGGGACGGCAGAGATGCTATTGTGGTTGCTGGAGACATTGCCATCTACTCGCAGGGTTCCGCCAGACCTACGGGAGGTGTTGGCTCCGTGGCCTTGCTTATTGGGCCTGATGCTCCTATTGTGTTTGACCCAGTCAGAGGTTCTCACATGGAACACGCCTACGACTTTTACAAGCCTGACTTCACCTCGGAATACCCGGTGGTGGATGGCCACTTCTCGTTGACTTGTTACACCAAGTCCATCGACCATGCCTACAGAAACTATTCCAAAAAGATTACCAAGGAGGCCGGCAAGACTGTCGGTTTATTGGACCACTTTGACTACTCCGCTTTCCATGTGCCTACATGTAAGTTGGTGTCCAAGTCGTTTGCCAGAATGTTGTACAACGACTTCTTGTCCAACCCCGCTGCTTTCGAGGACAAGTTGGATAAGGAGACTTTCGAACTGGTCAAGGCTGTTTCGTACGAGGCTTCTTTGACCGACCGTAACATCGAAAAGGTCTTTTTGGGTCTTGCTAAAGAAGAGTCCAACAGAAGACTCACACCTGCCTTGAAGGTGCCAACCAACACCGGTAACATGTACACGGCCTCTTGTTGGACCTCGCTTTCTTCGGTGTTGTACTTTGTTGGCAACAGCGAATTGCAAAACAAGAGAATTTCCATTTTCTCGTACGGTTCCGGCCTTGCCTCCACCTTGTTGTCGGTGAGAGTGGTTGGTGACATCTCCCACATTACCAAGAACTTGGACCTTGAACACAAGCTTAATGGAGGAAGAAAGCAAAGATCTCCTCAAGAGTACGTGGAGCACATTGAATTGAGAGAAAAGGCCCACTTGCAAAAGAACTTCCAACCACAAGGCTCTGTCGATGACATTGCATCCGGCGCTTACTACTTGGTTGACATCAACGACAAATTCCAGAGAAAGTATGAGGTCAAAAACTAGCGCATCTAATACGTAATTATATACATGTATCCATAGAGAAGGACTGTAGATAGTAGTGTTTCAGGTTCCAGTGGTACAGTGTTTCAGCGGCGTTTTAGATCTGCCGCATGCACACACCACATACACACCACCGATTCTGATCTACACTAAAACTTTTGCAATTACAAGTACTCATTTGATATTTTCGTAACCACATGTTTCCGAGTGGAAATTGTAACCATTCGTCGTCAAGCACATCGTTCGCGACAGTAACAAGCACGCCTCAAGGTGAAACGTATTTTTAATTTTTCCTGATCGGGAATCACCAGGCCCGTACATCTGCTCGTGTCTCTGCGTAGTGTGCGCACCACTACGTAAACAAATGCCACTGGAGATCTTGATATCCCTTTCAAATCTTGATTCTCATTCACTCATACACCAAGCAATAGACTACAATGAGAGAAGTTATCAGCATCAACGGTATGTTTTATTTAGTCGCCACGAAAAGCTGCTCAATTTTTTTTTTTCCTAGATATGTCTGGCCATTTGCCCTCGTCACAAAATTGATGTCCAAAATTCCTCGACCATCAATTCTTTTCTCGGTTAAAAATCAGTTTCATAATCGTGTTGGCACGCCAAAAACATTGAGATCCATGGTACTCGAGCATCAGGTTTATTTTTTAGTCGATGAGTCTGCGGTTTCAGAGCCACAAATGCCTCAATCTTTTCGGCCGGTCCCCATCCATGAACAAGAGCCTAGAACGAGGAGCCACAGAACGAGCCGCAGTTGATTGCGGGTGAAAATATCTTTATTTACGAATACTAACGATTTTAGTCGGTCAGGCCGGTTGCCAGATTGGAAATGCTTGCTGGGAATTATACTCTCAAGAACATGGCATCAGACCAGACGGTTACTTGCAGGAGGGTTTGGATAGACCCAAAGGTGGTGAAGAAGGATTTTCCACTTTCTTTTCCGAGACTGGATCCGGTAAATACGTCCCAAGAGCCTTATACGTGGACTTGGAACCAAATGTGATTGACGAAGTTCGCACTGGTGCTTACAAGGATTTGTTTCACCCCGAGCAGTTGATTGCCGGAAAGGAGGATGCCGCTAATAACTATGCCAGAGGTCATTACACTGTTGGTCGTGAACTCTTGGATGACATTTTGGACAGAGTGAGAAGAATGTCGGACCAGTGTGATGGATTACAGGGATTCCTCTTCACCCACTCCTTGGGTGGTGGTACCGGTTCTGGATTGGGTTCCTTGCTTTTGGAACAGTTGTCCATCGACTACGGTAAGAAGTCCAAGTTGGAGTTCGCCGTGTACCCTGCACCCCAGGTGTCTACATCCGTGGTTGAACCATACAACACCGTCTTGACCACTCACACCACGTTGGAACATGCTGACTGTACGTTCATGGTGGACAACGAAGCCATATATGACATGTGCCGCAAGAACTTGGATATTTCCAGACCAAGCTTTGGAGCTTTAAACAGCTTGATTGCTCAAGTTGTGTCTTCAGTTACAGCATCTTTGAGATTCGACGGTTCGTTGAACGTCGACTTGAACGAATTCCAAACCAACTTGGTCCCATACCCAAGAATCCATTTCCCATTGGTTTCCTATGCCCCAGTGTTCTCCAAGACCAGAGCCAGCCACGAGTCCAACTCTGTATCTGAAATCACTGCTTCGTGTTTCGAGCCCGGCAACCAATTGGTGAAGTGCGACCCAAGATCCGGAAAGTACATGGCCACCTGTTTGTTGTACCGTGGTGACGTTGTCACTAGAGACGTTCAAAATTCCGTGGCTCAAATCAAGGCCAAGAAGACCGTGCAATTGGTGGACTGGTGTCCTACCGGATTCAAGATTGGTATCTGCTACCAGCCTCCAACCGCAATTAGTGGATCGGAGTTGGCATCCGCCAAGAGAGCCGTGTGTATGTTGTCCAATACTACGGCAATTGCAGAGGCCTGGAAGAGAATCGACAAGAAGTTTGACTTGATGTATTCCAAGAGAGCGTTCGTCCACTGGTATGTCGGAGAAGGTATGGAAGAGGGCGAGTTCACCGAAGCCAGAGAGGACTTGGCAGCTTTGGAGAGAGATTACGAGGAGGTTGGCACCGACTCTTTCCCAGAGGAAGAGGAGGAATACTAAGAAAGATTTGACATCTAGGATACCCCACTGAGCAAGCAAGGGTCACATCTGCGGCCTTTATATATAATGTTATACTTCTGCTTTCACTAATACAAAAAAAAAAATGAAGAAGCGCACTCGGTCCCAGTAGAGAGCGGCCCCAGTAGAGAGCATAGGGCCCTGGTGCCAGTGCTCGGAGAACGCGGCAGAAGATGTGAGAACAGCGAAAAACTACGTATTGATCTGCTCTCTTAGACCACCAATTGAATCTGTTCTTTAGACCACCATTTCTTCCGTGCCCCTAGTAATTATGGTCGAATACAAGGATAACAGAGAGTTGCTCAAACAACCCCTCCATGGAATCTACATTCCCGTGGCTCTCATCATTGCGGGCACCTGTCTCATTGACTACCATTATTTACCCTACACGTTGGCCTTCACCGCCATTGTGTGCAGCTTCAACTTCTACGAAGCATGGAACAGGAGAAGAACCATTGATAGTGTCAAATGGAAGGATCTTGAGTTGATCGACAAAACCATCGTGTCGAAGAACTCGGCCATTTACCGGTTCAAGTTGTATCGTGACGAAGAGGTGTTGGAGCTTCCTACAGGCCATCACGTGGCATGTTGTTTCTCCATTGACGGCAAAGACGAGATCAGGTACTACTCGCCCATCTCGAATAAGTTTGACACGGGGTTCTTTGATATCTTGGTCAAGTCGTATGCCAATGGAAAGGTGTCCAAGCGATTTGCCATGTTGAAGGAGGGCCAGACGGTGAAGTTCAGGGGTCCTGTGGGCAGATTGGAGTACTCTACGAATATGGCCAAGCACATTGGGCTTATTGCTGGAGGTTCAGGAATCACGCCAATCTTACAGGTTATTACGAGAGTCATCACTACACCGGAAGACACCACAAAGCTCACTTTGCTCTTCGGAAACGAGATGGAGAACGATATCTTGTTGAAGAGCGAGTTGGACGAGATTTCCAAGAAATATCCGGACTTCCAGGTGCACTATGCCGTGACGCACCCATCGGACAAATGGGATGGAGAGAAGGGCTTCATAACCAAGGAGATGATCCAGAAGTATATGCCCGAGCCATCTGCCGACAATAGACTTATGATCTGTGGCCCTCCAGAAATGAAGAGAACATTAATCGAGACCACGGCAGAGTTGGGTTGGGAGAAGACGACCATGAAGTCTGAACCATCCGACCAGGTGTTCTGCTTCTAACAAGTCCAGTTATAGTGGAAATATCTCTAAAATAATAATTAAACCAGCGGATCGACATATTAGTATATCAGGACCTGCTATTAATTACTATTAAAAAATAGTGGTTACGAATTGTTGCACGGAGGTGTTCCATCTGGTGTAGTTGTAGGACTGTATGCGTGAAGTGCACTCATCGCAGTGAGACTCAACACCTTCACTAACAATACCATGGACAAGAGCATCTGCACATTCTATGATAAAATCGGAGCATGTCGCCACGGCGAAAAGTGTCTGCGCAAGCATATCAAGCCCGTGGAGTCCCGGACGCTCCTCTTGGCCAACCTCTATCAGAACCCCAAGGTGTTCAAAGATGGAGGCGAAGAAATGAGCGACAAACAGGTGGACGAGGACTTCAACCACTTTTACGCCGATATGTTCAAGCGGGTGGCGGCCGAGGGCCAAGTGGAGCACTTGGTGGTTTGTGAAAACGAAAACCACCATTTGAGTGGCAATGTGTATGTCAAGTACACCACATGCAAGGCCGCAAACTACGCTGCTGCCAACCTCAACCGAGAGTGGTACGCGGGCCGGCCAGTATACTGCGAGCTTTCGCCGGTGTCCAATTTCAACGATGCCCATTGCAGGTCCCACGACACCAATACGTGCACGCGAGGGGACCACTGCAACTTCATGCACATAAAACACCCCAAGAGCGAACTCCGAAGAGTGTTGTACAAGGCCCAGGAAAAACAGATTGCTTTGACCAAGATCCGGCTAGCCACGGCCAACCCCGAATGGGGCAAGAAGTGGGAGGCTGCTACCGATGAAAAGTATGTGAGAGAAGGGTTTGAAACCACCAACGCGCAGGACCCACTGGTGCCTGAGGACCCGAAGCAGCCGGCATCAGCAGAGGAGAACGAGGCCACCTTGGCCGAGCCCGAGCCTGAAACAAGCGAAACAAAAGTCGACACCGTGGCCAAGTTGTTCCGGTAACCAAGATCATCGTTCATATTATTTTCGTCATCCTACATCCTCAACTGCTCTACTTTTCACAAACCCTTCAACACTTAAGACTTCAACACTAAACACTTCAACTACTCACAGCACATTGTGTATAATGAAGTCGGAACAAGAACCGTAAGTTAAATCCAAAACCTTTCGAATTAAATTCAAATCAATAAACATCAAGACCAGAGCAAGTAGATAAATTCAATTATGTATGGACCTTGGATGGTCAAAGAGAGACCCAATGGATATCATTTTGCAGTCTGGCTGCTGCGCATTGTCGCATACCTGCGCACACCTCGCATGTACTCGCACCAAATCGCGCTATATCTTCCGGATCCGAAACCCTGGGCTCCAGAGATACTCTTTTCCCTCCTCAATTGCTGTCCGCCTTCCACATCCGGACGGATATAGAAGACATCTAGAATTTATAGACGGCCCTAGTCGCGAGACTCCAGCTTTCCCTTTGAATTCCTCCTCCAACCTCCCTCCCAAATCATTGGCCTTTCATCCCCACACATTGGGCGTTCCTCCCCACGCATTGGCCCCGGCCTCCACTTGCCTTTATCCATAGACTAGCATAGCATTCCCCAAATACGCCTAGCATGCCCTTTCTAGAATTGCTGCTTCGATCTCCCGGGCGGCTTATCCAAACGGCGTCGCCATGCCAAATTGGGCTGCGTTTACATGCCCTGTGGCCCAACGCCATGCTCTGTCCAGTGTCAGCAAAAGTGAGTAGACACGCACTTTTTCGCTCGCTTCCCACACACTCACTCGTTCCACGACTTTACTCCACACTAGATACCAAGATGAGCCAAGGTCTGAAACCAGCCGGAACGGCCGGAAAAACAGAACCCTCTAAACATTCTGCGGAACCAGAAAACTGCCACGACCACTCTCACACCGCAAACCCAAACGGCTCAGATTCTCATGGCTCAGATCACTCTCATAGCCACGACTACACGTCACTCTTCCACTCGCACTCACACTCGCACCAACCAAACGAGCTTTTGGGCAAAGGCTTCTTGACTAATCCGGCAGTGAGAATCACGTGGATCGGCCTCTTTGTCAATGTAATCATGGCCGGTGCTAAAGGTGTCGGTGGTGTGTACTTCCACTCGCAGGCATTGGTGGCCGATGCAATCCATTCCGTCTCCGATATGGTGGCCGACTTCTTGACTCTCGCTACTGTCAATGTGGCCCATAAGCAGGGCTCTTCCACGAAATACCCATTAGGATACGGCAAACTCGAGACCATTGGTGCTTTCTCCGTGGCTTCCGTGCTTCTCTTTGCAGGAATTGGGGTTGGATGGTCGTCCTTGCTCCAAATCTTGGAGTACTTGTTGCCTGCCCATATCTATGACTATATTCTGGCTTTCCAGCTCCACTCACACTCGCACTCGTTTGGAGGGGAGTCTGGCCTGGGCCATTCCCATTCCCATTCCCACATGGACTCGGATATTGTTGAAACGTCATCGGGTCTTCCTAATATTAATGCTGCATGGCTCGCCTTGGCAAGTATTGGTGTCAAGGAAGTTCTCTACAGAAAGACCATGAAGGTGGCCACCGAGTCAAACTCTAAGGTGCTTGTGGCTAATGCTTGGCACCATAGGGTCGACTCTTTGACTGCAGGTGTTGCGTTCGTGACTGTGATTGGCGGTGTTCTTTTCAACTTGGCTTGGCTAGATGCCATCGGAGGAATGCTTGTGTCTGTATTGATTATCAATGCTGGTTCTGGCAGTTTCAAGGATGCATGGTTTGAATTGATCGATCGTGGGGCTAGGCCTGGCTCCGAGCACTACAACTCCATGAAACTGATTGTGCAGCAGGAGTTGACCAATGTGTCGCGTGCTTCGGAGGCTGGCTTTGAGATTTTGGACTTGTCGGTGTTGACTGCGGGTGCCAGATCGAACTTGATCCTCAAGTTGAGTTCCGATAGTAACCTTGCTTTGGACGCCATCAACAGATTGGAGCTGGACTTGGTCTCGGGCATCAAGGGGAAGGATAAAAACGTGGGCAGTGTGCTTGTGGAGTTTAAACTCATGGACGATGCCAAAAAGTAGAAGACCCCACTATGCTGGGTTCGGAAAAGGCAATTCTAATGACGATAAATACGTTTAAACTAATTACAGGATATACTTATGCCGTTTCTTGCCCAGAGTGCTTGCATCACTGCTTGCTCTTTGGCTTTTTGTTCTTCTTTTCTCCTGCACCTTCGATGAACTCCAAGATCTCATCCACAGACTTGGAAGCCATCTCGGCATCAGGGACCACTTTGCCAGCCTTGGCTTTCTTCCCATTTGTAGACAGCGTTGGTGCCTTCTTGGTGGCCTTAGGAGCGTTAATTTTCTTGGCAGCAGCCGAAGTCTTCTTCTTCTCTGCCTGTTGTTGCTCAGTGTAAATGATGTACTTCTTGAGGTTTTCAGCAAAGTTGGAACATTCCTTGGTAAGAGCATCATCAGGGCCAACCACCTTGGAAAAGGTGTTTGCAGCCTTGACAAAGTGCTCCAAAGCTGGCTTGTACTGATTGCTTGAAACAAGCAAGACGGCGAGCCGGTGTCTAATGATGGCTGTGATGTCAGACAATTCTCCGTTCAAGTTCAAAGAAAGTTCCAAGGCTCTAGTGTAAAACTTTCTGGACTCGGCGCTGAGGCCCAATTCGTGCAAAATTGTGGCAAAGTTGGAGAAAGTGTTGACGGTGTTTGGATGGTCTTCGCCGTAGATCAAACTCCAGTCCTTGTATGCCTTGCTGTTCAACTTAAAGGCACTGATGTGGTCCTTGTTGACCGACTCGAAGTACGATGCCTTGACATACGAGTTTATGGTCTCGTAACTGTCCAAACCAGTCAATCTTTCGTGCAAGATGGCAGACTTTCTGGCAACAATCGAAGCCTCAGCATGCATCTCACACTCCGAGTAGATCTGGGCCAAGGTGGAGTAGAACCCGGCGGTTTCTTGTTGCACACTTCCGTAGATCTGCTGGTAAAATGTGACCAACTCGGCCAAGAGATCCAAGCCGATTTGCTTTTCACCATCTCTAATTTGCATGCGTGCAGTCTCAAACACTTCGTCCACAAAAGAACATCTGTAAGACGAGTCCTTCACCAATGGAACGAAGGAAACAATATCGCCCGCAATAAAGACCGTGGAGCGCACCTCCTTGACTTCGGTTGCAATAGGAGCAGCCTTTTTCTTGTTCTTCTTGCTCTTGTGTTCCACCACGGATGCTTGCTGAGGAGCCTCGACTTTGCTAGCGACCTCAAACTGTTCTTTGGAGAAATGGTAGTCCTGGGCCTTCCATTGGACACCAAACTTGAAAGCGATTTCTCTAAGGGTCTGCAATGGCTTGATATTTTGAGCCCAGTCCTCGGCCAAGGTGTGTCTAAAACGAAGGAAGACTTCGCTAGAGATCAAGGTCTTGATGGCCGTAGGGTCAAGGGAAAGAAACTCCAATTGATTCTCGGAGAACAACGACCTGGTTTCATCATCAATAACAACCTTTGGACTTGGGTTGACGTCGTTACCCAACAAACAGTTGTGGAAGTGTGCAACAAAGTGAGACTTCAAGAGGTATGGGACGTCCTTGCCTGCATTTCTCAACACATGCTTGGAGGCTCTAGCTATCATCTCCTGAACACAGATGTCGTGAAGGGCTTTCAAGTTGGCAGCAACAGGAATCATCTTGGCAGCAGTAGGCTCTTGCTTAGGGGTCTCATCCTCAGATTCTTTTTTAGACTCGTCGGTCTCTTTTTTAGACTCGTCGGTCTCTTTTTTAGATTCGTCGGAATCTTTTTTAGACTCTTCAGACTCTTTTTTGGACCCTTCAGTCTCTTTTTCAGAAGCTTTTGCGGCTTCAGCCTCACGTCTTCTGGCCATCTCCTCCTCATTGGCCTTGACGGTCTCTTCAAGTTGCTTGTTGAAAGAAGCAACTCTTGCAATCGACTGCTTGGCAACCTCTCCCAAGTATCTCATGTTGATACCACTCTTGTGCAAGTAGTCGGATAACTGGGCACCATCGTAGGGCACGGCATTTCTAGAGATGTCATCCAAAAATTCGGGGATCAAGTACTTGGTGACAAATTCGGACAATTCTCTAACGGTGGCTCTATCTTCCTCGCTCTCGTTGACTCCGGTGAAAGCATCCGGGTTGAAGACAATCTGGTCAAAAGGAATAGCGACTTGAGGCTTTTCACCATCTTTGAGAGCACCCTCCTTCTCCAACTTTTCGGTTTCAACCTTGAAGATGGCTGCGGCTCTTCTCTTGTACCACTCTTCAATAGCCTCGTGTCTCAAAGAGGCTTCCTTGTGGGGGTATCCGGTGCTGGAGCTTTCGTCGTAGTGGGTCTCCAAGAAGTTGATGTCGAGAGGAGTTGTTCTGTACAAGTCAATGATGTACTTTCTGCCATCGGTTCCGAAAATACCTTTTGTATCCTTGGAAATGGCAAGCTCCTTGTCTCCAGTTGATGCTCCCGAAGCAACTTCAACAGCATGGCTCTTCAAGTGAAATGCTTCAGCAACTGGCTTCAAAGGCTCGACAAACTTATCGTTGATGTTGATCTTGTCGTCGTCCAAGGAGAAACCGTATGCCACTTTGTCCACGGAGTTGCCTTCATCGTCCCTTTGATCGTTGAAGACACCAGGAACGGGAGCCTGACAAATCACACGTTCGCCCAAGAAGTCAACGATACAAGAGAGCAAGTTGCACACATCAGTGGTATCGATTCTGTTCAAGAGCTTGACAGAAGCAATGTCTTTGGCAAAACAATAGCGTGCTGCCTCATCACCTCCGGTGTTGTCGTGAGCACCTGTAGCATTGACACCGAAACTGAAGAAAATGTTGTTGCGGAGGAAAATGTGCTTATCACGAGGCTCGTTAGGGTTCAAAGGCGTCAAGTTCTCCTTGACAATTTCCGTGGCCGTTTTGATGGCTGTCTGGTTGAACTCTTGGATGTATTTGTTGAGCAATTTGTCTCTAAGCAAGCGCTCGTTAAAGGTGTCACGAGGAAATTCCTTGATGCCTTGAAACTCATCGTTCCAATCCTTCACAAAATCAGCTCCATCCACACCGTTGGCAAAAGCAGAAAGCTGGGTTCTAGAAGCATCTGCAGTGAGCTGGCTGGCCACATCTTTGGCTGCAACAGCCCATGGGAATCTGGTCAACACCTGCGATGGAATCTGGTACGACTCCGAGAACTGCGAAGCCTTGACCAAGACTTCCTTGTTTTCAGCAATGGTGGCCGTGAATTTCTTGGACAATTTGGAAATGAGATTGAACAAGATGTAGTCTTTGTGCGAAACGCCATTCTCGTTGACTTTGACCATTGGGTTGAAATTGGCATTCGAATTTCTGTTGACGAAGAAACCAGAGGCATGGCAAGTAATGGAGTGCACCTCATTTTCTAAAGTGGTGAGTGTGAAGTACAACAAGTCACCCTTGACTTTTTGCTGGTGAGGCACAGGGTTCCACTGTGAAATGGAAATAGATTTAATAGGAAGTTTCCAAAGGCTCAAGATGGATTGAGAGGAGGCATGTTCACTCAACAGCAAGGTTGCATCGTCAATCGCAGCATTGCTGATTGCCTTCACCTTGGCCACATCCTTCTCGGAAATGGTCACGGGACTGTCTTCCTTGTCGCCGTCCTTCTTGTCATTGTCTTCAGACTCTGGCATAGGCTGAACAGCGTTCAAGCCAAGAAGACCCAACTTCTCCGAGCCAGAGGCCACACTCAACGAGCGGGCAGCATGATCGAAAAAGTTGAAGCCAACACTCTCTCTGAATCTCACAAGGTGCTCGTTCACAGTTTTCAAGGTATAAGCCTTAACAACCAAATCAAGGTTGACATCTCCAGTTACACCTTGGAGCACCTCGCACAAAGGCTCGAAATCGTCATAGACGTCGGTGACCCTGACCCCCTTATAGACCAACGAGTAGTTGGTAACACAGTTCAATTGGGAGGTCGAAGCCAAGGCCTCTTTCACGTCGGAAATGGTCTCCTGTAAAACATGGCTCGTTTCCACATAGTCGATGTTGGCGCCAATCGACGAGGGAAGCTTAATCTTTAGCTTCACCTCTTGTGCGGGTTCCTGGGGAGCTTCAGCCATGGCAATACTCTAGAGAAGTTAGGATTCGGGAGTCTGGGGAATTGGCAATGATGAAAAAATCGCACCTCGTCGCCCACGTGACCGTCGCTGCTTGCCTATAGACGCACCCTAGAGGCAAATCTTACAGCTGCGTTGGGAATATCTAGAGGTTACTACTCTTTTCCTAGGAAGCTTTGGCGAGAACGTCTAGTGTATAGAATTGCGTGGCATTCCGTTTCCTATAGCATTGTGTATTTCCACACCTCAATTATCCCATGCTTCAGGACGCTTTTGGTAATACCCCAGAGCACCATGAATCCGCCAACAAAGAAGCTCTAGCTCATATCAATGACTTGCCTACCGAAGTCCTCATACATGTGTTTTCGAATCTTGCCCCTACGGACCTTAAGGATTTACGGTTAGTGTGTCACAAGTGGAATTATGCAGTGCTGGATAAAACTGCATGGATCAAGGCTTTCGATAACCGTTTCAGTACGGGAAAAATATTTGCCTCCGTGACCCGATCACTGTTGTGGTTGCTGGAATACTTTGGACGAGTGGCATTGACGAAAAAATGGGCCAAGGGCCGGGCCTCTTCCAACCTGTACCAGTTGGTGAACGATGGGTTATCACGCCATTTTATCGATTTCAAACACGACAGATTGTTGGCCTTCTCGGGGCTTTCTGGATCCGTGTCTCTATGTTCGCTCGCTTTGGGCCGAAACCTGGTCTTTATACCAGAAATTAATATTGTTTCTGGCATCTGTGCTTATGATACCAATTATAATTATCTCGTGGTGGCTGATGGTGACGGCCATGTTTACCTTAAAAACCTCCTTAATGCAAAGTCGTCGGGCTCGACTTTGCTGTCCATGAAACAGCTTCATATGGGGCCTGTCCCGGTGGTCAGCTTGAAGATCAACCCAATCGTGGACCGAAATAAAGAGAAACCCGATATTATGGGTGTTACACACCAGGGTATCTTTATGTCATGGAATTTCGGGAACCAGCTAGTGCATAAACTTGAAACCGCCCAAAATGCATTGTTTCTTGATACAGACTTTAAAACTGTGGTGATTTTGGTCACTACAGAATCGGTTTTTATTGTGGATTACAATACTGGCCGGACCATACAATCTTTTGGGCATGACCTTGACTTCGGGTCCTCTGAGCCTGTATATGCCTCAGACTTCCATGATAACAATATAGTGCTTGCAAATTCAGATCAAATGAAGGTGTTTCATTTTGACGGCAACAGTTACACATCACTGCAAACTAATGCACCGGACGGCGTGTCCATAATTGGTGGGACAATACAGGAATGCCGCATGCCAAGAAATACTACCATTGCCGGAGGAGATGGTCTCTTATACGCTTTGACTTTCTCTGATGGAAGCGTGGGCGTGTACAATATACGGGAATTGACCGGATCGATACCCATGAAGTGCCGCATCATGCAGTTTGAAGATAACAGAACTCCGCAAGGCATTGCTGAGTATACCAAAGTGGCTTTGAACAGTACAGTGATTGCCATAGGTGCACTTCCAGACTGGGTGCACTTCTATGATGCTCATTCGGGACGTTACCTTCGAGAAGGCACCAAAGTTAAGCGAGTGCTTACCAGAAATGGAACAGCGCCGGTGCTGCAGATTCAACTTAGTTCCGATGACGCTAGTGGTGTAGTAGTCAGTGGAGACCTCGTGCAGTACTTCAGGTTCGGAGAAGCGCCATCCAGCCAGAAACGGCCCAATGCACCTCTGGCCACAGATACACATAGTCGGCGGGCCATGGTCCAGCACATCAAGTCGGAAATCGCTGATTACGACGAACAAGAACAATCCAAGATGCAGCGGGAGATTCTCGCAGACAAGTACAATGGCACCAAATTTGATGACGAGCAAGAGGAGCTCCGCATAGCGTTGGCTTTGAGTGCCAGCGTTGAAACCCCAGTACAAGATTCCGATGAAGAACTTAGAGCGGCGTTGGAATTACTGGCTAAGTACAGTGAGTTCCCCGACTTTGATGATCCCGATGACTTTTCCGAGGCTATAAGACTTTCTCAGATGGAGGCAGAGAAGTCACTACAATCACAAGAATTTCAGGAAGGCTCAAGCCGACTTCATGAAGAAGCATACAATGACGAGGATTCAGAAGAAGAAACCCTCAGACGGGTATTAGAACTACTGTTGGCAGATCATTGACTGGTCGATAGACCTGTGAACACGGCATAAATAGACTTTGTGCAGACCTTAGACTTTGATAAGCCTTGGTCGGACCTTAATGGTCTAAAAAAAAAAATAGCTTATGGCAAGCCTGAAAATTATTGCAAAATGCTTGGCATCATGTTCATGTGTGTGCGCTCCCTTTGTTAGATTAGACTAAATGTACGTTAGATCTCGTATATCTGCGAATTCTGAGACATGGAAAAAAATTCTAGACATAAATTTGCACATTTAAAAGGTCTTCATATGCCTTATATTATCATTGGATACACGAACATCCAAGCCACAAACATCTGAATCACAAGCACCTAAACCACAAAAACATAAAGCACAAAAACACAAAACACAAACATCACTTTTTTAGTCATCGCTAAATACCCCTAAATCCCCACGCTATTAAAGTAGCGTGTATAAGAAGCGCGAGGTACATCCGGATTCATCCGAGTCTGTCATGAAGCGGTGTGTGCAGGTGTGCGTAAGTTCCGAAAAATCTCATGGCATGAGCTTGGGGATCCGGCTTCACATCATACTAAGTTTTACTACCACAAACAAGTCGCCACACACTTTTGGGACTACTAGATAATAAGGACTCTGATCCGCATCTGAACCACTCGTTTTATCAACTCTTTCTTCTGACGGCCGGATCACACTTTATACACGGCCATTATATACGATGGCGAAGTTCAAGTTTACAAGGTGCCCTCGTCGGAGGAAGATCAAGTTCTTTCAAAGTTCTCCCCTGTACTTGAATAGCAATGGGTCCAGTTATTACGAAAGCGGCCAAGCCCGGAGATGGTCTCTGGAAGAGGCCCAGTCTTCTGATCATAAGATCTTGACCTTTTCCAATGGCCATTATGGCATCTATTTCAGTCTCTTCAATCATGAGCTCCGCAAAAAGGAGAACGGCTACTGCTACGATGACAAACGCAGCATTTTAGTTGCTTTGCCTCAACTCAAGCCCGTGGATCCTATGCCTGAGTTCCATATCTCCAAGGCCAACCAGAAGATCCACAATGATATCAATGACATCAAGTCCACATTATCTGGGATTGGGTCACCGAAACCGTTGAGAGTCGTGATACCCGCAAGAACGTTTTCAACAGCCAATAGAACTTTATATGCTCAAAACTCCAGGCTAGATCCCACTCAAAGCAACAATAAAGTTGCTGCTGACCAGAAACAGGTTGCTGGAGAAGAAAATTTTGCAGACGAAGCACGTGAGCAAGTGGAAGAGCAGGTGGAAGAGGAGGAGGATCATTTTGAAACTTCTTTTGCAAAAACTCAGGCAGATGCCATTGTTCAGACATTCCAAAACCACTCAAACAGCTCAGAGCTCAATGTGATTTTCCCCTTATACCAATCTTTGAAGCGCAACGATCTTCTTCT
The DNA here is from genome assembly GCA_002374555.1 of Metschnikowia mauinuiana. Taxonomy (NCBI): domain Eukaryota; kingdom Fungi; phylum Ascomycota; class Pichiomycetes; order Serinales; family Metschnikowiaceae; genus Metschnikowia; species Metschnikowia mauinuiana. Next base: position 245,866 of record NKZY01000642.1, on the reverse strand, counting down.
TCCCTCCATTAAAGAATACAACATTGTGATGAAGTCCATTGTTTTGCGCTCTTTGGACAGTGAGCCTACTCTTTCTGCCATCGAGCTGAAGCTTACGTGTCTCTTGACTGTTTACGAAGATGCCCTTCGTGCTTACACCAAAAACCGGGACTATGCACCAGATTCCGAAACTTATAACATCATCATGTCTTCGATGTTTGAAAACATCAGTAAGGCAATCAACTTGGCCTCTGAGCCCACCATCACCCAACACACTTTCCATAACATCGTCCAAAAATCTCACGAATTCACCGTTGTTGGAACCAAATTGCTCTTATCCATCAAGAATATTCAAAGCTTGGATTTGGACGAGTTTTTCCCCAATGTTCTTCGTTGTATCAATTTCTTTCCAAACTGTATCAACATGGACACTGCCAAGCTTTTTGCTCTGCTCAAGGACTCCAAAGACAGAACACCTGCTTTTTATTCCCAAATGATCTTAGCATCCAAACACATTTCTCAGCCTCGCGTTTTGAACTGGTCAAACAAGGAGTCCTACGAGTTCATCTCCGGCTTATATGCCAACTTCAAAGAAAGCGTCCTGGCGCAAGATTTCTTCAAGCCTGGCGAATACGAAGTTTATAGTGCTTTGGTTGAGGGTCTCATACTGAATGGTAACTTGGCCGTCGCTACCAAGTTTGTTGACCAAATCATGTTGTCCTTCAAAGACGACCGTCAATCCGGCAAAGCACAACCTCAACAGGTCAAGGATATGTCTGCTTTGCTTTCCAAATACATTGATTGTTTGATAGTATCTGGGAAAGTCGATGACTTGAACAGAGCATCCGACTTGGTGTCCAAGTTCCGTCAGTTGAATTACTTGCCTGAACTTGATGTGAACACTCATGGAAACATGATCAAGGCTCAAATTCATCATTACATCACACAAGAGATTGAGAAACAGCGGAACCCAAACAAGCACCAGGAGATTGAGGAGGCTCAAAGTATTGCCTACCAGAATATTCTAGACCATTACAACTACATTGCCATCAGGAAGGATTTCCAGAAGAGTATTAACACGGCTGGTTCTAGTGGTAATGGGTTCTTGAACATTAGCTGCAGAGAAGCTTTGCTATCATTAGCCTTAGATATTGGAGACCATGCCACTGTTTCTCGTTTAACAAAGGAGATTCTCCTCAAAAACGATATCATCAGAGACTGGAACATTTCCAAAAAAATGTGTCAATATCTCTTGAATGGGGCCATGGCTTACAACAACGAATACTACATCAACGTTATGTGGAACTTCGCTGAGCAACAGGCTTCTCATTTCAAAGAAGACCCAGTGGAACTCCACAACTTCTTGAGTGAACATTTGGACTTCCTCCTCTGTCAGACGCCCTCCACGTTGCAGAAGGTATTGAATCTGATGATGATTTACACAGCAATTAAGCTTTTTTCCATTGAATCTTGCAATGCCTATGGAATTATTTCAATTATGAACTTTTTGATTTTGATTGGTCAGACTAGTCAAATTACTGACCCACAGGAAGCCTTTAAGATGTTGCAATACCAGTCGTTAATGATTCAGGAACTTGAAGACCCCGACAACCATTACGTGGAGCTTTGTCCACAATTAAAGGAATTGAAACCGGTCCTCATCCATTCTTTCAATGAACTCTTGGCAAATGCTCCATCTGGAACATTAAGAAGTGAGGACATCAATTCAGCCTGCTCCATGGTGGGAATCCAAGATGTCGAGGATAAAGCCAGTGGTGATATCCTGAATGCCGCCTTTAAGATTGACTTGTCCTCACAGCTTATTGTGAACTATGATTTGGGTGTAAAGATGTTTTTGAGCTACTTCAAAGATGGATACTCTTTTGCTGATGAAACTATCAATGCCATCATTTCCCGAGACTTTGTATCTAATGTCTTGGAGACGCAAAATTCCATCAAAGTTAAGGACTTTCTTTTGAGGTTGTTTAGTGCAGAGTCAGGCAAATCGTCCAATCTGGTGCAACACCTCGTGAACTTGGTCAATTTGGGGAACGAAAAGATCAATTTGAAAGTTTTTGAGTGTTTAACAGAAGGTGAATATGAGTATCTTTTAACGCAACCGGAAGTGCTCGAGTCTTTTGCCCAGTTTGCCTCGGTCACTGAAAACAAGCAGTTTTTGAGAAAGTTCCAAAGCAACGTTCGGAAACTCAAATCCATCTGTCCAGATAAAAAGTGGGTGTCATTATACTTGAAGAAGCTCATTCTGATGGGGAACTATTCCGAAGCCCTGGATCTTTTAAAGGCGGATTACAGATACTTTGCTGGTAACTTGGACATTTCTTCCAGGATGGATGAGGAGCTACTCGAAAATGTGTTGACGGTGTTCTTACGGAATAAGGACTTGGATTTGGTGGACAAAATATTCAAGGAACATTTTTCGGGAGCAGAAGGAAATAAGCTTTTGGTTAACTCTGTAAAGCTTCTTTCTTGCTTCTTTGAATACTACATTTCAGTCGGATCTTCCAGTACCATTTTGCAGCAATTCACTGCATTGTCGCTGAAGTCTCCAGTCTTGAGACAAAAAATCCAGTTTGCTCGTTACTTGGCTCATCTTGAAGGAACAGAGGTGCAGTTGCCTGCAGCAAAGTACGAGACTGCTGATGATCTTACCATTTCGTTGATCAACGAGACCAATATTATGCACATGAGAGACATCTACAAGAGCAAACAGCATTTGGTGGGAAACAAGGACAAGTTTTTCCGGGGTTTAGTGGAAACCCTCAACAAAGCTGCCAGTTTTTCGAATGATTCGAGCATGTTCAAAATCAGGTGCAAGTTGGAGGCCATAATCAAGTTGTGCAAGGTCATAAATTTGTCTGGATTATCCTGCACCACGTTGTCGTCGATCATTAAGCTATTGGCCTCGACAAAATCCACGGATTTGTTGCATGTTCTTTTCAATAAGTTCAGCAACAACAATACGTTAGTGAGATCTTTCAACTTCTTCTTCCTTCATATTGAGATCAAATCGCCCAAGGAGGCTAACAGTATCTTGCAATCTTTCAAGGAAGCTCTCACAGAAGTGGGGGACGATATAAACCTAGCTGTCATTGAACAAATGGAACAGCTTAACATGGACCATGGAACACCATGAATTTATTTATTATGACGAAATGCCACATATTTTATAGACCAGTGAACTTGTAGTGTAAGAAAAGTGAAAAAAATTGTCTATAATTGTCTGTCTAAAAACTCTGTATAATTTGTATGTCTAACTTATTTCAGTAGAACTCGTTGTTTAAGTCGTTTTCGTCGAGCCTGTTTCTATCGAACTTGTTTTCGAAGTTCCTTGCAACTTTGCAAGTACACCTAAGATATCATGTTTCAATTTTTCTGGTCTTTCACGTACCTGGGATGGATCAAAGGCATTGGCATCAGTAACAGTGTTTGTATTGACATTGTTAGCAACTTCAGTAGGGTTCTTTGGCTTTTCGACAGCTAGTTTGGTCGGGGGCTTGTTCTTATACTTGTCTGACTTGTTTGCATATCTCTTGGCCGATATCCAGATCGAACCCAAAATGTCGTAGGTTTTGGTGGCTTCCGGCTCGAATGTGAAGACCTGGCCCACGTCCGTACCTCCAGAACCATCAAGGCTGTTGACCTGGTTGTATGCACAGTACTGGTAGTTCAGACACAATGGAGACTTGACCCAGCCCTTCTGCGGTCCATATTCACCAATTTGGATCACATCATCAATGTCATCCACATCTTTCCTGCGTCTTTTCAAACTCTTTACGAACAAGTTCTCGGAGGTCTGATCCGCAGGGCCATTTAGGGCCCTTAATGCTGGCGTTACCGGAGGCACTATCGCGTGTCTTATCTTTAATGGAGCCTCGTAAAGTTCTCTGACTGACTCTCTTTCGAGTAAACTGAAAGGAAACTTCGACTTGTCTCTCAGAAAACCGTTCATTTTGCAGTACGAGAATCCAGAGTTGATCCAAAGAAGCTGGCCTTTGGACGATATGTGGCCGGGGTGGGAAGAACATAGCTCCCTGGATTCCGTGGTGTTGTACTGCATCATGTTCAGGCCAGCAGTGAATTCGCCAATACTGGCAGCCGTGTTTGGATTGAAGGCATATTTCTCATCTCCGGCGATGGACATGGCAAGCCAATAAAACTCCTTGTCTCCCCACACCGATGACTTTGATGGCTCTCCCCATAACGAGAGGGTGAGTAGCACCAATAATGACAGGAAGTGGGCTTTTCGGTCAATGACCACCACCCCAGCCTCCTGGCAATGCCTCCAGCCCTGCATGTACTCATTCCTCATGGTAAGATTGGTTACGGGTTTCACACCCATGGCCATATCGAGTTTATTGGATTCATGTGGCATCAACTTGGCAAAGAAATTCGTCTCCACCCATGAATTTCGATCCAACAATGAACGATCTTTGAAGAAATATGCACCGTTGTTAATATACTCCGGTGTCTCGAAGAATGTCTTTGGTAGCACAAGAGGCACTGTATCTGCGTCCAAGAGTATCACACGTTCGAAGGAATTGAAGAAAAGCGCTGCTATCTTATTGTTGTAGCCCGAGAATTCAGTTCTAGCCATCAGTGAAAGCGTATTGTGCATGTCAATCATTGTAAGGTCTTGTGGGGGAAACTCGCGTTGATGGATAGAGTCCTCATTCAAGCCGAACAGTCGGAGAGACAGTTTGAGTGTACGTAACTCCATATGGTCCGTCGAAAATAAATTTTCTTTTGGGGCCTTTGCAGCTTCCTCAATTGCCCCTTTGGCTAGTGACAGAAGGTCTCTCCTGTACAAGACTTGAATAGGTAGCTTGTTCCCCATAGCACGCAAAACATGAATGAGTTTAACAAGATCTCTGGCGTGTCTAGTGGATGCAGATATGACAATACCCGTACCTTGGATGTTTTTGGAGTAGTAATCAATAAACTCTGAGCTTTCGTCGAAAACAGGAGACCCTTCGAAGAACGAGTTGGGGCCTACCAGGCCAGCCACCATGGGCAATTCCTTGTTGAAATAAGGAAGCACTTTAGGAGCAAACTCCGCAAATAACTTATCAAGCTTTTCAGATTTAACGGCATTGCCACTAAGAAAGCAATGGCCGAAGTTGCGTATAATGCTCATGCAGTCGGCCATTTCCTGTTCAGTCGTCAAGGTGGTATTTAAAGTATCAGTATACCATAAATCCAATTCTTGTTGATCATCAATGGTGAGCTCGTCGTGTTTATCTTCGTTGTTTCGATGGTTCTGCTTGATCACTCGCTTTTGGTTATCGGAAAAGTAATTTGCCTTATTGACAACGTTCTTGTTGTGTAATTTATTCTTCATTGTGGTTGCCTTCCAATCAGGCATTCTGGTGCTGATAAACGCAAATAGGTCTTCACATTTCTTTGTTTGGGATTTAGACGAGAATACGTCCCAGCCCCCAATCCTTGTCTCGAACTCGTCCGAATACAGAAACTGGTACTTTGAGAAATGCATCAATTCCCGGACCTGGTAGTCGCTTTTATCGAATCCAGCAGGCGTATATTGATAGGCAACCTGGGAGAATGGCGACATGGGAAGCTCCATCGACGTGTGGTGGAAGGTCAACCATAGCATGCAGATCGTCACCACGAGGAGGAACCATCTTCGCCGGAATCGGTGGATCATGATGTATTTATAGATTTTCTAGGGAGGAAGCACGATTGTTTATATTCTTCAGAAGACGGCTTTTCAAAAAAAGAGTGTTTGACTGGTTCCGGGGAAAAGTTGATGCATATCCGGGTTTCCAGAGATCGTAGCCTCAATAAATACTTTTAGATAATTAGCCTCTATGCATGGAATCTGACAGGTCCGCTATATAACCGCTTCGTTCGGGAATATTTGGGCGTGACCAAGAACTAAGCCTTGTTACTTTTTTTCTAAAAAAAAAAACCATCATTTTCAAAAGTTACGAACCGAACCTCCTCGAGCTTATCAGACTCATGAATCGTTGACAATACGGTAACCTTATCATAATCGAAGTGTGGTTCTATGCAGGCAGAAACGTGTATAAAGGAAATTCCAGACCAAACCTTTACATCTCATATATTTTTTACTTCCGATGTAATCAATTTTTCAAAATAGTCAACCGAAATCAACCTCCAACTTTTGAGTTGGCCCTAGACTTCCTGGGATGAAGTACGTGTTTCCTCCGTCCAGTGGTATAGGAGTGGGTCACATGACTTCGTGTCCGCGCCAATTCGTACACGTAGTAAAAAAACACTCGCGATCACCAACGCTTTCAACAACCGCAACATGTCCTCACAAAGTCACAAGGCAATGGAGTCAAGTACTCTGGGCGTGATCCCGGACAAGATGGCGGTCTTCCAAGAATGTTTACAGCAGTTCAATGCGCTGCCTGTCAACACCAAAAAGTGCCGTCAACTCTTGGCCAAGTTGTTGAGATTGATCTACCAAGGAGTGGAGTTCCCAGCGCAAGAATCCACCAGCTTGTTCTTTTCCATCTCCAAGCTTTTCCAACACAAGGATTCATCTTTGCGTCAATTGGTTTACTTGACCATCAAGGAACTTGCTGCCACCTCACAGGATGTCTTGATGGTGACTTCCTCCATCATGAAGGATATCCAATCGGGCGACTTGATTTACAAGCCAAATGCCATTAGAACCTTGTCCAAGGTCTTGGACCCCACAACGGTTTCCGCCTCTGAGAGGTTGTTCAGAAACTGTCTTGTGGACAAGAACCCTATTGTCTCGTCTGCTGCCTTGATTTCGTCCTACAATTTATTGCCAATTGCTAAGGACGTCGTCAAGAGATTCACCAATGAGACTTTGGAGACTATCCAGTCTTACAAGCAATTTCCTCCTAACCAGTTCCTGTTACACGAGTACTACGGTACTTCTACAACAAATTTACCCTCCAACTCTTACATGTACCAATATCATGCTTTGGGCTTGTTGTACCAGTTGAGAAACCACGACAAGATGTCTTTAATGAAGTTGATCACTTCTTTGCACGAGGGCTCTTCTTTGAAAAACTCTTTGTCAATCATTCAACTCATCAGATTCATCAATAAGGTGTTGCTTGATGACGGCTCTCTCATCAATCACTTGTACCCTATTTTGTCGAGTTTCTTGAAACACAAATCTGACATGGTTGAGTTGGAAGCTGCCAAGACTATAGTTAGCTTGCAGCACCTTGTGAAGGAAAATGAATTCATGAGCGTCATCTTGACTCTCCAGAAGTTGTTGACTGTTCCTAGAACAGCAACCAGGTTTGCTGCCGTCAGATTGATCAATAAAGTATCGATGAAGCATCCAGACAAGATTTTGGTGGTCAACTTGGAATTGGAAAGTTTGATTAACGATCCAAGCAGATCCATCTCCACTTTGGCAATTACCACTCTCTTGAAGACTTTGGGTGCTGGAACCATAGAGTCTTCCAACTCGGAAAGCGTTGACAGATTGATTTCCAAGATGACTTCTTTGATGGATGACATTACTGAAGATTTCAAGATCATTATCATTGATGCCATTGAAAACTTGGCGTTGAAGTTCCCTTCAAAACACAAGAAATTGGTTGCTTTCCTCTCTGATTTGTTAAGGGACGATGGCTCTTTACAACTCAAGTCAACTATTGTTGAAGCTTTGTTTGACTTAATAAAGTTCTTGCCTGATGAAAGTGCTAAACAACTAATCTTGATCAATCTTTGTGAGTTCATTGAAGACTGCGAATTCACTGAATTGTCCGTTAGAATTTTGCATTTGTTGGGTGACGAAGGTCCCAAGACTGCCAATCCTTCGTACTACATCAGACACATCTACAATAGATTGGTATTGGAAAACTCTATTGTTAGATCATCTGCTGTCATTGCTTTGGCTAAATTTGCTGCTGTCTGCGACGAAAATGTTGCCAAGAATGTTCAGATTCTCTTGAGCAGATGTTTGAAGGATGTTGACGACGAAGTCAGAGACCGTGCTACTTTATCTTTGCAATTCCTTGAAAAGAAGCAAGTTAAGTTCATTGTGAATGACACCAAATTCAACTTGCAGACTTTGGAGAGCAAGTTGACGCATTACTTGAACAACGAAGACAACTTTGCTGAGAAATTTGATATTTCTGAAGTTCCGCTCCTCACGTCTGACGAAGTCAAATCATTAGAGTACAACACCAAGATCACCAAATTGGAGAAATCTGCAGATGGTGCCACTACTGACAACGCTCCTGGCGCAAGAGAGACTACCGATGCAAAGAACTCAACTTCTAAGGAATCCGAAACCGCTAACAACTACTTGAAACAACAAGAGTACGCAACACGTTTGGCTGAAATTCCCGAATTCGAAGAATACGGAACCCTTACAAAATCTACGTCCAGCGAGATCTACTTGACTGACAAAGAGAACGAATTCGTGGTCACTGCCATCAAGCATTTCTTCGTGGAATCGCACAAGTTGGTCATTCAGTACGACATTACGAACACGTTGCCCTCGTTGGTCTTGCAAGATGTGTCTGTTGTTGCACAACCAGATAATGAACTTTATGAGGAAGACTTTGTTATTCCAATGGCGGAATTGCGCCCAGAGCAAGTGGGCAGTGTCTATGTTTCGTTTTCTACTCCTCAACTCGGAGACAATGACATCTTGGCTGCTTTTGGTAACACCATCCACTACTTGAGCAAAGAAGTTGTCGATGAGGAAGGAAACATCGACCCAAGTGATGAGGGTATGGAGGACGAGTACCAGATTGAAGACTTGGAGGTTACTGCCGGCGACTTCGTCACGCCTCTCTATAACTCGAACTTTACGTCTGTCTTCGATGTGTTGCCACACGAGGATAGCAATGTTGTCACTGTCAGCGGAGTGTCCAACATTGATGGGGCAGTGGCTAAAATCGTGCGTGTTCTCAGCAGTATGCCATTGGATGGCTCTGACTTTGTGCCAAGCGACTCAACATCTCATGTCTTGAAGGTTCTTGGTAAAGACGTTTGGGGTGGAAAGGTTGGTACCCAGATACGGTTGGCTTTGACCGGAGGCAAGGTTGTTGCCAAGATCCAAGCCAAGTCCGAGACTGAGGGCTTTGCGGAGATCGTGGCCACCTCTTCATTTTAAATGCAAATAATGTGTATCAGCGGTAAAAAAAAATAATAATGATTATTGATCAGCAAAAAATCACTCCTATACACGATAAATAAGAAAATTGGGGGCACCCTGGTATTCACTGCATCAAACATGATGCGGAAAGGACGTGATTAATCTTTGTAGCTATGGCGCTTCAAGTTATTGAACACGAAAGTTCCTGAGAAAAACACAAGTAATGCCGCCAATAAGATTAATAGAAAGATCCAAATGGCCGCGAGGTTATCTGCCTTGGCAGCGGTGGGGCATGCAAAATGGGACCTTATCTCGAACATATGTGTACAGTCCTGGACGGACGTCACGTAGGTGATGTGAGCTCTATTCATCATTTCGCGGTCACACACAAAAGTCAAGATTGTGTTTCGGCGAATCTTCTCGCCCAGCGTGGAAACGATGTTTCGGCAATAAGAGCCGTTTTCGTAGTTGAGGGTGATCTTACGCCCTTTAATCACAGGCTGATTGTTGAACTGGCCCATCAGAATGTACTCATGAGTTTTGGGATCCACAAAGTAGGCGCCCACCTCGGACCCGTTGACAATATCGGCAAACTGTATGGAACTCAAGTGCGATCTCCTCACCGGCGATGAGCACACGCCAACGGAGTAGTTTCTCAGCTCCTCGTAATCCTTAATTAGCCAAGGCTGGGCTTTGCCTTCGTTACCCAAACTAGAGAGCGGTCTAAGATCCATAAAGCCTCGGGCGGGGCTGAACACCGTACAAACGTCCAGCTCATGGTCATGATCTGGTTTATGTTTCTTGGGAGTCTGCGGGCTGACGCGTTGCTTCTGAGCAGCGGCCGAGTTGTCAACATCATGATGCCAGTTTGAAGGCACCATCTTCAGGAGCAGGTCCCATAGTTCAGTTTGCAGGTCGTTTTTCGGTGGTCGTTGCTCGATAAGGAATACACCTATGAGGAAGAATATGATGATGAAGAGCAAGATGAGTCTTCGCTGTAATCGGGAGGCCATGAAGATGTGATGCAGATTTGAAGATGACAAGCAGAAAGTGGACCGACGCTTTTTGCTGAATATGGAATGAATTGGCACGCTAGATGTAAAAAAGGAGTGAATGAGCGGGCGGGACTGCGATGCAAAGAAAGAACACGGTACCTTGACTTGCGCGGTTGTTAATGCAAAATCCGCGTAGCGCTAGACTTGGTGCTCAGATTGGCCGTGAGCTCTACAGTGAATCAATGGGACGAAACGGGACGAGGACAAGAAAAAAAAACAATACGGAAAAAGAAAAGAAGAGGAGAGGACAGAGGAGGTGGGAAAAATAAGAAATAAATAATTAAATAAATAAATTATCAAATCGTAAATTAAAGAAGCATTGAAAGATATATCGATACAAATCACCCAGGATCTCAATGCAATTCTGGATATTCCATGTGTTGTTCTCGAAATCGTCTTTTGTCTTTACCCTATACCGCAGCCTCTATATAGTTAAGCTCGGGTGCGCTGGACTTTCTCGTTTCCTTGGCTCCCCTACCTAGTGTAATTCGCACCAGTACACTTTTCTAGACGTACCTTGCAGTTCATATCGTACTACCCCAATGAATGCTTGGCTTGATCAGACCGATGCCCCGGCGTTCCTTTCGGTGGATGCCGTGAGGCCCGACCCAAACAATCCCATATACTCTGCCATTCTAGATATCAAGCGCGAGTTCCGAGACCTGGAGGGCCAAGTTGCTGCTGACGACAAGCTGTCAGACCCCAACAAGGCCTTTGTGGCCGCTGTTGTCACGGGTGATTTGGTTTCCATGCAAGCGGAGTATCTCTCGCATCCCGAACTGGCTCAACTGCTTTATCCGTCCGAGGAAAACGGCTTCTCAATGCTCCTGTTGGCCGTTGTGTTGGGCCACGCACCTATTTTGGAGGCGCTCTTGGCTTTTCCCGAAACTGACTGCAATATCTTCGATTCGGCCCTGCCCAAGTACTCGCCACTCATGTGGGCGGTTTCCGTGGCGGACTTGCAGATGCTTGTTACAATGTTGGAACAGGGAGCAGATCCTTACTTGTCTGCTAAGGACAATGGGCCTACGGCCGTGACAATGGTGAGCCCCGAATGTCCCGAAATTTACAATTACTTCTCCACCCACAATCTCATCCACTCGATGCATTCCCCCCAAAACTCTGGGGTATTTGAAACAAGCACTTTTGCTGCTGCTCAAAACGACTATGAAGACGACATCTCCTACAAGATCCGCATGCAAACTCTTGGGACCAACGAAGAGCCTGATGACCTGGAAGATGCTGCAGAGGCTGACGAAGAGGCTCTCTTGGCCATGGATTCCCGGCTCGTGCAATTACCTGACTTCGATTACAAAAAACCGCTTCCGGATCAGTTCATCAAGTTCACTGACTCGGACATCCCCTCCTTGCTCGACTACATTTTCAACTTGAGATCACTGTCAGCTGCCAATCAGCATGAGTGCAAGCTTCCAGCTGCAATTATATTCCAGCTTATCCACTACTCGCATAACAAAGCCAACTCGTCTGATTTGACTGAGTTTCTCTTTGACTGTTTCATCACTCGATTGAGGTCTGTCACCAATACCAAGTCAGGGGTATTCAACATGGCTCTTTCCAATGGCGACGCGGGCCACAAGAATAACGCTGCCGGCGGGGCCGGGGATATTGTCCTACTCAGTTATTGGCTTTCCGTCATCCAATTCTTGCATTTCTATTTGACTAAGGGAAACTTTTACTCGCGGTATCCGAAGTTTTTGCAAGAGTTGATCAATCTAACGCAGTCTTTGATAGCAACACTCTCGTTCTCCATCAATTCTAGACTCAACCTCTTGGTCGACGACTGCTTGCTTAACTTCACCAACCTCGTGGATGTTGCCAGTGTTCTATACGCCAAAGATTGGAATTTTTTCAAGTCCCTGAAAAAGCATCCCAACAACTACGATGATATCATCCGAATGTTATTCCCACCTTCCCAAAATGAGTTGATGAAGCCTTCCCCATTGAGATACGTGCAAGTTCTAGGGGCCCTAGACTACGTTTTGAAAATTCACTCTGTTGACTCCTTGCTTCGATTCCAGACTTTCTCGCAGGTGTTCTACCATATCAATGCTGTGGTATTCAATCGTCTTATAGCTAACTCCAAGTACTGCTCCAGAATTAAAGCAATACAAATCAGATTGAACATCTCCGCGTTGGAAGATTGGTTACGCTCGCATAACTACCATCCTCATAAACCTGAAAGCATTGGTGGTCTCTCCAAATTGTTAGGTGATAAGGAAGATGTAAAGCTTACATCCTTACTCAACGAAAGCGGGAAGGCTGATGATCCAAACTCACTTGCATTTTACTACAGACCATTGTACTCAATTGGAAAATCGCAACTCAAGCCAACAATAGAGCTCTTGCAATACTTGCAGATAATGAGCGGTTTAGACGATGAAGAGTCCTTCATCAACACCATCAATGAGTTTGACGCACTCAACTACTACCAACTCGTGAAGGCCACCAAACTGTATCGATACGAAGTGAGCGAAAAGGCCGTCCCGAAACCATTGGTGCAATTACTTAAGCGTCTCATGGCGGAACAGGGTCCACTGCAAATAGAGAAGAGCAAGATGCCCTACATGACGCAAACAACGTTGCTACTGAAGGAGCTCTACATCTATTTGAACCCCAACTTCATATTCGGAGTGTCGTTACCGAACTTGAATGAGCTTATACAAAGCTATGGAGCTGGTATGGGAGGTGTGCAGAAGTTAAGGCTGAAAAAGTACCAGCCTTCGTTGCCAATCTCAGTGATGGACGACATAGACGAGTTGATTTTGCAAAATAGAAGTGGCGATATCAACGATACCTACGACTATGACGGAGACGAGCAAAGTGCCCGAGAACTGGGTGACGAAACTGAGGTGAATGACGAGATCACACCGGATACCCTGGCTAGGGAACACTCCAAGGTCTACATGCAAATGCAACCTCCAAGCACCTTAGCTCACAAGAACTGGGGCACGGATGACATCGATGCTAATCCTTGGTAATATACGGTTCTTCAACTAACGTTCAAACTTTATTGATTAACACCTCATAGAGGCTTCACATATATACATGATGGTGTAGAGTAAGTTACATCTGGGCCAAGAAGTTGTTATTCTTGATCTTGGCCGAGTTGCTCTTGGAAAGCTGCTTCTTTCTCCATTGCATGATGTTTTCCTCCTTAAGTTGCAAGTCGGTCTTCTCCTTGTCTAGAACATCCCAGAGCCAAGCTGGGTATTCGCTGTCCTCCAAGGCCACGGGCTCATCACCACTTTTTCTGACCTTCAAGTTCAACACGGTTCCAGCGACACAAGAAGATTTGGGCTCGTTGAGGCTTCTTATGCTGGTGGAAAAGCCTCTGTAAAGCGGTTGGCGGAATGCTGTCAATGGTCTAAACATGGATGTGGTGTAGAAGTGTGAGACTGATGGAATTCATATCAAGTGGTGTGCGAAACCCATAAAATCAGAAGCGTACTTTGATTTAGTTGGAATTGGTAAGTGTGAACAATTCAAGTCAATTCGAGTCAATCCAAGTTAATTCAGATCTTGTTAGATAGTCAATGTTATATGAACAGCTCATTTAAGGTAAATCAATGTTTTGATTTTTTTTCAAAAAAAGTAGTTTTGGGTTTTTGGCAATGTGCATGAATTTCATTCAAATCGAACCCTCTCGAAAATGACGTAAAAGACACTTCGCATGGCAGTCATAAGCGTATACCATCTTTTCATCAAAATGAAAAAAAAAAAATCAATTAGATGGGGAATAGAAAATTAGCCACAAAAAGTCTAATATCATTCTATATATCCATCACAACCTTACGTTAACTTGCTACTCTGGCTTCCATCCGCTATACATTCTCACGGGCGTGTATACAAAGCACACATAAATTCGGCGCAACCGAAAAATTTTAAGTCCTACAGTAGAACTACATCATAATGCCACCAAAAAAGAAGGGAGCCGTCGAAAAACCAATCTTGCTCGGAAGGCCAGGTAACAACTTGAAGTCCGGAATCGTGGGCTTGGCCAATGTGGGTAAGTCCACTTTCTTCCAGGCCATCACCAAGTGTCCTTTGGGTAACCCAGCCAACTACCCATTTGCAACCATCGACCCAGAGGAGGCTAGAGTCATTGTGCCATCTGATCGTTTCAACAAATTGTGTGAGTTGTACAAGCCTAAATCTGAGGTTCCTGCCTTCATGACCATCTACGATATTGCAGGTTTGACCAAGGGTGCCCACGCCGGAGAAGGTTTGGGTAACAATTTCTTGGCCAACATCAGAGCCGTCGATGCCATCTACCAGGTGGTCAGATGTTTTGAGGATGCCGACATTATCCACATCAACGACGAAGTCAACCCTATCAATGACTTGGAGATCATCAAGGACGAGTTGAGATTGAAGGATATTGAGTTCGCCGAGAAGCACTTGGAGGGTGTTGAGAAGCTCACCAAGAGAGGAGGACAATCCTTGGAGATCAAGAACAAGAAGGAGGAGGCCGAGTTGGTCAAGCGTATCATTCAAATGTTGAAGGACGGTGTTAGAGTGGCCAACCAGAAGTGGACTCAGAAGGAGGTGGAAGTTATCAACTCCATGTTCCTCTTGACCGCCAAGCCTTGTATCTACTTGCTTAATTTGAGTGAGAGAGACTACTCCAGAAAGAAGAACAAGTGGTTGTTGAAGATCAAGGAGTGGGTTGACACCAACTCGCCAGGAGATGTGGTGATTCCACTTTCCGTTTCCATGGAGTCCCACTTGGCCACCTTGGAGTCACAAGAAGAAATCGACGCTTACTTGAAGGAGGTTGGCGCCGAATCTGCCTTGCCTAAGATCATCACCACCATGAGAAAGAAGTTGGACTTGATTTCCTTCTTCACTGGAGGTGCTGACGAAGTCAGAGAATGGACCATCAGAAGATGGTACACTGCTCCTCAGGCTGCAGGAACAATCCACACTGACTTGGAGAGAACTTTCATCTTGGCCAATGTCATGAAGTACGAAGACTTTATTGAGTATGGAGATGAGGTTGCCGTCAAGGCGAATGGTAAGTTGATGCAAAAGGGTAAGGACTACTTTGTTGAAGACGGTGATATTATTCACGTCAAGGCCGCTGATGGTAAGGCCCGTTAAGCTGTGTGTGTTGTAGCGAATAATTTCCACATTTATTAAATACTGCGTAGACAGCAGACTGTACAGATTACTCTAGAACACGCACCTCCACTGCCTCCGCAATCACTTGCTCCCCATGATGATCCGAAATCACATTGCCCGCCCCCAATTGTCGTTCAGTGTATTATTTAGGCGGAGTCTACGCTCAGGAGATATTCTTCCCACATATTCGAATTCCCCTCCTACATATTTTGCCGATCCCTCTTCACCGCCCCAACAGTACGGTGTCCCACGCAATGACCACAATAGTAGTCAGAGCGGACCCAAGAATGAAGAATTGACCCCTCTCCCAGAGCAAAAACGACCTGCGGGGGAACTTGGAGCATTGATTGCAATGTTTTCTTTGGCATACTTGGCCATTGACAATTACTCTAGTCGGGTGAAGCTTGAAAAACTCAACCAGGAGTCCACGGCATTGCATATGAAGACATTACAGCTTCAGCAACAAAACTATGCCCGGGCAACGAAACAGCAAGAATTGCGTATGATCAAGGAAAGGGCGGAAATCTCCAAGCGGTGCTTCAAGATGTCGATGCATATTGCCATGTTGAGGAAGCAGCTCTTGGACAATGGCATCGAGCCCAAGGACATCAATGACGTTGCCGAGGAGTTTGAGAAAAACGTAAAAATGAACACTTCAATCCATAATGTCACGGGGAATGCCATCTGGCTCAACGACTCTTCGGAGTACTCTGGGCATCTACCCAACTACAGAGAATACGACGGTAAAGGAAACTGAGAGTGAGCCTATGGACTCGCCATCAAAATATATGAGATGTAATGTTTTTTTTTTTAACATCAGACATTGATTTGGTTTCTTGGTAAGTTGGTCTACAAATTGGTATACATCCTGGTACACATTTTGGTCCTTTGGTCCAGTTGGTCCTTTGGTGTATGCCTTATTGGAAAGTCGAGGAGTTACCCGCACGCGAGCATCTAGTATAAAACCGAGCGAGAAATCGAGACTTTTTTTTTTCTCTTCAACAATGTTACAGGCGCCCATTAGAGTCACGGTTTACATGACTTCTTCCACATGTAATCTTACCACTATGTGGTTCTTCGTGCTCGGGTCAGCCTAAGATTGAAGAGTTTCCGCGGCCCTAGCGTCTTGATGCCCTTATGGGTATCACGCGGTTCGAAACTTACATCTCACACTTGACTGTAGTATCAGACCAGTACACTGAGCAGAGCAACACATTGAGCAGAGCAGTGCTCAGCACAACAGTAATCTACAAGACCTATTCTTTCAAGAGCAAATAAACCCAGAGAAATCCAAGTTCCATAATTCATGTATATTTACAAGTCCTTGAACAAAACAGTAGCTTCGGTCCCTTATATCAAGGCAGTATCAAATAAGATGCATTGTTGGGTGTATTCATTTACACATCAGTCTATGTCTATTTGCTGTGGACTAAAAGCTTTCCAGACTAGCGCCAAAACTACCTACTATTCAGTATGAGCTTGGCATCGATTTTTCCTAGCAGTCTCTGTTGAAGCTTCAACTGTAACAAGCTGAACTTGGGGCAGCACACGCTTTTGGCATCTTGACCGTTTTCCTCGTAGAACTTCTTACAACACTTGTAGAGCTCGTCAATCACCTTGGTGCATTTGGACTCGTCGTACCCGTTTTTCTGGACACAGTCTTGAATGGCACAAGCAAACGGCTTGCAGGTGTTTTCGTTGTCGGACATAAAGAAGTTTGGTGGATCCAAAGTGTGCTCATAGCAAGTGGGGCCGGTCCGTGCCGATGCGTGCACGTGACGCATGCGTCAAAGATGTTGCTACAAGGCTGATTCGTGTTATCGTAAAATGCATTAAAAAATTAAATAGCGTTGGGGTCGAGATCTGCATGGTAGTCGTCCTCGTCGAACTCGCTGGGCTCGTAGATAACGAGCGGCACGAACTCGTCCTTTTGCGCCAGCCTCTTCTGGGTGTTGGCCCTGTAGATGTAGAAAGCCCCACTGCCGGAGAATATCGTGACGCAGATGGTGATAAGCCCCCACCGTGACAAGTGCCACCGCAAAGACTCGATCTCCGAGCGCATGGCCATATTTAGCTCGGTGGTGATCTTATGGTTGGACTCCTGCATCCGCAACATGATCTTCTTGCTCATTAGCGTATTGTCAGACTTCTGGTCATTGATGGCCACCTGAATATCATTTTTCATTTGAATGAAATGGTTATTAAGGTCATCGCTGATGATCCCGTAGTCTCTCTCTAGCGAATTGATTTGGTTGATTGCATCGGTGATGTGTTGCTCTCTGTTTCTGGTGATGTCCACATTAAGCTCCTGGTGAGCACTTTCGAACAAGTAACGTTCATTCTCCAACTCGTAGACATGCGAGTACTTGGTCAGTAGCTTGGTGAGTTTGGAGTTGAGCTGGAAAATGAGCAAGCTTATGATTTCGTCCGATTGCGTCGGGGTGAACCCGGCCTCCACGAGTTGTCTATATACGGCATAGGTATCAATGTAGGGTTCCTTGTTATCAAAAATAGTTGTGAGAAAGTCGTCAGACCTGGCTGTTTCTTCTTCTTCGAGTTTTTGTTCCTCGGCTTTCAACACTGGTGGTTCCCCGTCTAAATCCACGGGTAACAGGACAATGCCCGTGTGATCTAACTCGGGCTTTTCGGGGGAGTCTTGAGACTTTTCAGGAGACTCATCAGACTTTTCGTTTTCGGAAGTGGAATACGTATGTCTATTAATTCGGAAGACCGGGTGTGTTCTTTGCTGTATTGTGGGAAGGTGAAAGCCACGCACCAGAGAAACGGTGATTGGGGGGCTTTGGGGGACGGCTCGCCATGGCAAAGAGGCACTGAGGCTAGAATTGACTCGTCGATATGTTCCAAAACACCTCTTGGAAGCGTATGACGCGGGGCTTGGATTCATCGTAGGGCTGTGGAATGTTTTCAAGGAGAGGAACAGTGGTGGAGGTGATACTGGTGCAGGAGTTCAGTTGATATCGGGTGCGAAAGTGTGCGGCGCTACCGACGACCTAGAGAGCACATGGATGCCAAGGACCAGGGCTCTTGGTTATATATAAATCCAAGAAGAAAAAAGGAGCGAAACCGATTAAACGATCTCGGTGAAAACAAGGCTTGTTTAAAAATATCGACACGAACCCTCGCTTCTTTTTTGCTTCATCTCAAAGCGTGGCCTGTGTGCTATGGATCACCACCATAACAAGTAGGTGCTGCGCGTTTTTCTCTACATCAGGCCAAACCAACATATACTACCCCAATGAACTTCTTGTCCAGCGCCTTGAATTTGATCTCGGTAAATTCGATCCCTTATACCATCAAGGAAAAGGTCGTGGACCCCCAATCTTCTGCATACCCTGCCAGGGACAATATCTGGACGATCTATAATGGTGTGAACCCCAAAACAGACGCTCCGGTGTCCATCTTCGAGTTCAACTTGAATGATCCCAACACCGCCAGGTACGAGCCGATGGCACGAAACGCTTACCGCAAACTCAAGTCCGTAAAGTTTCCCGGTATCCTTAGTACCGTGGATTTCATAGAAAGTGATGCATATCTTTACATCATTACCGAACGGGTCACTCCACTTATCGCATACCTCACGGAGCACGGCTCCAAGGTCTCGAGCGAAGCAAAGATATACGGTGCTTACAATATAGCGCAATCCGTGGATTTCATTGGATCAAAGGCGAGCTGTGTGCATGGTAAACTAGACCTTGCGTCGTCGGTATTCGTCAATTCCCAGGGCGAGTGGAAACTCTTCGGCTTCGAGCTCCTTACATCCTTTAAATCAGACCCAGACCAGCCTTTTTATCGAAACGCACACTTGGTATCTTCTTTTGAAGAAAATATGCCTACTGAAGTGAAACTGAAAGGCGCAGATGCAGTCCGGGTGGACCCTCCATCGTACGACGCTTACCGATTGGGCTTGTTTATAATTGCATTGTTTGAGTCTGCAGATTTTTCCCAGCCGTTTGTGTTGACTAGCAGACCTATGGCATCTAAGCTTTCTGGCAAGGCACAGGTCTCCACTGGTTTGGCTAATCTGATCATCAAATTGGTGGCTCCCAGAGACGCAAGGTTGGGAATTGCAGAATTCTTAGAGAGCAATGCATCGGCTTTTGCCTCAAACAGCTTGATTGGTTTCTCGAAAGCATTGGAGGATATCAAGTATGAAGATGAAGCGACGAAATCTGCTTTCTTCAAGCACGACCTTCAGAACTATATCGATGGCGAGTTCCCACCCGGATATTTGGATAACAAATTACTTCCTGAGATCATCCAGCAGTACAATATTGTTACGAAGGAAAAACCCACAGTTGGCTCGACCCCAGAGGAACATGCCGCACGTCAAGAAGCCAGGTCGGTTCTTTTAAACTACATCTTGAAGCTTAGTGGTAACTTGGAGGAGCCAGCATTCACGAAACGAGTCAAGCCCATTATTTTCAATGCATTTACCCTCCTGGACAGATCGGTGAGATTGTGTCTATTGAAATACTTGCCTCAGTATAACCATCACTTAACCGAGACAGATGTCCAATACAAAATATTCAACAACTTGCTTACTGGTTTCCAAGACACAAACTTTATGATCCGAGAAGTGACTTTAAACTCCATAATGTTGATTATTGACAAAGTCAGTGTGAAACAAGTGAATCAGGAGCTACTTAAAGTTTTGGCTAAGCTGCAGATGGACCCCAAACCATCCATCAGAACCAACACCTTGATTTTAATCATCAAGATTTCCGAGAAAATCAACTACACTTCTAGGAACAATGTCGTCATCACTGCACTTGCAAAATCGCTCCGAGACACATTTGCCCCATGCAAAATTGCTGCATTGAATGGGTTCGAGTCTTTAATTAATTCTTTCACGCTCGAGGAAATCTGCTCCAAGATATTAGGCCACTTGGCCATTTCGCTTATGGACCCCAAATCAGTCAAGGTGCGCCAGGAGTCCAAGCGTATCTTTAACCTCTACCTTGACACTGTTGAGAAGCATGCTGCAACCTTGTCCCAAGTTGAAGAAGACGAGGACGCTGAAGAGAAGGAGTTTTATGAAAAGTTTTCGCAAACTCCTTCAAAAGAAAATATTGAGGCTGCACCCTCTAAGATCTCTTCATCCTTTAACTGGATGAATAAACTTGTGTCTGCCGATACCGGTGCAGTCAAAGGACAACTCAATCATTCTTTTGACCGGTCTACGCCAGATTTGACCAGGGTGTCAACCCCAAAACTTGCAGAGAATGCACCTGAGCAATGGACTGAAGACTTTGACGTGGACGATGGCTGGGGAAGCGAGCCAGAGGCCGTGGAGACACCAGATCCTGTTCAAGCTAAACCAGCGCTCCGCAGCTCGTTTGGCGCCACGAAAACACAACAGCGGACTAATCTGAATAAGCGTTCTGGTTTGAAGTTGGGCCAGAAGCTGGCTCCGGGGTCGACCCTAAAGTTGGATCTCTCGGTTGAAGACGACGAAGACAATTGGGCCGAAGAATGGTGAGGTAGAGTATACTTTAGAGACATAATTGTTGAATATTAGCTATATTAATTAAATCGAGTTCTCGGTGTCTCCAGGCGTATTAGATAAAAAGTCTTGACTGATTTGATTACCATTGCTTTCCAACATGTATGGAGGCAAGAACCTACCAAAGATCTGAGCATCAAAAGTATCAATCATTCCTGGCACATATTCCAAGGATGCATCTCCTAGGCCGTCTACGAAAGCTGTATCAGTAAGATTGTCATCATCAGCAAATCGCTTTTCTGGTAAGCTATCGGCAAAAGTGTTCAGAGGGAGAATCACACCAGGTTGCATATCCCCAATTTCATTAACAGCCTCTTGCGGTTCTGGCTTTACAGATTTCATTTCTAGACTTTGACCTGGAGGATAATAGTCGAAAAGCTTGTTCCCCAAGTCTAGGTTGGATTCGTTGTCTTGGCCCTCTAGACGCTGCATGTTCTCAACAGATCCCATGTTGGACTTCTGTCCGAACACGAAATCATTCATCTTGTCAAAACTATTAATGGTAGATTTGGCGATGTTGTCGAAATCATGAAAGGGTGTAATGGGCGCTTCCTTGGTTTGCGACATGGAGGTGGCTGTTTTCTTATTGAGCATGTCAAACAATTTGTTCAAGATATTGTAGATCCGCAGGGATGAATTGGACATGTTCTTTAAGTTGTCAAGAACTTCCTTACCCAACTCAATATCTTTCCGAATCATATCAATATTCAAATCATCGTCAAAATAGACCCCTGCGTAATTGACACTTGCGCTATTATTCCCATAATCATTGTAATTTGCTGCATGGTAATAGTAAACCAAGCAAGCAGTTGAAAAAAAAATCGTGTACATGGAGAACCAGTAAGTTCCGATCAAGAGATCCTGATGGATCATTTTTTTGGCCAATTTGACCACCAAGCGAGCTACCTTGATGCAGTTACGCCCACGAATAAGAGCTCTTGGGTCGGTGTTCTTGAAGATCGAGCCTTTGCTGATATAATGAATAAATGGACGGTAAAGACTCAATTGGCAATTGAGGAATGCAAAGTGAAGGTAATATTTAGCCAATTTGAGTCGTTCGGGAACATCTTTGTCATCATCAAAACTGCTAGGGTCTGTCGGTCTCAATGTCTTGGGAACACTATCTATCCACTTTTTCAACTCAAACTCCAAATTGGTCACGAGATCATGCACATTACGCACTGGGATGGTCTTCTTTGGTACAGTTTTCACCTTGATTGGATAAAGCTCTTTCACAATTTTTGAAAGCAACATAGTGACTTTGGTGTGATAATTTGCGCAAGCAGCAGATGAAAGTGGTCCGTCTTTGTCACTGCCAAAGATTCCCTCTCTAGTAATGGATTCATCATCCAACTCGGGAGGAAATTGCTGATCGAACTCGTCTTCGCTAATGGAGCCGGGCAATCCAAGAAGACAGTTGATATAAATGTCCATTTTATAGATTGTGTAAAAAAGCCTCTTGCGAGTGTCGATTTCAATCGGGTCGAGCTTTCTCTTGGCTTGAAAGATACTCAAGTCACGGTGTAAACCCTCCTTCAATGCACTCCGCAAGGCTATGCCAATATAAGAATAGCACGTGGATAGACGGGCCGAACATTGCAAATAGATGATCATCATAACAATGGTCTGAATAGCAGGTATATCACTGACATTGGTGATGTCTATTAGTTTCCTGGCCTCTAAAAAGTACTCGTATCCTTCGTTCTCTAGAGCGATGTTTTCGGAATCATCATCGTCCTTACTCTTCTTGGAAAACAAAGAACCACACGCTAAGAGTGAGTACATGAACGGCAAAAACTTCTGCTGCCTATTGGTGTACTGGCTTGGGTCCATGCTATAAAGAAGGTCCACTTCCTCTAATAAAGACGGGCGATGATAAAAGCGAAAAAGCACACATGCCTTTGTCCAGGTAGTATAGATCAATTGAAGTGCAACTTGCTTTGACGGTAATAGGATCTTGAACTCTTCGCCTATATGTTCATGAGAGGGCGGGTATGTATCGATCACAGATATGGGCGATTCATTTGGGGTTGGTTCATTGAGGTACATATCACTAATGTCATGGATGTTCAAGTTCAGAGGGTTCTTAGACTGTAAAGCCGAGACCACCTTCTGAAGCTTGGCGAAATCGAAGGCCTGTGGCTCCTCAGATAGAAGATTCAAGTTTAGTCGAGGAAACAAAAGAGTCAATATGTTCTGGCTAAGAAGCAAGTTTTCATTGACCTGAAGTGAGACACGATTATTGCGGCCCAAGATCTGAGATATTTCCTGGGGTTTCTGAACCTGAGGGATCTTGTTCAGCTTATTCCGGACACTGGGTCGGTCATATGAACAATTGAAGTTGTAAACCGTACAGTAGATACACGGTTGTCTGCCATCACATTTGACCTTCTTGTGCCGACAGTTGTCACAGGCTCTGGTGACTCTGGTTCGCTTCTTCTCCCTGTTTGGGTCTTCAAGATTGTGTTTTAGACCATTCTTGGGCGTTTGGTTATGTTTTTTATCTGAGCTCATTGGTGGCTGGTCCTTAAAAAATGTGTGTCCCAGTTCCCGAGATAAGTAGGTTGCCTAATGTGGTATGGGGTATGGAGTACAGATTTGTTGGTCTTTTGCGAAGTTGCGATTTCTGCACTTTTAGCGCGGCTCGATACCGATGATTAATATTGGGTCACCAGACAACTAAAGGCCGTAGGCAGGTACTGAAGAGAGAAATATGTGGGACGAGGTGGTTTTGAATTTATCAAACTTTCGGATTTTCTTAAAACAGTGATAAGCGTTTTTTTAATTCGTTTATGTGGGAGACTTGATTTATAATAATGAATTTAATGTCCTGTTTCTAATTAAACTACAATGTCTCTTATTCATCTCAAAACAGCCCCACCTTAAATCTATTTTAGCCAATTGTTTAATTTAATACACAACAATTTTAGAACAATGTACATTTTTTTTTTTTGGATAAGCGAAACTTTCTATTTTTAGACTTCGAGGGTTAGGGGCTATAGTTATTAGATCTGCCCGATAGATTGATTTCATGTTACGTCTGGCTAATATCCGGAGTTAAGAACGACTCAAATACCAAAGATGAGGTTAAATTACAGAATTAAGATTAGTCATGCACGTCAACCCCAAATCACGTGAACCAAACGTACCAATCACGTGTCCCATTGGACCGAATCACGTGAGTCAAATCATATGAACCATTCAAACTATTTTTTTTTTTGTTCTTTCGGCTATTTTCTTGACTAAAGTTAACTGACACTCTGGCGCTGCAGCTCATCTTATTTTCTCGATCCAGTCATATTGTGCGGAATGGTAAGAGAAACCATGCACTGCATAATCTTGTGACAAATGTCCTGCAGCTGGACCTCCGCTGCGATCTCTGATGACTATCCATTACTAACCCCATACGTCTGCTTTTCTCCCATATGAGCGCCATCTTAACTTCAGATGACTTGAACGATTTCATCTCGCCAGGTGCTGTATGCATCAAGCCCGTGGAGGACTTGAACAGCCTGGTTGAGGCCACGGGCGAGGTGGACATCCAGCTAGATTCCGATGGCAAGCCCTTGGAGATATCGAAGATCGACGGCAAAGTGTCCACGCTCTCTCCCGCCCAGATTTCCCTAGCGGACTGCTTGGCATGCTCTGGCTGTATTACTTCTGCTGAGGAGGTGCTTGTGGCTCAACATAGTCACAATGAGCTTCTTAAGGCTTTGAAAGAGAAGAATAAAACCTTTGTGGTCAGCATATCGCATCAGTCCCGGGCTTCGCTAGCCCATGCCTATGGTTACTCTGTGGAGCAAATGGATCGCTTGCTAGTACACTTTTTCCAGGTCCAACTAGGCTTTCGCTATGTCGTGGGTACGGCATTAGGACGCAAACTTTCTCTTCTAGAGGAGTCAAGCAGTGTGATGGAAAAACGAACCTCTGGAACTGCAGGCCCTGTGCTTTCTTCCGTGTGCCCTGGGTGGGTCCTTTATGCGGAGAAGACTCATCCCTACATCCTTTCATACATGTCCACTGTCAAGTCAACACAACAGATCACCGGATGTCTTCTTAAGACTTTGACCGCGCAGGAGCTACTGATAAACCACGATGAAATATACCACTTGTCCATCATGCCATGCTTCGACAAAAAGCTCGAGAGTGCACGTCCAGAACAAGACACGACGAGCCCAGCCCCCGATGTGGATTGTGTGCTCACCGCCAAAGAGCTCATTAATTTGGTGGAATCGTCCGAGTTCAATCTCATCCCCGAAAATGCCCAAGAGATTATCCAAGACCCGATGCCTATCGGCGATCTCTATGCTTCATGCACCCCCGCAAGTTGGCCAGCAAAGGAAATGACGTGGGCAAATGATAGTGGCTCGGAGTCTGGAGGCTATGCATATAATTATCTCAGTATCTTGAGGAGCCATCTACTCCAAGAAAAGCCTCAACTTTACGAAGAACAAAGTCTACAAATAATCACCATGGATGGTAAAAACTCCGATATCTACGAGTTGCGCCTTATGCATAAAGACGAAAAACTAGCTTCGGCAGCGGTGGTCAACGGCTTCAAAAACATCCAAAATTTGGTGAGGAAACTTAAGCCCGCGCCTGCGGGTATGGCAAAGAAAAGTACCAAGGTCAACCCTTTGGCTGCAAGACGCAGAGCGCGTCTAGGAACCAAAGCCAGCGGTGATAGTGCACCAGAAGAAACAGCGGACGCTTCCAAATGTGACTATGTTGAGATCATGGCTTGTCCCAACGGATGCATCAATGGAGGAGGCCAGATCCTGAGTCCATCTGAGGGGCAGGAGAAGGAGTGGCTTGCCCAGGTGAAGGATTTGTACAGAAGAATTCAAACGGAGAGCCTTACTTCTGCAGGATCAGACGTTGCCGAACAATTGGATACGTGGAGCAACAAGTTCATCTCTGACACTGGCATTTCTCATCTGCGCCTATACAACACTGCGTTCAAAGAGGTGGAGAAGCCTACAGATCCCAATGCCATTCTACTCGGTGCCAAGTGGTAGACACCCGAAACTATTTATAGAATAATTTATCAGCAAAACAACAAATCATAGAATTAGCCTGATTTCGAATTATACTGATTCGGAATTATGCTGACTCTTACATTAATCATAGTACTTGATTTGCATCACTGCAGCTCATCTGGGGTCCGTCGCGCGACATGCGTGCTTCATGCGAGCAGTGAAAAACTATAACTGCAACTGTTCCTTATCAGATACCCATGAGTCGAATCCTCCTAGGGCTTAGACCTTTGAAACAGTCCATAGCTCTGAGAAGCTATTCGCAAGGCGGCTTTGATATCAACAAAATCCTAGCGGCTGCCGGTGGTGCATCGTCAGATCCTTCCCAGCCTCGTGATAATCGATTTGCCAACCGGTACACTGACAAACCAAACTCCACAAGGCAAAACACATATAAACCTAACACCTCAAGGCATAATACCGCAAACAATAACACTGCAAATCCCTACGGAAAGAAGGCACACGGAGACTTCCAACGGCTGCGTGGCAAATATGATGATACCCCGAACTTCAAAAATTCCAAGCGCAGGAACAACCAGCGGGACAAATATAGCTTCGATATCCGGACAGGATCTGATAGAGCACAGGAAGCTCTTAAAGATATTATTGTCAAGGTCAAGAAGCACAGTCCCATGTTTCAAGTTCGGTATGTGGATGCTACTACCAACAAAATACATACTCAGCACTTGCTGAAGATTGTCAACCAACTCGACTTGGCCAAGGAAGGCCTTTTGCTTGTGCCACCAAAAGAAGACAACGAAATCCCGCTAGTTCGGATCAATAAACTGGCGGAGATGCTTCAGAACTACTCGGACCAGCTTGCGGCTCTAAAGGAAGCAGAGCTCATGCAGCTGGGAAGTGAACGGTTCATGAAGAAAATGCATATTCGCCAACAGGCCGAGAAAAAGAAGTCTGCTACAAAAGTATTAACGTTGTCGTGGTCCATCAGTTTGAGTGACCTTGCAAACCAAAAGAAGACGGAGATCTTGAACCGGTTGAAGAAGGACGAGAAGTTCCAGATCAGTGTGGATGACAGAAGAGGTCATTACGAAACCCCCGAGGGTGCTGAAGAAAGCGTCTTTGTTTCCAGATTAAAGCGTCTCAATGACGAAGACTACGAATTCGAGGTGAACAAGAGACAGTTGCTCTTCGATAAGCTACAAGAAATTCTTGAGGAGTGCAATTGTAAAACAACCGTGACGGGCTCGTTGGAAGGGAAAATGATTGTCAATGTCACTGCAAAACAACCGATCGTAAGCAAGGTTGAGCAGTCGACACAACAAACAGAAAAGGAAATGAAAAGGTTGAGAAAGGCCCAGAAGGCCAGGAAACTGGCCGACAAAAAGGCCAGTACTTCTGAGGACGATCTTGACGCATTGTACCTGTTTAAGATCGAAGATTAAGCCTCTTGTATATAGATAAATGAAGGTTTTCAGCGATTGGATCATACTGTGCCGTAACTGTAATCGCTTCTTGGTCCGTTCAGACTAAGACGGAGTCTATCTGCTCGAAGTTTCTTCACTTTGTAGCCATACTCATGGCCACCTATCATCTCATCAACGATGGGGTAATTGATGAGTTGCTTAACCTCAACCTGGTCCAATTTGTAGTTGTTCACCACCGAACATGCTTGCTGGTACAACCTCTCGTCATCATCAAAGTCCTCATCAGAATAATCAATTTCTGGATTGGCCGTCTTGACTTGTTCGTCAATGCTTTCCAAAGGTGACAACCGGCCGTCTGTAAGGGCTTCGCTTTGATTAGGCGAATTGGGAGGGGAGTTCTCGGCCTGCGATGATCCAGTATATATGCCACGAAGTGAGGTGCTGGTCAGGTCAAGCGACTGAGAGTACTGCGACTGCAAGCTGGCTCTGCCTGGATGTGGAGAGATTGCAAACGATTCCAGCGTGCTCTTGATGTTGTCACGAGGAAGCTGCGTGTTGTTTGTGTGCAGCAGTGCCCCATGCTGTTGATTTAGCCAGTGCTTCTGCTTGCCATCAGTACTATACCTTAAGCCTTGATTGATTCTGCTCATTCTGCCCTTGGATGCCGGATGAGCTATGTTGGCATCCACAGAGTTAAACTGCTTGTAGTCTTTATAGTAATCCCCATGGAAAGTCAAGGCAAAGTCAATCAACAAGTCCTTGAAGCCAATCATATCTTTGAAAGCATATAAAAGCTGGAGTCTTCCACTAGGCATGTTGGAAATGGTGAAAGGTTTGTAGGAAAAGGAGAGCCAGTGTCCAATAGCAAAAGCGATCAATTCCACACAAAGTAGCGCATTCTGGATAGAAACACCGATGTTGGGAGCCCCATTTTCGACCAGCGAATTGTTGCCTGGGAGAACACCGCACACGTTGAGGATGGCGAGCAATACACCTTGCCAATAGGAAGCAAAAATGATCAACTTCACACATAAAAACTTTCCTATGGGGTTGAAAGGCTTCAAGTCCACCCATAGAATCTTCCAGAAAATGGCAAGACAATAAAGCGAGAGCGACACGCTGAAGTTGTAAAGGATTGTGAACCACAAGTACAACGAACGAATGCCCATATCGTTCACATCGTACCAGCCCATGCCCTCAGCGAATAGCGTTCCGAAACATATCACTGGCTTGAGCCAAACATATTGCAAGATCCCCCGTTTGATGCCAAGAAACGTCTGCGGGTCGGATATGTCCAAAGGAGGTAAAAAGTACAGCACCATCCCTGGATGCGGAGTGGGTGGCCGGCCACTAGTGGTGATAATAATGTTCCTTGCACCGCCAAGCATATCGATCAAAAGCGAAAAGAAAGTATAGATCACAAAGGCCTCGTAAATCTCCCGAACAGGCTCCACCAAATATTTGGTGAACCACGACGTTGGGTATATGAGCATCAAATAACACGACAAGGCAAAGATGGGGATGATGAGGTGGATGCGGATCATCAACCGCTGCTGGAAGGGTTTTCTGTAGTTCAAAAGATGCAAGAAAATAGAACAAAAGACCACGGACGTGGCAAGAAACGAGGACCATCCTGATAATCGGATGATCCAATTCGGTAGCGTGGCCGATTCGATGACAGCCATGATGAGGTGGTCTATACAGCTGGTAGATTTAAATAATGGGATAGGGACCAATGGGGTTCAGCTCTGATCACAAGTATAGTAAAGAAAAGTGGTACGATTAATGCAGTTGAAAAGCAAGTAAGTCTGATTATCTTAGGAAGTGGTGGGTTGCGTAATATGTATAGTATATAATGGGAGGCATTGATAGTGGCTTCGCACCCGTGCACCGCGCACCACTTAGCAGTTTGTTGCAGCCTACTCAAACTAGTCTTCTGTAGACAACACAGTCTTTTGGTCAAACTACAATGGAGTCATTTCGTTTTATCATAACTAGCATAACTAGATATAGATCATGCCATACCGGCTTGTTTCACCCGCCTCACCCTATCCTTTTCGGCATTGATTTGCTCTAGCTCCTCGCCTGTAATCAAATGGTGCGTATGGTTGTCTGCTTTGACGAACTTGCCCACCTCAAGACGGCTTGTTGAAGTCTCCAGAGACTGTGACAAAGACTTAGCCATTTCTTGCTGGCTCTTAACACTTGGTGTAGGGTCTGTGGGTGCAGCAGATTCTGCTGAAGTTCCGAGGTCTATTGAAGCATTGGGTTCTGCTGGAGTAGCAGGTGCTGTAGCTGGCCTTTGGCCAAACTCGTCGAATATTATATCCTCGTGGAAGTCCATTTCATCAGGTATCTTTTCTCCTTTTTCTATCACGTGGCAGTGCTTGATCAGCGTGAGAAACAGGTCGACCATTACCTCGTCCATAGTAAAACGTCTCTCGGTATTGATCTCGAGCATCCGGCTAATGAGCTTGCGTGAAAGCGTGGGAAGAATTCGGAGTAATCTCTCCTGACCATACTTGGGGATACTTGCATGGTTTCGAGCATTGAGGCTCAAGTCTTTGGTCATGGTTTCGGCCAATTCAGCCTCGGTCACCGGCTCGTTGTCGCTGTTGAAGCCTGCAAATGCTCTATAGGAAGGGTCTGCAGTCCTGGGGAGTTTCCAAGGGAACCTCTTGAGAACCATGCAGCAGAATATTATGGCGGTGGACCACACGTCAGCCAAACGGGGGTCGTATCCATCTTTATGGACTGGCTCGAACACCTCAGGAGCCAAGTATGGGTCAGATCCAACCACACCTCTTGCATATAGGCAAACTTTCTTGGTGTCATAATCGCTGGGAGACTTGGATGATGACTTGCGGAACTGGAACGCGGAGCCAAAGTCTATGAGCTTCAAGATACCATTCTTGTCCACCACACAGTTATCGAGCTTCAAGTCCCGGTGGGATATGCCAGAAAGATGTAAGTAGTTAACACCATAGCAGATCTGCTTGAAGTAACAATAGATTTCCTCCTTGGCCATCAATCCAGACATGACCAAGTTGAAGAAGTCATAAGGACAATACTCCATGACAATAAAATACTCCAAAGGTGAGTGTTTATCGGGTTTCTCCAGGAACAACTCGACGGTATGGATGAGGTTCTGTTGCTTGAGGTAATCGCCCACCAAGAACTCGTTTTTCACCTTGCGGATGTAATCCTGCTCCGTTTCCGACTTGAGCTTGCTCCGGAACTTCTTTAATGCATACACCTTATCGGGATCTTGCTTGACATTGATGATAGTGACGGAACCACTGGCGCCCGCACCAATCAAGCGGCCAAAGTCATACTTTTCCGCAAGTTTAGACGTCAGAGACGGTAACATCAGAGTCTTGGTGGGCTTCTGGTCCAGGTGGCTGTTGTGACGGAGAATATTGAAGAATCTCTTCAAAGAGTGGTGGCTTTCATTGCGGTGGCTCTTTTCCTTCTTTTTCTTGCCCCGTCTTTTATCATGGCCACCACATTCTCGAGCTCCCAGTTCATTGATGTCTGGAATTTGCGTTGGTGTTTGGCTTGAAGCTGGGCTCTGAGCGTGCTGCACAGAAGAGGACAATGCCGACTCGATGTCCGAGTCTACGCTGGTAGTAAGGTCTTCCACCGAAGACTGATTGGAGGTGATTCCGCCGCTGGATTTGACGGAGCTGCTCGACGAAGGCGAATAGATCGACGTCCGGGAACTTCTGCTTCTGAGAAAGAACCGATGCGAATGATGGCTTGTCTCTTGCGACTGGGGATTGCTATTCTGAGGATTTAATTTGGAAAGACTCGCGGAGGTCGAGTTCCTGAACACGCCTCGGATCGACCGGTGTTTTTTGTCGGATCCCATTGTTTGGATGTTGTGCTGCCGGCAGGGCTAAAAATGCTAAAAATGCGAGAGTGGTTTGAAAAGTGAGCCTCCGGGCCATGTGGAGGGAGCGAATTTTTAGGTAACTTCTCCACCTACAGGACGTCGGCGTGCGTGCTCGTAAATGTGACTCTAGTAAACGAGTTCTTGGGTGTGGGGAGATGGCTGTTTTCAAATGATGAGTTACTGGCTGTTTTTTTTTTTTTTTCTTGTTTCTTGTTTGCTTTACGTTTGGTCGTAAGGAAGCCGTTCATTGGTGGATTGTGGTGACGTTGGGGTGCCGATATATTTATGCACCAGCTGCTGGACCAGATAATTTGACACATCCCTTAAAGGCGGGGTGGACCACTTTTGGGCTGTATACATCAAAAACACTCTACTACTCGATTGTGCTACTTGTGATTATCCACATAAACGTGTTATTCAAGTTATACCTCTACGCATAAACCTTGGCTTCATGCACCTCAGTCTTTATCGCACGCATTGTCTCGGATAAACAGGTGCTAGATCCGAGCGGTGACCTAAACACCGATTTTGACCCACAACGGATTAAACATGGCGCTATGGGAACATCTAAAGTGCTCTAATCTCTAGAGATTAAGCTCTGAGATTCCTCTTCAGGCGAGTTGGATTTCTTGCTGCTGTGGCTGTTGTGGCTGTTGAGCAATCCGTACTCCTCATCGTTCGTCTCATCCTCACTGATATCTTCGATGATGGTCTTGTGCACTCCCTGCACATTAATCACTGACTCCACAATGCCTCCGTTTCTATAAGATCTCAGTTCCAGGTACTCACTATTGGCACTAGGAGTGAGATCTAAGCCGAAGTTATTGTGGTATTCGCTGGGATTGGGTTCAGCTGAGTCCGACAGTCTTCTAATCCTTTCATGCTCGGATCCAGACTTTGTTCTCTTTAACTCGTCCAATACACCTTGCTCACTGGTGAAAACGGACTCGTAGGTTTCGGGGTGAGGTTTGTGGTCGCCCAGGACAATTTCTTTGTCAATCGGGAGGTTGGAGGGGTGTTCCACATGGGGTCTCTTGATCTTCACAAATGACTTGGAAGTTTCCAATGGGTTGGAGGCAGGGTTCAAAGGAGCCAAGAGTCCATTACCTTGACCCAATGCCTTGCGGCGAGACGGCGATACTGAAAGTCCAGAGGGATAAGTGTTATCAAGACTTCTTCTTCCCGGTCTGATGGTGTCTGAAGAGGTTCTCTTGGATGTTCCAGCACTCTGGTAGAGATTGTGCAAGTATGCAGTCAAGTTTCTCTTGTAAAGAGGCCCAGGTACTTCACGCTTGATGTTGTTGTTGATGTCAATGTAAACGTCCGATTCATCAACGATTTCCTCGCCAATCAATTCTTCAATGACATCTTCCAAGGTCAAGACACCCAATGCTCCAGTGGGTTCACCAGGAGTATCACTGACCACAATCATGTGTGATTTTCCTTCCTGGAAGTAGTTCAAGATGTTTAAGCACGAAGTGTCAGCTGCAGTTTCTGGCAAGGTTGCCAATGGGAACAGCGCCACTGGTAAAGCATCCTCAGGGTCATAAGAGATCAAGACTCTCACCAACAACATACCAACAAAGTTCATGGGCTCATTCGGTATATGGATAGGGATACGGGAGAAGCCAGCATTGAAGATCTCCTCAACGGTCAGCTGGTCCAAGATCTTGTCAGAAGGCATAGTGTATACTCTGCCAATCGGCGTCATGATCTGAGACACAGGTTTCTCCTTCAAGTCCAAAACGGCGGAGATGATGGTGACCTCATCCTGGTTCAATCTCTCCACACCCATGGTCTTGTGCAAGGTGACTAACGTCTTCAACCCGGACTTCTTGTACACAGTTCCGTGGTCTTCACCCAATAAGTGATCCAACAAGAGAGCACATGGGTATGCAATTGGGTACATGATGTACATCAATATAAGGACAAATGGAGAAAGGGCCGAGCCAACCTGGAGACCATACCGAACACAGATGGATTGAGGAATAATTTCTCCGAAAATCACAATGGACGCCGTGGATGTCACCACAGCAGGCCAGCCACCTCCCAAGCATCTGTCCAAGACAATTGGCAAGGTCTCATTGGTGATAACATTGGACAACAACAAAGTCACAAGCACCCAGTGTTTGCCCTTTCCGATCAAGGACAAAACTTTTCTGGCGTGCTTACGCTCATGAACTTCGCCGGATGTGGCAATAACCTTCAAGTACACCTCATCCTGGCCCATAAGTCCCAAGGTGAGGCCTGCGAAAACACCACCAGCAAGGACTAAACATGCAGAAACAAAAAGATTCCATAAAAACTCATTGGACGACATGCCAGGCAGGGCTGTTTCATGATTACTTTTCGACACAGGCATGCCGTGCACCAAGCGAACCACCATTGAAAACA
Organism: Metschnikowia mauinuiana; assembly: GCA_002374555.1. NCBI lineage: Eukaryota > Fungi > Ascomycota > Pichiomycetes > Serinales > Metschnikowiaceae > Metschnikowia > Metschnikowia mauinuiana. Next base: position 212,353 of record NKZY01000642.1, on the reverse strand, counting down.
ACATGGTTAACTTGGTGGTAGAGCTGCCACGGGTTAAAGGGGAAACATGATGGTTACTTCGCGGCGGAGGGTTGTTCATAAGGGTGTTGTGAAGTATTCAGGAAAGCTTGAGTAGTCGACTATAAGGAGAATGGTCACTATAAGTATGGGAAGGTGGAGAAGGGGAGGAAAAGCAATTGTTAAACGGGGTGCGTGGATGAGTGAAGCAATTGTTAATGAGATATATTATTTTTTCGGGCCGCGACCTGAGAAGCATGGTCACATGCGCACCATCCCTTATATTCCAGGCTCGAGCGTTCTACTTGACTGCGCACCCATTATTCATTATTTCCTCAGGCCCACGCTCATTTGCGGGCGAGCAACTATTCTTGGAAACTGGACAAGGCCTGGGTTAGGAGCTGCCACGTTCCATGCATGCGCGTGTGGCCTTGTGCAGGTACGAACTGGCTATATACAATACATATTTGCAGTTGAAGTCATGTGCGGCTCACCCTTGGGGTAATTCATAGCCAAGACATTTGCTGCGTGAAGTACATGCTCACAATGGGGGCTAGGTTTAACTTCGCATACTCTCACCCCGTTACATAATAGGGCCCCCTTTCTCTTACGATGCAGAGCATGTTTCACCCTGCAGGCGATCGTTTTATTTTGCCTAATATGTTAATGATTAAATTCAGCCTTGATGGGTTATCCTATCTCAGTATGTGTGTTATTATACATAATGATACAAGTATAGCATCAGCCTCACGTCTTTTGGGTGCGACTTGCATCTCGAGCGACCATTTGGGCTCTACTATATTTTGCTGGGGATCTCCACTTATCCACCGTATATTCCTTCGTAATTTCTTTTTTCGGCCAATGTCCTCTGTTTTTCGGATCCTCTAGTCGTATCCACTAGTAATCCTCTGTTAATGTCCTATTCTATTAGTCCAATGTCATGGGGTTTTCCCAGCTTCCATCCCCATGCGCTATGGAGGACAAAAAGTCATCAAGACCGTCGTTGAATTCATCTTCTCCCTTGGTACTTTCTGTCATTGTTCTTTCGGATTGCTCTTCATTCTCCTCCTCCTCGCTCAATCTCTGCCCTGTTGTGGCCGCAGGTGCTTTCTCTATCTTCACGTTGGACTCTTCGTCTTCGTCGCCCGATAGATCCACTACCTCATGTTGCTGATTCTCCTGTTCGTCCTTTTCCTCCTCCACGATCTTATATCGATTATTTTCGACCAACATAATCTTAGTGGTATGCACAGGTGTAGTCTTGACGAAGAAATTAAAAATATCGCTGATATAAAGCTGCTTGAGCCCAAACTTTTCGTCACAAAGTGGGCACTTGTATAACGGTGGAGTTCTGCTGAATAAATCAGTAAAGAACATCTGACCGTTTTCCGAAAATTGCGGATAAACCAAACCCGGCGCCTTGCTCAGCAACTTGCCGTTTTGAATTAGTTGTTGCTGCCGCAAGAACAACTGCTCAGTGTCTCTGGCTTCTTTGGATTGTAGTACCAAAGAGCGCTTTAAGCCGCCTCTGGTTCCAGGTGGAAGCTTGTAGAATAAGCAGAAGTTGAAAAAGTCAAAACACTCGAAATGCCTGCATGTTGTCGCCTTAATGGGGAGTTTTATCTTTGTTCTTGCAATTGGATCCTTCAAGGAGAAGATTCTTTTGCCAACAACCTCAATCTCGTCATCGGCGGAGCCATCGAACACTATATTCATTTCTCTGTGTATAGCATTCATCAAGTTGGGAGGTATATTGCGATATCCAGCGGGAGGCGGACTTCTGCTGCGATCTGGTGGAATAAATAACTTAGGTAATGTTGTCACTGGAGCTTTATATGCCATGGGTGTTTGGTTGGGCTTGGCATCTGCAGTGGAAGAGAGAACCTGGTTGAGCTCATCATCCAACGACGACAATTCACTCTCTGTATAGTACGACTGGCTGATTTCCTGTTCGTTTGCAAGATGGTCACGCACATTAGGGTCGCTTCCAGGGTTGTAGTATCTGCGTTTTCGGGCGGGCCGGACCTCCAAGATCTCGATCTCGCTGTCGGAGCTTGACTTGTCGGCCTGTGTGGGTATCTCTAGTAGTGTTTGTTGGTCTTGGGGATCTGCCAGCGAGCCTCCTTGTCCATTATGATTGGGGTGTTCGTTTGGCTTAGAGCCTCTATCCGGTGCCATGCCCTGAGGATGTGTATCTGCTGTATTCTGAGCATTGGTCTCGAGCGTATTCTGAGCATCAGTCTCTGCATCATGAGCAGTATGGGCCAGGAGGCTCCCTCGGATCAGCACAACACCTTCTCTCAAGTTAAGAAATACCCTGGGCCTTTTGACCCGTCGTAGAGCTTCTCCCAAAGTAAGTGTCACCTGGAATACCCGCCGCCTGGACTTGTCCACATGCTTCAGAATAAACACCTTCGAGGGGCGTTCATCTGGAGGCTGGGGGTGAGCTTTGAATGAACTATTATTGCTGGGCATCTGGTCATTCCTTTGTGGTTTAATGGATACAAGTGATGATGTGGTGATAGTGTGGTAATGATTTGGGAGTGTGGAAGAAGACCTGATGCGACTCTGGCTGGATTTGGAGCCTGTCTGCAGAGGGTGGTACTTAATCTGCGATGTTGTGGTAGCAGAAAGGCTCGCTCTTGGAGTGTCTATAACGGAGAGCAGTTGCAAAATACCGCGCAGCTGAGCACCTGTTCCAGGGCAGGCTATCAACCACAGACTAGCTTGGTGGGAACATGTACAACGTCAAGATTTCATTTTAAAAAAACTTGAAACATACGGTGGCGTGCATATAATAACCTGATCTCTATGAGTTTGATTAAAAATCCTAATTTGAGTACTTAAGAAAACAAGCTGCTGTTCGTTACTGTCTATTATCATCTATATTGATTATTATCTACTATTACATATTGTTATTCAGTGTTGACACTCCTCGGCCACGGCCGCTGACTCGTCTTCAGAGACGATCCTGGGTGTATAAAAGCATTGGTCACGAGGAACAGATACCACACTTTCGTAGACAAGCAAGAGGGTGCATAACATAGCACACATGCCCATCAATAACGTCACGTTCATCTCGGCAAAGCCAAGGCACAAAATAATGATACCAACGAGAAGACGTGGGAGAATTCTCGAGCGTTTTGGCACAACAAAGTGTTCCGGGAGGTCGGAAGATTTCTCGACCTCGCCAAGAAGCCACATGGAGACCAATGCCACGAAGAGCCCTCCCACAAAGAAAAAACAGAGGTTTTTCAACATTGGCTCATCACTGAGCTCTTCAGCAGGATGATAAACCAGCTCTCGGTTGAGCATGTCACCGGCCGCATCTGCTGCAAGCACTATGGCACCCACGAGAGGAACGTGGAAGTAGATCCAAGAAATCGCTGTGAATGCAGAGTGACGCATGGGATGCACTGCCTTCCTGGAAGTTCCTCCATTATTATAAATCCAAAACAAGCAGTAGGCCACGATCAACAAGAACACACCACGTGCATATGCCGTAGTAAACCCAGTTCCCAAAGGAGCATTGGCTGCAATCTTGTAGAGGAATTCTCCAATTGCAATGGTAACAAACGTAGAAAATCTCTCGACCTCATGTTCGATGTTCAAGGCCGTGGAGTAGCTCAAGTTCATGAGTTTTTTGGTCCGAGGGTGGTACACCACGCTGAAGGCCAACTGCTCAAACACAATGGCCACAATGGAGCAAGCGATTTTGGCTCTTGTAGAGATGAAAATCACCGGAATCCAAATACAGCATCCCACAAGTAAAAACACCGTATAGAGTCTTTGTTGTGCACGGTGTTCGGGGATAAAGAACGAGTAGACGAAAAGCGACAAACTCAACGACACACGACAAAGAATGTATGGAACCACGGTAAAGGCAGCGCCTTTTCTTGATTCAAGTAGATCGCCGTTACTATTGACCGAAAGCGTAAGGAGACACAAGATCCAGAAAATATAGAACCGCTGCGACAAGTCCTCCGTATAGTAGTAGTTGGTAAAATCCTTGATATCAGCCCACACCGTCCAGAAAGGAATAAACGTTAAGATGTAGCGAAGAAGAGCCCTCCAGCTGGCTTCTTCACTTGCTTGTCCGGCCAAATTGGCAATAATGGCCACATACATCAAGTCCAAGAACAACTCGGTTTTGGAGCTGGTTCTCTCACCCTTTGTACGGAAAAGCACTCCATCCTTGAAGTAATTGAGCGCATGGGGACGAATAAACCAGGCCGAAGTCTTGGGTGCCTTGATATACTGGAACTCAATATCACCGTATTTCTTGATGAACTCATCCTCTCCCTCGCTATCAGTGATGTCATTTGCAAGGCTCCTATCGTGGCTGATTATATCAGCAAGCCGCTGGGAAAAGGCCTCGTCGGAGACTTGAGAAGCACGAGACCCGGACGTGCTCATTGCTGGGGGAACCAAAGTGATTTATAGGGATAAAGTGATTGGGGACTAGCAAAACCTGTGGGTCTTCTTTAACGCAGGGAACCAGTACATCGCATGTGTGGTACTGCATACTCATGTGTGTGCATGTACGTATGTGCAGATAGAACAGAAATGAGCTTTTCATATGCAGGATGTGGCAGAACCTCTTAGTAATGTGGCCCTAGAGGCCAAAGTGCAAAATAGACAAGAATGAGGACCGGCAATTGGTTTGTTTGTGGGTTTCTCAAATCAGCTCAGTTCCAAGAGAGTTCAAGAGGGAAAAAAGCAATTTTCCTAGTAACCCCTAAAAAATTAACCAGAATACAATTTAATTTTGTGACAACTGACGTTCCACACTTGTTAAAGTGTTAGAAACCAATTCCATCATGGCCCCTACTTATTGATTAACTATGGGCCAAATTCCACCACTTTGAAGGTGCATAAACCAGGTGCTACCCTCACATGAGGCGCGCGCATGTTTTACTACATTCGGCTTCATTTTACTAGAGGGGTCCACATTGCTGTCCAAGACGAAGACGGCCAGACGGGCCAAAACAAAGATTTTCCGGGAAAAACCCTCCAGATCTCCAACATTAGATCTGAATATTGTTTAACAGTAACGCTAGAGGAATTTGAAGGATTTGGCTGGTTTTTCTGGCTTTTCTGGTTTTTCTGGTGCTGTTCTCTTTCCCTTACCTGGATTGACCTAATGCGAAGAACATCCACGCGCACGTGAGACACGCAAGATCCACTGTTGACTGGAGATGCCAGATGCAAACAGTAGACATTAAATGGATGGTCACGAAAATGCTTCGTAAGGACATGAGTGTATTTTATGTGCAGGATCCCAGCGTATAAATTAAGACACAGAAAACTTTCAGTATTTGGGTTTCAGGCCATTTAAGACTATGAGACTATAAGACTACAAGACTATCGGCCTGGAACGGTGCACCATAGTAAGACCATGACGTTTCGCACACTTCTCAAGTGACCTATACACCACATCTCTAATGACCTATACACCAATTACGTACCACCATTCCAACCACCTCCTTATTACACTTAAAATTAATTAGACCGGTTAAAAGGTTGACCTAATACTTAATCCAAGACTTAAATGCCACTTTCCCAATCACCCTCTTTTTAATCCCAGATATGACTATACCATGGCACCCTGTCTGGCACCCGTGCCTCCGCGTCATCAACACCCGCGCCAGTCTATGCACGACTCCTCCACCAATCACCTTCTCTCTGATACAACTTTTCTCATCCATTCATCAAGCACCATGAGCACCAACCCTTGGGCCAAAAGAGACGCTTGGAGATTCGAGGGGCAGTTCTCCCGCTTTAACCGTTTCAAGTCTGCCTTCCCCGGTTTCGGCATTGCCGTCGGTGCCTTTGCTATCTACCTTGCCTACGACAAATTGGTCGTGAAGAAGGATGCTCACGGCCATCACTAAGCTTGCTGGCCGCGTGTCCAGCTGCTCTGCATTGTTTCAGTCGATATGCTATTTTTGTGGCAGCTATCGCTCTGTGTGTTTATAGGCATAATAGAAATTTCAGAAATCGTCTGTAGACACTACATCTATTAAAGGTGTGTAGTTCGAGCCACCTATTTTTCACTCTGAATCTGGTTCATCACTGTTGATTGATATTTCAAAATTATTCTTCACTATTCATACTGTATCTCTCTACTTCTATAAGGACTTCGTAATGTGATGTTTTGTGCGTCGAACGCTCTAAATGTACAAGCTTACTCCTTTTCGGTCTCCCCCTGTTCCCCCTCCATGATTGTCTCCCACATAGAAGACGAACCCTCTTCGGAAATTTCGTTTCCAGCACTGGCAGAGGCCTTGTTTGCAGCAGCCTCTTTGACCTTGGTTCTTCTCTCGGCAATCCCCGTCCATCTGTCGATACTCTCTTGTTCCTGCTCAATACCCCATTGGATGTTGGACGACAGGAACACTGCACCGAACATCGTGCTCTCTTCCTTGGAAACTGCAGAGTCCATCTCATCGCTCATACGCAACTGGTAGTATTCGAACCTGGCCTGGTCATAGGCTTCGAACAACGTTCTCTTGTCTTTCTCCTGTTGCAACAACCATAACGTTCTCTGCACCACACTCTCTCCATCCAATGGTTTGTTGAGTTGAAGCATGCGAGACCAGTCATATTGGGCATCGTCTTCTCCGGTGTTCTCCACTAAAATCTTGGGCCGGGCAAACTCCCAGGGATGCTGATGGTAAAAGACGTCTCTCAATTGGTCCTCCAAGAAGGTCATCTTGGGAATCCGGCTGACACTATTGTTTTGTTGTTTTCTTTCCATGACCGAGGTTCTGGTTTTGTATTGGTCGCCAAACTTCTTCCATAGATTGTTCTGGGGGTCTTCTCCTTGGTTGATCTGGAGGTTCTTGGGGCTCTTGGTCAAGTCGAAGGATGGAGGCACTGCGGCCACGGCATCGTACCACGCGGGCTTATTTTTAATCACCCCAGAGTTGATGTAATGCGAAGTTCTCTCCAAGACTCTGGTGGCTTTGGTCTGGATTTTCATGGTGCCTGGTGTAGGTGAGAGCCTAGGTACTATAAGAAGTTCCTACTAGTGCGAAGTTTTTTTTTTTCAGTGATGTCACGTGATGCTGCACGTGACCCCCTGCCTTCCCGTTCTTATTGTTACTTAAATCCACCCTTTCATTTCCAAAATAGGCTACTGGCTTGTTTTTAATGCAGTATTCTGGGGATATCTCGTGGTGGTTTGGAGAAAAAAGTTTCGTGGTACGGATGTTTGCATCGCATGTGCACATCAAGCACTCTGCTCCACTACTCCATGACCAATAACCTACCGGTACGCCAGGTGGTCTGGAAACTCAATGAGCACATCCGCAAGCTACAGGCGGGAACATACTTGCTGAGGCTAGAGCTACCGCATCTTCCCCTGGAGCCTGAGTTCCATTTGAGTGACACCGAGCTGCACTCCAGAAGAGCCAGTCTAGAGGCATTCACCAAACTCCCCCACTACCAAAAAGTCGACAAGTCAATCTTCGACCGGTTCTTGAAAGAGTTGTATCCTCACCACAGCCAATTGGGGCAATTTTACACCAAATTCAAGGCTCACAACAACGTCAACCACTCGTCTCTCTATGACACCTACTGTCAGCTCCCGCAGCCGGGCGTGGCACACATGAAGTACCAAGATTTCGAGGTGTTCATGAAGGAATTTAGTCAATTCCGGAAATGGATCCGTCCCAATAAACTTTCCCTGACAAACCTACCGCTCCTCAAGAAGAAACACATCCCACAGTTGTACTTGGACTCGGTCGCCGTGAGGGAAGAGCACTTGAACGCATTGTTGCATATTACTCGGGACATGAGAAGGGCAGGCATCCCCATATCTAATCACGAACGCCATAATCTTATCTATAAAACTTTTTATAGAGACCGTCCCGATATTCTACACCAGGTGCGGATGCTGCTCCGAGACAATCCCCACTATAAGAGGCCGGTGCTCAAGGCTCTCCACAAACTTCCTCTTGACATGGACACATTTACCAACTTAAAGGATACTTTCGAGGATAGTCTAAGTACAGAGACTCTAAACACGTTTCTATTTCTTGCCCTTCGGCATGAAAATAAAAATGTATGTGCAGCAGTGCTCGCTAACTATGCACCGAGCTCATTCAATAGAGACACTTTCCGAATTCTTCTTGAACACCTTGCATCTGACAAAGACTCCGAGTATCTCAAGTATCTTGATCTACTAGTCACGCAATACCCGTTCTTAATCGATATTAAACTCGTGAACATTATCCTCTCGTCGTTGGTTACACTGGGCCATAGTGAACTAGCGGAATCTGTGTTGGCCACAATTCTCAGCCAAGGGTTACCTTCCTTAGAGCCATCGGAATATTACTTGAAGCTCCTCTCTTATGAAGATAAGCAGAAATATTCCCAAGTATTGAGACAATACGATACATTGCCGGAGAAGCCATACTGCATACTCCGGCCCACAGCACAGACCTTCCTACCCATTCTCAAGGCCCACTGCGAGCAGAAAACAGGGTTTCCCCGCATTCTTGACCTCTTGGTCCAAGTGGAGGACATGGCAAAGCTTCCACTCACCAGCCAAATGTTCAAGTATGTGTACCAGTCGTTTTCAAGAAACCCCGGTCGTCTACAGGATCTACAGTACATGACCGGAAGACTAATTGAATTGCACGATATAAACCAAACGGGCCAGGATTCCTGGAACAAAGAAATCATCAACGAGGGTTCATTGCCCGAGAATCTAGTGGCCTTCTTGAATGCATCTCTGCAGGAGGCCCCAGAGTATGACGTCAATGGCAGCAACTTCATCAAATTATCCTCGGAACTCATGGCAATCATTTTCGAAGCTTATAAAGTTTCTTTAAACCGTCAGCCGGAGTTTATAAATGAGGTGCTCATAATCGAGGACGACCTCAACAAGCTGCTCGCTGTTGCAGTGATGCGTAATAAGCACCTGCAACCCATAGGCCGCAACCAGCCAATACCATCATCCAAGCTTGACGGGATCACTTACTTGCGGAAAATGAGTCTCATCAAATTATACGACCTTCTCCACTCGGCCTAAAGTCCCTTCGACATTGCATAAATCCCATCGTGTATATTTACAATATAAAGCGACCGAGTCCCGGATGCTCAGACCATGGCTTCTTTATCACCACCGAGTCTCTGGGAGGAATAGACATCCCGGGAGTTTTTCTGTTGGTCTTCCCTGATTTCGTCGTTGATCAATTCATCAATATCATAGTCGTAGTTGTTGGGGTTGGTGTCTCCTACAGACCGCTCACCACGCTTGCGCAAAACACCATCCTGGTGTAAACGAATACGAATGGGCATATCCTCGGAGGTCACCTTAACCTTTTCCCGGAACCCGCTCTTTTTGGCGGCCTCTGCCTGCTGGTTCTGTAGTCTCAATTGTTCATCTGGAGGGATGTAACCGGAATATTCGGAAGAGTCAACCGACGGATTCTGGGCTGGGGAATTGTCTTTTCTGCGTTTGTGCTTCTCGACCGTAGTAAGACCTGCTGCATATGGAAGGTATAGAATAAGGGCACAAAGTGCAACTGCCACCAAGATAATTAAGAAGAACATGTGGTGTAGTAGTAGAAGATCTGTGGTGTATAAGTGGAGAAGATGCGAGCTGCGAAATAGTGCTTGGGTGTATGCAGGTACACCGTAAGAATTCCTTTTCTGGGGAGCCAATACAAGAGTAAAAACATAAAAACGGGCTTTCATTAAACTGATTATAAATAAATTGTTTTCCTTAATTGATACATCAAAGCATTTTGCTTGAAGCTAGTATCCCCACATCCAGTACTCAAGTCTACTCAGCGAATGCTCAACGACTGCGAAGCAGAAAGTACTGGTTTAAGGCTCTGCTGTCTGGACATCACCACCGCTTTCACTTGACTGTCATCAGCTTGGGCGTATTCTAAAGCATTCCATTCCTCTTCTCTATCATTGTAATGGCGGTAGAAAAGGAAAAAGAGACATCCGGAAATGAAACAAGCAATTGCCAAACCGGTGTAGGTCCAGACCAATTTGGGGTCCTCGGAAGTAGGAGAGAGGGCAATGCCAAGGGCGGACCCAATGGCATTTGTAACCAAGAACATCGACATAATGAACGATTTCATCGACGTTGGAGCCTTGGTGTATGCATACTCCAAGCCAGTGATGGAAGCTAAGATCTCCGACATACCGATCAAGAAGTAGCAAGGAGTCTGGATTGCAACGTGGATGCGGTTGGGGGTATTCTGGAACTCTGGAGCACAGCCCTTAGGGTTGTCGTAACAGGGGCCAGCCTGGTAGATGTAGTGCTGAAGAATGGCAGCATAAGCCATGGCGAGAGCACCAAACATAAAGCCCCAGAAGATCTTGGTGATGGCCTTGAAAGGAGTGAATCTTCTGATTAATGGGTAAACCCAACGCTCGCAAATGGGAATGAAGATGATGATTGTCAATGCATTGATGGCCTGCAACATATCATTGGGCAATCCATGGAGCTCCATTTGTCCAGCCTGCGACACGAAATTGTTGATCATTTGACCGTACACCAACCAGTAAATGGGGTAGAAGACAAACATTTTACAGGCGTGGATGGCACGGCTCACCTCGTCCACGAACTGGTCAGTCCAAGGGTAATTTGCTTCGGGGTTATTGGAGGGCTTGGCAGAACTGAAGTTGAATTTGTTGTTCATGGCAATGAAAGAGCATCTGAAAGCATTAGCAATGACTTTCTCGGCAACAGGAATCTTGACGTAATAGTCCTTTCCAAAGAACAATACCAAAGGAGCAATCATGAAAAAACAAAGAGGCAACAAGTATGCAGCCCAGAACCCCACCTTATGCTCAAGCGATGTTGTGGCCAACACAGACAACGAGCCAATGTTGATCATAAGGTAAAAGAACATAAACACGTTTTGGATGGTGATGTTGGGGTCCTGGACCACCTTCTCGCCCGACTTCAAGATCTTGATTATAGGCTTTGTTTTGGGCACCTGGTCAGCAATCAAAGGGGAAACATTAGCCTTCACGCCTCCAGTTCCAAGACCAATAATAATCACAGCAGCAAGGAAGCCACCTAACGAAGCATCATGAGATGCAACAGATGGGATCGAGGTGACGAAAAGAATTAAGATTCCCAAAAGATATATACCACAGAAAATGCAAATGGTCTTGTATTTTCCAAAGTAGGAATCCGAGAGGTAAGCACCCAAAATAGGCGTGATGTAGCACCAGAATTGCCAGAAGTAGGATATGGCGGTGGCACCCAGGTTTTTCAAATTCAACACTCCTTTGGGGGAGTCGGAAGGGCTATTTTGCATATAGTTCTGGAATGGGGTGGAGAGTCCGTAGTACGAGAATCTTTCTGCCAACTCCACAATAGCCACAAGCCAACAGCTCATGGGAATGCGTTCCGAAACGTGTCGTAAAGTTTTCAATTCTTCTTCGGTGGGTTCCCTACCATCTTCTTGCACATCCTCCAAGTCAGTGAACGAAGCAGTGGTTGATACTGCAACCTCTTTATCTTTTGCATCCTGTTTTATGACGAGCTCTTTTTTCTCAGACATATTTGTTTTGCACAGAGCTGGGCAGTCACTGGAGTATTTTTATTTGTAGTCTGGAATCAGTTCATCTTTTATAGAAAAGAAAAACGTCTCATGGCCGAATCCATGTGTAGTAAAAGCACACGGCTTCATAGATTATGCAAAATGCGAGACCTTTAGGCGAGTGTGCATGCGGACAGCAGAGAATGCCGCTGCTTAAAAAAGCTTGGCTGTTGTAACCTTCAAATGCCGCTCGAAGTGGGGTTTTTGGTGTAGCCATAATTCGAGCCATCAAAATAAAAAAAAAAATCCCCTATTGTTATCGACATCATAAAAAAGAGACTAAACAACACAAACTTACAATAGGTCAAGTTGGCGCACGTTACTGCAAGTGTAGATGGTAGGTCAGTCGCGTCACGGCTCATGTTACTCTTTTTTTTGAAAGCTGCGGCCGAGAATTTCACAGGGTCTTGAAGATTTCAAACCATCCACAAATTTTGGCCTCTTGAAATCCTACACCATCTTCGAATCGATAAGAGATGCGCGGGATTAGCCGCCGTGTGTGCCGGAGAACCCCCCGGAGGCCCATTGTTTCAACGTGTCACTGTTATACGCAACCCAGGTTGCAGTAATGCAAAGAATGAACCAGCATCATCTGGATATGAATGGCTGCAAGACGAAGCTTAAATGGACTTCCGTCACCGGGACCCCCACACAATGGGGCGATGACTCAATGATTCGATGATTTACGAGATAAAAATGCGCTGACTGAAGAGGCATATGGGGAGAGCATCTTTGCGGAAGAGGAGAAGGCAGGATTCTTGGCTCTTTTGACAAGCCGAGGCAACGTGGGGTATATGAGGTGAAATGCCGTGGTGCCGCATGGTCAAGTGGATCTGAGATTTAGGATTCTATACCGATTCAGGAACCAAGAAATAAATCTGGCTGCGGGTCGACGTCCGTGGCAGTCGCAGAAAAAGCTTGGCCGAGTTGATTCGAATTATGCATCACTATTTCAGACGTGCGTGCTTGTTCCGTAGTGGCAGAAACTCAATCGATCATGGCGCGACTTTAAGAGAGCCTGACAAGCGTAATCCCAAACCGTCTTGTCGTGTGCTCCGCAGCTCGCGACTAATCACACTCTATTATGCCATCCACTACACACACTACTCGATGTATTAGTCTATACTCCTCTATACACTACTCGATGTACTACTCTATGTACTCTTCTATACACTACTTTACACTCCTATATACACTACATGAATATAACGCACTACACACTACTCCGAGTGAATGTCCTTAACTTCTCGCACCATAAACCCATGCACCACTCTAATCTACGCATTTTTCCAAATCCACGCACTCTTCTATCTTACGCACTTGACATCGAGCCACTCCCTACGCACTACACTCTACCCTCTACGCACTACGCACTACACTCTACACTACACAGCATTCCCATGTTCCGGGTTCCGTCATATATTAGAGCCGCTGCTTATGCTTCACACAAGCTAGTACCCATTGCCGCTCGGCCTTGCGTGCGCTTGCAAGTCAATGTAAGTCCCATGGCTCAATGCATCAGACCCTACTCTCTAGCTACAGACGGCTCCGATATTGCTCATAAAATTGACAACATCTCCCCTTCCCAGTACAATAAGCTCGCCAACGAGTACTTGGAAACTCTAGGCGACGACCTAGAAAATCTTAGCGAGGATTATCCGGCCATCGATGCAGAGCTTACCCAGGGTGTTATGACCGTGACCATTGGCCCGGGAAAGACATACGTCATCAACAAGCAACCGCCCAATAAGCAGATCTGGCTTAGTAGTCCCATCAGTGGACCCAAGCGCTATGACTTGATCCAGGGCAAGTGGGTTACCTTGAGAGATAATACTCTGTTGACGGAATTACTTGAGGAGGAGTTTTCCAGTGAGCTAGGCCATGAGGTGCAATTGAACGTTGAACAATGATCAGTTTGAAAAGCTCAATAGCTATAGAATGTAGAGCAGCACAACACGTGGTTGATTCTCACGCTTGTACATAGTTACGTGTAAAGTTGAATGTGGAGCACATGCATAATGTAGCGTCCTTTTACTGATCTCAAGTCATAAACCTTACGTACTTGATTTGTCCATTTCACGTGACCATGAGTTGATTCTATGGCTCGTAAAATCGGGGGCTTGTTTTCTTTGTTTCTTCCGACAACAACAACAACAATATATTGTATAAAGCTTCTATTTTGAATTTTTTTTTTTTTTTTTACTTCCCCAGGCGGACGTTACCGCTTTGATGACCCATCGCATCATCTGGGAATATGTGCAGATTAAACGTACAGGAGTTAACGGTGCAATTGAAGAATGAATATACGAAAAAAAAAAACCCAAACGTAAAATCCGGCCAAACTATTATCGGAAATAAAATTGAATGTGTCTTGTAATTAAATCTTGATTAATTTAAAATCAAAATTAAAAAGGTTACCAAAATGGAATCAAAAAGGCTACTAAAGTAGAAGTGAGAAGGTAACTAAATAGAATTGAAAAGGTTACCAAAACTAACTCAATTGGAATTGAAATTGGAATTGAAATGGAATTGAAATTGGAATTGAAATGGAATTGAAATTTAGAAGAATTTTATTTCCCGAGTTTACCCTATTAAAATCAAATCATGCTTTTGTTGAAGCTGTCACTTTTTTTTTTCCGACAGAAAAGCTGTCAGCCATGGAATCCAATGCTCCTCTATAATATAAATGCGCCTCTTTGGAACTCCGGTGAGAGCCATGGTGCCAAGTTGCGCGCGCATGATGTCAACTTCAGGCTCCATACTCCATACTCACACCCCATACTTCTTTTTAAAGGACCATCATGGCAGGACCCCCGCCTCCTCCCCCTCCGCCTCCACCCATGGGAGGCCCTCCTTCCAGTACACCGGCCATGCCTCCTGCACCAATGGCTGGGCGGGACGCTCTACTTGGAGCAATCCAGAAGGGTACCACCTTGAAGAAGGCTGTTACCGTGGATAAGTCCAAGCCACTTATTGGGCTGAACACGTCGGCTAGTTCGCCTTCACCACTGACTTCTGGCGGGCTGCACTCGTCGTCGGCTCCCCCCATGCCGTCCGCCCCTCAATTGGGTGATATCTTTGCTGGTGGCATGCCCAAACTTAAATCGGTCAAGGATAATCGGTCTGGTATTGTTCCTCCTAGCGCCCCCAAAATCCCCATTCCAGGAAGCACTTCGTCTCCTCCGCCGCCTCCACAGTCGGTGCCTCCACCACGAACTCCTGATACGCGCAGAACTCCTTCCGGCCAGCCGCCTCCTTTGCCTGGTGCCCCTCCGCCTCTTCCTGGCGCTGCCCCTCCTCCATTGCCGCCTGCGGCGCCACCTGCTCCGGGCAGCTCGCTTAAGGTGCCCAAAATGCCTCCTTCTCGTCCAAAGAAACTGTCACATTTGAAGAGTGGCTCCATCTCGTCGGCGAAGTCGTTTGAGGCAGTCTCTCCGACTCCCCCTCCTCCGCCATCTGCTCCAGCTCCTCCTACTTCTGCTCCAGCACCTCCTCCTCTTCCATCTTCAGCTCCGCCTGTTCCATCTGCATCTTCAGCACCCCTGGCTCCACCGGCTCCCCCTGGGCTCCCTGGAGGACTACCATTCTTGGCAGAGATAAACTCCAAAAGATCAGAGGCCCATACGACATCGGGTTCTCACCTGGATACCAAACCTTCGGCAGCACCTTCCGGTTCTGCTCCCCCACCTCCTCCCCCAATGCCACCGCAGGTACCCAATGCCCCTCCTCCTCCTCCGCAGATCCCAAGTGCTCCTCCTCCACCACCGATGTCACAAGCAGCACCCCCTCAGAGAAGCACACCAGCATCTGCACCGCCTCCTCCGCCTCCAGGAATATTCAATACTGGAAGCACGGCACCAAAAACACAGAGCCCACCACCAAAAGCCGGAGGATTGCCTTTTCTCGCTGAAATCAATGCTAAGCGCAAGGAAAGTCATGTTGTGGACGGAACCTCTGCAGGAGTACCTGCTCGTGATGCAGCTCATGTGGAACCTGCTTCAACTCCTACAGCTCCTAAAGTGCCAGCTGGGGCTCCACCTTCTATTGCACCTCCTAAACGTAACCCACCTGCTCCCACGGGCAATAGTCTTTCGTTCTTGGATGAGATAAACGCAAGAAATACTAGCAACAAGCCTGCTGCTACTCATGCCCCACGTGTGCCATCTGCCCCACCAGCTCCGTCAGGTCCTCCAGCTCTTTCAACGCCTCCAGCACCTCCAACACCTCCAACGCCGCAAGCTCCACCAGCTCCTCCAGCTCCACCGGCTCCACCGGCTCCACCAACTCCACCAACTCAAACTCCCTTTAAACCATCACCACCGGCCCCATCATCTATCCCACAACGCACAGTCTCAGCTACATCTTCCAGCAGGCCGGTGGCACCAGAAGCACCACCGTCGTTACCACCGTCGTTACCACCCTCTGCACCTCCTTCTGCACCTCCATCAGTTCCATACGATACACCATCGAATCCCCCTAGCATACTGTCGAAAGTGAAAAAGGCCGCACCTCCACCACCACCATCGCTGCTAGATCGACAGCAGTCTGTGGGACTGTCACTCCGCAAGATATCGGCTCTGGCCTACACGATCGACCCAAGCCACCAGCGAACAAAGGACAGTGCTGGAGAAAAGCTTGTGATTGATGACAAACGTTTTAAGTTCATTAACAGCAACGCTCTCCCCAACCCAAGAAGATTCGAGGGTAAGGAAAAATTGTATCCCAGTGGAAGAGGCTCTTCGGTGCCACTCAACTTTTCCACGTTGTAGGTGAAAATGTTTGTATTGACTACAATGGATTTTCTCCATAAAAGGTCTTCTGTGAATACTATGATTGTGGGTCTATTTCTGAGGGCAGCCATGCCTGGACGACGTTATCGTAGAAGGAACACGTGACGATGGTGTCTGGATCGGCCCAGTCACCTCCATAACACATGCTCTCATGGTCTCCTTTAAAGTACCTGGAAACAGTAAACTCGCCATCCTTGGGCTCTATTACTCGTGCTCCATCATACATGCAGCATGCTAAGACGTTGTTGGAATCTGGGGCCGGGATCAACCTCCAAACGCCACCATTCAAGTTCTCCTTGTAAGTTTCACTTGGGAGTAGACTCTGGTATAAGTAAGGCCCATCATCTCCGTCCAATTTCCGTAAGTCAAAGACCCGCAAGTGGTCATCGTAAGTACCAGTCCACAAGTCATTCGGACGCAGACTCAACCACTTGTTCGATGGGCTCAAGATCAGTACCACGCCTGCATCGTGATGCCGGTAGTTGGTGGCCCAAATTTTCTCTTTGGTCCTAAGATCATGGGCCATAAGAACAGCATCATCGCCTCCAGTAAAGACCACGTTTCTGGAAGGCCCCACCTCTCCAAATGAACCGGTCCAGCACTCCAAGCTGTGGGAAGTGGCCAACGGCTCTATGTGCAGGCTCTCCAAGTCCACCACTAGTGATTCTCCGGACGTGAGTGTTGCTAGCAAAATATTGGGGTCAGAAGGAGAAAAGAATATCGAGGTGACGAGAATTTCCGGGTCCGAAACCTGAATTTTCTGCACTAGCGTTAATTCCCCATCATACTTCCACACCAAGATTTCGCCGGTGGAATGGGCCGATATGAGACATTGCGAGTCGAAGGGACTGAACTTAAGGTCCAATATCGCCAGGTCGGTTTTCGTGTTGGAGATTTTTTCAAAAACACCATTGTTAAGAGTATGAATTTCGATGGATCCATGTCTAGTTGCGGTACTCTCTTCCAATTTATAAGTGCCCAAGAATATGATGGAATGGTCTTCTGGCCATACTCTGAGACAACACGGAGGTAAATCTGCAGTTGTCTTTGCAAGACGTCTGGATACCTGCATATTATGTGAAAGAATTAGAGAGTCCACAAAAAGCGTTTTTTTTTGAAAACTGCTGGTGCTTCAGTAGCTTTGGTGAATGGTTAAATACGCTTATTTCTTTGGAATGTGGGGAAGTGCGATGAGCCAAGTTGGGTGCGCCTAAAGTGCAATACAATAAGGCACTGAAATGTCTCGATAAAAAGCGGCTTGTAAATTTTCAAGTGGTGATTATGGATATTTTTTCTATGGAATTTTTTTTAATTTATTTATGGATGAGTACACGAATTGTCTTTTTTCTTTTCATTTTTTGCTTATGGGAGTTCTGGTTCTAGGTCTGGTTGACATGTAGATTACTGGATATATTTTATGGGCGTCGCACGACCCGTCTCATAAGAATCTGCCTCACTCTCAACCGGCCTCAACCACTGGTCTCCATCATGAGTTTATGGCAGAGATGGATGAACTTGCCTGTTAAGGCAAGATACTATGTTGGGGGCACTACCTTTGTATTTGCTTTGGTGGGTGATTACGTCAGCACCAAGATTAATGAGGAGGTTGTGGCTCAGAGGGAGATTATGGACGAGGTCAAGTCCAATACTTGAATATAAAGTTGGGCATTTGAGGTCTTAATTGGCCTACGGTTTCGGGATACGAACTGAGATAATATTCATTTTGACCATGGATATGGATACTACGTTTGGATATGGATAATACGTTTGGATGTGGATACTACGTTTGGATGTGGATACTTCGCATGAATATATATATAAGTAACTTCTAGCTCAATTGATTATATAGTGAATTCACAAAAGATTTTGGGCCACAAATTCTTTGCGGAGGGAAGAAATGAACTCCAAGAATTTGGCTGGGTTGGAGTCGACTCCTCTAGTGTACACAAACTTGGAAGCCAAATTCGTGGCGAACAAGGCCTTGAGATACGTCTCGGGCACTCTCTCCAAGATGCTCTTGATGCCAATGGCTTTCAAGAGAAGAGGAGGGAGCGCATCCACCAACACTGCATCTCTAAACTCCTGGTCGCCCGTCCAGAGCTCGTTGGAGAGCGCCAACTCATCGGCCAACTTGTTGATTGCCTTGGAGAGCTGATCCGATAATTCCGTGATTGGCTCCTTGGTTTCGTGTTTTAACATCCACAATGCCTCAAACTCAGACTGTGCATTGGAAACAATCTTCTTCTGCACCTCCGACACGTATTGCTTGTAGAACTCGGGTAATGTGCCGTCGCTACCAACACACATGTTTGCCAAGAACCCTTTGTCGTCGAAGGAAAGTGCAGCAAGCACCTCCAAAGATGAGGAGGTAACTCCTCCCTTGTTGGTCGACGAGTCCTTGAAAATGATACAGCCAGCTTTCTCCAACACAAGCTTAGCAGATTGGGTGATGAAAAGATTAGCTCCCTCCACAAAGTATGGAATGATGCTCTTACCGGTCTTTTCATCAATCAAGCTCATGACATTATTGGTGTCAATGGCTCCTGGACGACCTCCACAAGGCACGAACAAGTCAACCCCACTGGTGCCATAGATTTCCTTGAGCATTGTGTGGAAAGTGTTCCGGAAGCTCACTCCGGATGTAATCTTCATGCCATTGGGCAACACCACATCAATGTCTTCCACCAAAACAACATATCCATCTTTCGAGAGCTTAGATCTGTCGTAGTTGTCGATCATTTTTCTTTCTCCTGCAAGACGAAGAAGTTCAGCCCTGTCCAAACCTTGAGGGTCTGCAATCACACCTGAACCATCAACAATTCCCACGTAGTTTTCACCTCTGGAAAGTTTAATCTCATTGGATCCCAAATCTCCATCTGGGCCACCAGTCTGAACCTTTCTGATTGTGCTATCATCAATTTGAAGCTTTTCATAAATCTTGTTCACATATGCTCTAACTGAGAGGGTAGTCATTCCATACTCATCATGTGGAATACCTCCAATCTGCTGTGACTTTCCGGTGAAGAATGATTTCCACCATGGAGCACCTCTGCTACGAGCATGGAGGGCTGCCCAGTCAACATATCCTGCAGTACCTTCGTCAGGGCCCAAGAATAAAATCTCAGGTTTGTTGTAAAGATCAACATAGCTTTCCTTCACATCTGGAATGTATTGCTTGAGCAACAAATCAATCAAAGAGTCGATGTACTTTTCGAAAGAGGATCTTGGGTTTTCTTGTGCTGCACCTGGATCGAGCAAAATGACACCCTTGGATCCACCTTCAGGAATATCCTTGTTTTTCTTCTGCTGCGTCGATGCCAAGTTGTAGTTTTCGTCAAAGAGATTTCTGACGTTCACATTGTAGGCATCCACCGATCTCGAACGCACAACACGGATACCACCTCTAGCAATATCCCTGAATCTGATGTGGAAACCTCTGAAATCAGAGCCCACAATGAAGAACATTCCAAATGGAGTATCTGGGTACTCTGATCTGGGCAAGAACGAAGGATTCAATCTGAAGGAGATGGCAACCTTAGTGGACGTGTAAAAGTTGGTCTTGAGCACAGACTGGTTGAACATGAACAAAGCCCTCAACACCACAGCATGGTGCTCATTTTGGGAACATTCTCTACCCAACAATTCAGCGAATTCCTCTTCAGTTCCCACTGGAGTGATTTGGGAAAGTCTTTGGTAAGACAAGGTCTTCTCCATGGACAGCCTAATGTAGTGGACATCAGCAAATTGACGGTACAACTTGCGAATAATCTCCTTTCTCGTAGAGAACACCTCCTTGATGAAATCCTGAGTGTAGGTTTCGGCACGTAAACGTTTCTTCAAGGAGTTCAAGACTTCAGCATGCTGAATCAGTTTGGAGGGATCGAGCAACAGCGAGATTTTAGTGTATTCGGGACCCAATCTGTTGAGGAAGTGAGTAACAAAGATCACACCACACTGAGCGTAGATACTCTCCTGCAAAGACAACTCATTCTTGACGAAAAGCTCGTGGAAGAAGTTACGAGGAATACAGTAAAGAAGGGAAGCTTCCTTGATCACCTGGTATATCAGCAAGTCCACCGGGGTCTTTTTTGCAGCAAAGCTGTTGGCCTTGATATACATGGAGATGATCGTCACGCCATTTGAGAACTGCTCCACATATTTGCTGACAGTGGTCAATTTGTAGTAGTTGGCCAAGTCAGAAAGCGAGGAGTTGTAGTGAGGAGAAGTTTTTTGACGGTAACCAATGATGACTCTGTACTGTTCGGTGTCTTCAATTGGATGGTGTTGGATGACAGGACCAGTAGCATTCACAACTTTCTTGATGATATCCGAATAGAGGGACAAAGTGTGGGAAGAAGCAATTTTCAAAAAGGTTTCATCTCCGATTTTTCTGATATCCGTCTCGTTAGGGTCAGTGATCTTGTGGGGGTAGTTTGTTTTGTAGACGAAGTTGCACTTGACGTTTTGCTGCGAAAAAGCCACTGCTGAAGGAGAACCTGGAGCCAATTTCTGGGCCACTCCCGATAAGATGGGATCGGAACCATAGTTCAAAGGAGCAGAGAAGAATTCGAGACGGTAGGCGTTAGTTCCACTTGAAGGGTCGATGTACTTGTCATCTATCAATTCATTGAAATTGCTGGTGGCAAATTGCTTGCTTTGGACGTGGGTGTCAAAAAAGACAGCATGGTCATCGGCCTCCTTTTTGTAGCGAATCAAAGGTTGTTCTTCCACAGACACGCCCGAAGCAAACGCCTGCACTTTGCACGAGTAGAGGGAGTGAATATGAGAGGCAATGCCCTGGGGCGATTCTCTGGCGAAGAAGACATCGTCAATGCCCAAACAGGAGTAAAACCACTTTGCTTCCAGCTCGATCAACGCTTCCGGAATGAACCCAGTGGAGTCCAAGATATCGAGAACTTGTTCGAATTGCTCCAGCTTTCCAGAAAAAGGGGTTTCGATGTAATCGTTCCTGAAGGAATGGACGGAAGAGGCATCATCGCTATCGGGTTTGAGGTTAAGTTTTGCTAAATCCACACTCATTTTTAAGGCTGTTGAAGTATGGGG
The DNA here is from genome assembly GCA_002374555.1 of Metschnikowia mauinuiana. Classification (NCBI taxonomy): domain Eukaryota; kingdom Fungi; phylum Ascomycota; class Pichiomycetes; order Serinales; family Metschnikowiaceae; genus Metschnikowia; species Metschnikowia mauinuiana. The sequence goes on along the minus strand of NKZY01000642.1, from coordinate 190,920 downwards.
CAATTGAGGAAGCGGTTATTGAGGTTTAAGTAGTAGGATGCAGGGTTCCAGATCTATATCAGCTGTAAGATATCCTGATAGGAGAGGTGTCTTGTATGCAATCTATGGTGGCGATGTTCCGGTAAGGGGTAGGTTGTTGCTTGTTAAACTGAAATGGGAAGTCAGTTAGAGATTGTGGAGAGTAAAATAATCGTGGGCAAACTGGGGAGTATTTATACTTGTGCTCTTGCATGGAAGCGAGTAACGGCATTGTGAGGTGGGGATACTCACGGCAGTCGATCATTGTGGCAGATTTGGGGTGACAAAAAAAAAAAAAAAAAAAGGCCTCACCGAATTTTCCGGGAGAACGGCCTCTACTGACGAATCCGGAATTACGGTGGCTACGGTGCTAATTTCAGTCTAGAACAAACTTGTTTATATCTACCTTCGGAGAAATTTTTCCTATTGGGTGATAGCTTTGTCTGAAAAAGGAACATGCTCAATAGCAGGCGTGCCTGAGCAATTTCCCCTAAGAGTCATGTTTTAGATTCCACTCTTATTGTGTTTTTCGACATTGTCAGATATTCCCCCGTTTTGGTTTGTTGTCTATTAGCATCGGCAAAGTTATTTTTGGGGGACATTGAATTCTCGACTTTAGCCCTCACTGCCCCCACATTTCGGGCTCTCCAGAGCTCCGCTGCCGTGTATAGTTGGGCCCCCGCGCCCGAGTGTGACTTCCAAATGCGGCGTCGCTAGAACCTGCCCCGCGCAAATGCCTTGGGGCCGCCAAAGGCATTCCAAAAAAGAAACAAGCCACACTGCGCTTGGCCAACGCCTCAGTTGCTGACCTTAAGGGCTGTATGCAGCCATCTTCGAAGGACACGTCATCTGCTTTTGATGGTGAAAATTTTAATGTGGTGGAAATTTAAAATGGCGGAAATTTAAAGTTAAGTCTAGTCACGTGGATGGGGTTTCACGGCCAGTCATTGCCCCGCCTTTTCCCACCCACTAATGCCAAGACTGCTGAGCTGGCCAGAAACAAATAAAACTTATGAGACAATTCAACTTCTGTCAAAGGAAGAATTCCTGTGAAAGGAAGAAAACTTCTGTGAACGAAGGACTTCTCCAACAATAATTCTCTATATAATAATAATTCTCTATATAATAATAATTCTCTATATAATAATAATTCTCTATATAATAATTTTTTTGTACTAAAATTTCTCTAACCAAACCAAGCTTCTCCGGGGCTGCTGTCTAGACCCGGGTCCGAAAATTAAACTCACTGGCCGCAGGATTTCATAAAGGGCAGTTGAGACTTTCAATGGGACCGCGCATTATTCCCTCGAACAAATCTGGGGTACGCAGTGAGGGGCACTTGGCAGGCATAAACGGCATTGACCAACATGGCTCCGGCTGAGTCACTCTTACCCCTCGATTCCTTGCATTGGTCTTTCTTGGGCCTGTAGACAATGCAGCGGGCCTTAAAATAATCCCGGGGTACATTCTTCTGGGCACTAAGACTAAAACTCGATGCACCTAAGTAACAAGGCCTGCCAAGCCACGCTCAAATTCATTCTCACCGGCCATGCCAATGTTTCACCAATTTCCTCACCTCACCACTCACCACTCACCACTCACCACCTGACCACCTATTCCCATCCACGTAAACTATTATCATCAAATCCTCTTGTTTTATACACTCCCTCCTCCACCTAATTTCTGCTCTCTTTAACCTTCATTGATTTTTCCAACCTCTTCATCTTCTTCATTCGCCTTCTTTCCCTATTCTTCCCTGGCTCCTCTTACTTTCTAAAGACCGGGCGCGCACTTACTTCGGAGTACGCGCACCATCACCTCTAACCACCGCGCTTACCGAGCTCTACCACCCTCATGATCACGGCCATCCTTATTGCCAACGCCAAAGGTGATGTTTTGATGTCCAAGTTCTACCTGGATGGTGTGCGCAAGAACGTGGCCGAAGTGTTCCGCATCCAGGTGATCAATGCTGCCGGCACTGCTGCTTTGAAGCCGGCCGCAGCTGCCGAGAACAGACTGCCCGTGCTAACCTTGGGGCTGACGTCCTTCCTATACATCCAGTCGGGGCTGCTCTGGATCGTGGCCGTGGTGCGCTCCAACCAGGACTCTCTGTTGATCTTGGAATTTCTCTACAACTTGGAATCGCTCCTCAAACACCTCTTCTCCAAGGGTTCGGCCCGCACCTTGACCGAGGAGGATATCATCAGCAACTTCGTGAGCATCTATGAGATCTTGAGCGAGGCCGTTGATTTCGGCTACCCCATCAATTTGGAGCCTTCATACCTTGCGTCGGTGTTGCCGGGGCTCAAGGCCATATCTCTGGGCAAGGACGACCATTCGTGGAAAAATAAGGTCCAGTCCGAAAAAATCGATGCCGTATCCCCTATGGACGATGCCTACGACCCGGCCAAGATCTCCTGGCGAGACCATGGCCTCAAGTACCGCAAGAACGAGGTGTTTCTTAATGTGGACGAGAAGATCACCCATCTTATGGACGGAAAGGGCAACATTCTCCGCTCCCACATCGACGGCACCATCAACATGCGGTCTCATCTTTCGGGAATGCCGGTGTGTCGGTTCGGCTTTTCCAGTGAAAACTTGCAGAACCGTTTTCGGTCTCTTACCTTGGACGACTTCAAGTTCCATAAGTGCGTGGACTTGGCCATGTACGACGCTGAACAAGTCATCCGCTTCGTACCACCCGATGGCAATTTCCAGCTCATGACCTACCACATCAAGGATTCGTTTGCTCTGCCTTTCACTATCACCCCCGAGATCGTGGAGGCCGATGGTTTGGTCAACTTGAAGATCCGTGTGCGCTCCAACTTCTCGTCCAAGAGTGCGGCTTCCGGTGTGGTCCTCAAAGTCACCATTCCCCAAGTTATTGGCAAGGAGGCCATAACCTGCTCCAATGGAAAGGCCAAGCTCGATCCTCAAGACAATGCCGTGCACTGGAAATTCTCCAAGTTCTACGGCGACCTGGAGCATCTCATATCCATCGATACCGTAAACAATGGCGGCTGGTTCAAGCCAAAGATTACGTTAGATTTCAGCTTGGACATGTTCAGTGCCTCGGGGCTCCAGGTCAAGTATTTAAAGGTGAGTGAACGCTCCAACTACCGCACCATCAAGTGGGTCAAGTATAACACCTATTCGGGGTCCTACGAGGTGCGCCTATGATCCGCCTGAAACCATAATATTGCCATATTCGAAACGCTTATAATTCCAGCTGTTTTTTTCTTTAGTTCTTCCCTTTGTTGGTCCCACGTGTGGAAAGGATTTTGCAGCTAATCGTGGTCACGTGCTGATACTACCCATCAGTGCGCGCACTTTCAAATTTTACGTCACCCTCCATCAGCAACAATGAAAGATGTGGTTGTCCTCGGGGGCAGCTCGGTTCCTAACCTTACTAATGTGATTTGCAGAAACCTTACCCTCCAAAAAGGAAAGATTGAGCAGAAAAAGTTCTCCAACGGAGAAACCTCCATAGAGATCAAAGACTCCGTCAGAGAGAAGGATGTCTTTATAGTGCAGAGCGGATGTGGTAATGTCAACGATAACTTCATGGAGCTCTTGATCATGATTTCTGCATGCAAAACTGCCAGTGCCAGTAGGGTCACTGCGGTGCTACCATTTTTCCCTTATTCCAGACAACCGGAAAACCCCAAGGTGGAGATGGAGGCACGTGAAGCACTGGCTGCACATGGACTTCTAGCCCAGCTCTCCAACCAGCCAAGAAGAATGAGCACAAACGCCGCAGGAACAGAGACTTTGGGTCCCGTGAACGGAAGCGGCAGAGATGCTAGTGGGTACAAGCAATGGGTCAGTCAAAACGGTACTCTTGTAGCCAACTTGTTGGTCACGGCTGGTGCAGACAGATGCATCACCATGGATTTGCACGATCCCCAATTCCAGGGCTTTTTTGATATCCTGGTGGATAACTTGTACCTGATGCCCTTGTTCAAAAGATACATTGTGGATTGTATCCCCAACTATACTGAGTGTACGATTGTGTCGCCGGACTCGGGTGGTGCTAAGCGGTCTACTGCTATTGCGGATGCCTTGGGATGTTCTTTTGCATTGATTCACAAAGAGAGAAGCATACGAGTGTCGCCCTTCGCCACGGGACCCTCCGTCTTGCCAACAACAGAGCTCCCTATGCGAAGTCTGTCTCTGAACTCTAAAACATCTATGCTTGTGGGCGACGTTAAAGGAAAAGTGTGTGTGCTTGTGGATGATCTTGCTGATACTTGCTCGACGGTGACGAAAGCGGCGCAGCTTCTTAAGAGAAACGGTGCGTCTTACGTATACTGCTTGGTGACTCATGGTATTTTCAGTGGTGATGCTATAGAAAAGCTTCGAGAATCGGACATCGATAAGATCATCACCACAAACAGTATCCCCCAGACTGAGAACGTACAGGCTGTGGGTGCTGAGCGGATGGAGGTTTTGGATGTGTCGAGGATTCTTGCGGAAGCCATCAGGAGAATCCATAACGGGGAATCCGTATCCATGTTGTTCGACCATGGCTGGTAGATAGAACTGCCATTTTAGCTCTTCCAATTGACTTAGAGTGAAATTACTGCTCACGCATACCCACAAGCTCGGCCCGCGTCTTCCTGCTATGGCCACTCTTGCGGCTGTGGTTACCATTCTGCGCCTTGTTCGTCTCTTTTCTCTGTTGCGCTTTGGCCCTTTCTTCCTTGGACACTTTGGGATTATCCTTAGACACTTTGGATGCTTCTTTAGACCCTTTGGTAGGTGTATTGGAGGGTTTGGGTCCTTTTGTAGGTGTGCTAGATTTGGCTGAGTGTCCAGATGAAATTGGTTTCTTGCGGTTAGAATTTTCCAGCGCATATGCCTCTCCCAATAAACGGAATCTTTTAGAGGTTCTTTTGAGCATCCGGGACCACCCTTCGATCTGCTCATCGCTCCACTGGGTCTCTGTCCGCATTTGCTCTCTTGTCGGACTTTTTCTTGACGTCTTAGAGAATAAAGAGTCCCCTCCCTCTATGAGATATTTGAAGAGAATCATTTCCTTGGGGTCTTGCTCTGGAGTTTGACGATTGGTATCATCGTCTTCGAAAACAACGAGTCTGGCCTTATCCTTGCCTTTTGATTTCTTGTCAAACTCCAGGAACGCGGCTCCCAGTGTATCCTCTTGGGCATCGTATGTATCATCACGTTCATCCTCTTCACTGTCGTACATGAGACGTAATGCAGCCGTCAACGTGCGGTTTCGGGTCTCTTTGGAATCGGAAGCCTTTGTCCTAGTGACTGTAGAAAGAGTATCCTTTTCACCGAGCTTGAAGCGCTCCATTCCTCTTTCAAGCTCGCTCTGAGAAATCTCCACTGGTTTTGGTTTCGTTTCCACAGTATCTGGGATATCGGCCATCAACGATGAGTCTTCCAAGAGCATGTGTGTGGCCTGCTCAAGACTGTTGTGGTCACGAAGCACACGCCGGGCCTGGTTTTCCGTGAGGTCTGGGAACATATCAATCAATGAGTTCACATCATGTTGGTCGACTTCCTCGGCTGCGTGAAGGTTCTTCAAGAACGGAAGCCGGTCCTCAAGCCCTGGGGCTAGGCTTTTATAGGCATCAGACAAGATGATTGCGCTTAGCAAGGGTGACAACATTAAGCTGTCGGGGCCGTTAATGCCGATGGTGGAGATAACCGTAGCCAACTTGGCACTGGAGAGCGACAACACACTAACCACCATCCAATCCTTAATAGTTTCAGCATTGACGCTTTTTCCTCCCGCGTACAAGCCCTCGAGATCCTCCGTCCATTGGTCGGTGACAAAATGCTCGGCGAATTGCAAAGCTCCCGATGCAGTTTGGTTGTACTTGTCTTTGGCAAGCACCTTCTCGCCCGTATTTCCTCCCTTGGTAACGTTGATGCTCTTTTTTGTGGATGCCTTGATATGCTGGCCCAAAAGCATGGAGAGAGCCTGCAAATCGGTGTGTTTCATATTCCCCAGTGTGATCTGCGAGGTCAAGTGTTTCTTAAGCACCGGCACCAGCGATATCTTGCCTGACTTCTTGTTATCGTTGAACTTGGACATGTGGGAACCACTAAGAATACGCCGAACCAAAGAGGCGTTTTTCTCGACGTACACCAAAACAAAATTCCAGAGTGACTCGCCCGTGAAAGCTAGCTTCACCACTCCATAGTCACATATGAGTTGGAAGACATAAGCCCGTAGAGCAGCAGTATTTTCCTTGATTTCGGGGTTGATAGCACCCAAAGAAAAGATCTTGCTTTCCTCCTCGGCAGTTTCCGCTAGAAACACCTTGAGAAAGAGTTGTAAATGTTGCTGGCTCTTGACATCTAGCTTTATATCTCCAGAGAGTAATACCTGACATAGCTGGATGTAGCCATCCAAGAGATGGACCCAGATCACAGGATCCTTGTCTATGAGCGAAGACCTTAGCTGGAACGGCGGGTAATGCGGGATCTGGAGGTGAATTGTGTCCTCGGGCATGGTATTGAGTGTAGGCTACGGAATCTAAGAGCTGAAAAAGCCCATTCATTTTCGCACACGTGACCGGGGCCGCACTGGCTATTGCTGCGAAATTCATGTACTTATATGCTAGAAGGTCACACTGACACTTTTAAGGTCTGGAGTCACGAAGATCGTTTCCGATGCATTCTCATGCACCACGTCCAAGGTACATTGGGGATCCAAGGCCTTGATTTCTGCTCGGGGAAAGAGGAGCTCGCCCATATTCAAGGGCACCAAGCACACGTCGATCTCCTTAATGGAGTAGCCATCCACAACAGAGAAGCTTTGGCGACACACTCCGGAAATGTGCCAGTTTTCTTCGCTCACCATGGCCACCTCGAAACGAGCCTCGCTTGTAGTGGCCCGTTTGGGCGACGACGATGCCAAGACTGGCCCGGACTTGTTCATCGACCATCGTGCTGTTGACAGGATAATGAGTTTGGCATCGATGGGTTCTCCCACAACAAACAGCGAATCTTTCTTAATGTGGAACTCGACCCGATGGAGCATGTCAAGATACGGTACGGCCACTGGGATGTGAAGAACCTGGCTCTTGATGGTATCATATGCTTCGTTGGGGACTTGCACCTTGGAGTCTTCGAAGATAGTCATGAAACTGTTTAACAAGTTCTCACGGAGCTGGGGAGCAACGTGAGTACTCAACTTCGTATACATTGCACTTCTGCAATCGTTCTTGTTGAGCACTACTAGCTGGCCCTCGACTCCGAATTGGAAAAGGTCAAATTTCATCTCCAGAACAATGGACTGGGCGATTAAGAGGAACTTTTCAACGTCGTGCTCGGAGAATTTCTTCTGCAACACATACTTGGCAAGCTGCTCACAATCCTGTTGGAGATTTGAGTGTTTTATACTCAAGTCTAACGTGTCCGACTCCTCCAAAGTGTCACTTTTTGGAATGATCTTATAAAAGACGAAAGCCAGTTGCTCAGAGCTAATCAAAAATGGCTCGTGCTGGTTGGCAATCAGCGACAGACTCAACACCTCGTACTTATCATTGGGACACGTGAAGCGGCAGTCTGTTACTGTCACTGGATGATGTGCTTGAGCACATCCAATCTGGAACTTAGCGTAGATGGCGGAGGACCGGAAGATATCCTGCACTGAAATGAAGATCAGGAGGTTGATATCGAAATAGTCCTCCACATATGTCTCAAAGGTTTCTTCTCCAATCTTGTACGTGCAGTTCGCCACGATCTCGAAGACCTTGTTATCACTGTCAAGCTCAATGACCGTTTTGTTGGTGCTGTTGGCCTCTATGGAATCAAAGCAGACCATTTTGGGGTCGTTCTGCACATTCAAGCCAAAAGATGGGTTAGCGATCTTTATTTCAAGGTCTGAGACTTCTTTTGGCCCGTTGAAGATCGCCACCACTAAGAGATTAGACCCTAGTTCCACCTCCTCCGGATGCTCAAACTCAATCCTGAGTATTTTGGGCGACGGATAGAAGTGGAACACCTGCTTCAATCTCTCCAGAGGCAGATTTGCATTTGCATGCTCCGTTGTACCAGCTTGCGGAACATGAACAACAGTATCGTCTGGAGAAGGAAGCAGGTCACTTTGGTTATAGCGGAGCGTGATATTCTCCGCGATTTTGAACCCAATTTCATCAACGACATAGGCCCCCGAACGAAATACATTGGTATGAAGACGTATGGTGCTCTCCACACTGGATGCAATGGATGCATCTCTTGCACTGAATTTGATAGAGCTGTTGTTGTGCTCTTTTTGACTGGTAAGAATGACATAGACCTCCAAGAACTGGAACTCAATTCCAAACTGGTTGGTTATTTTCAATTCCATAAAGTGTTTGCACAATTCTTCATCCACATCAATGTATGGGTCAACATTGAAGGTAAAAATGTCGTCGAGAGAATAAATAATCTCCTCTTCAAGGTTTTTCGCCAATTGGCATATTCTGCTAAAGATTTGCTCTCGCTGGTCTTGACTCTTGAAAAGGTGGAAGGTATTGATATCCTCCAGACGGTTTTTCACTGCTCTCAATGCTGCAAATAGGTCAAGCGAAAGAGAAACCATTTGGCTGGAATTCTCCGGTTCAAGGTGCAGAAGGCACTCGAGGTACATTTCTAGAAACACACCACCCATCAAATTCCATCCACTCCGGGAGAAATACTCATATGAGTTCAGAAAGATGTCAAATGCCTGCTGGTACTGCTTCTTCCTAAAGTGAAGAAATGCTAGGTCGATGCTTAGAAGATCGACTGTTTTAATGCGCTCGCACTTGGCAAAGTCATGCATTGCTGATATGCTGAGAGCCTCGAAGCTTTCGTCATATGCTTGTTGGTTTTTATAATATGGGACGATTGGCGGATACGTGATCTCGAGATCTTTTTCTTCCTGTTTGGTATCATCGTCATCAAGCGAAACATCGTCTAGTTTATCTAGGGTAATTTCCTCTAGATTACCTTCAACAATGCCAGTGAATTTGGGCAACACAAGGCCTCGTTTAACCGCCATCTTATCGAGTATGAAACGCTTAAGGAGCTTGATTTCTCCTGTATACTCGAGGATCTCCATGACATTGGACCCTCCATTGTTGGCCTCAACCTGCTGTGCATCCATCTCAATGAGTGTTTTGGTCAAAGGGAGATTCAAGTAATAGTCACACATTGCACACAGCCATTGAAGGAATTTGTCCAGGTCGGAAAAGGTCTGCAAGCCATCGTTTATAATGGCAATTAGTTCCTTCAAAAGGCTGGCGATATAGAGCGAGGATATGGAAATAGACGTGGCAAAGTTGGCCAAGCTCTGTAGGTTGTTTGAAAGCTTCAAAAAAAGCCCTAGTTTGATGTCAAAAGGTTCGATCGACTGGCCATTGTACAAGAGGTTGGACACCTGCACGCAAGGGTCAAGCTTGGAGAGGGAGTCTTCGATGGAGAAGTTTTGCAAATCGCCTATAAATGGCACGGAGCTGACATCGCCTCCTTTTGTTCGGGGGATGTGTTCGAGAAGTGCCTTGAGTTCAGAGCTCAACTCTCTACAGAGCTCTAGAGACTCGCTGAAGCACCTCATATCATTCAATACCTGGGCCAATTTGAGTTTTTCCAAGTGGATTTTGATCCTGGCTTCCACCTTATTGTTGACTTGTGGCGTAAGCGCTTCTATGAATTTGGAAGACTTACTGTGGCGACGGTCAAACGTGTCGAGTAATAGAGACTTGAGCGCCGTGCAAAAGTCATTGTACTCCTCTAATTTTTGCAAGTTGTCATCATACGTTGCAAAAAGCTTCAAGATGTGCTGCACGTTTTCCCCTTGAGAGCTTGCATCGTGTAGTCTGATATCATATCGATTTAGCTGTTTACCCTCAGAGCCAAAGTCCAATCGGAGCTTATCAAAGATCGACGTCTTCATCAAGCCCGATTTGGCAGCCTTACTTCCCCCAGGTACCACCATGACTATGGCCCAGCTGACATCTTTGTCTTTCACGGAGTTCTTGAGCCATTCGATGATAAGTGGCCTTGTCTGCAGCCTGTAGATCTCCAAATCTTCGGCTTTCACGAACATGAGCCGGAGGTATATTTTGCTGGTGCTCTGTACATTGGAAGAGCTTTTGCGAGAGTTGGGCACTTCTTCTATGAGTTTGGTGGGTAGTAGAGGGATTGATCGGACAGGTTGTTGGGGATGGTACTTCCAATGGAGATTGGAGAGGGGGAACCTGGAGGTGACGTCCTCCTCTATGTCCGGGAGGGCACCAAAGGGATCATAGTACCCTATGCCAACAGGATTCTGGAGATTTATGTCCTCGAGACGCATAGAGGGGTGTTTTGGGTGTTGAAACCGTATCAAAAAATGATCGTTTCGGAGAAGCACGCGACTGCATCATTTCAGAAAAAAAGATGCGCAAGCCCGGAATCGAACCGGGGGCCCAACTATGGCAAAGTTGGATTTTACCACTAAACCACTTGCGCAATGAAATGCTCCGCGACGGGGAATTGAACCCCGGTCTACCACGCGACAAGCGGTAATTCTAGCCACTAAACTATCACGGATTTCTTGAAAAAAAAATGTTTGTGGATTGACTAGTCTAGTGGTATAAGACCAGAATAGCTAGAAAAGAATGACTTTTCTTCACCCAAGAATGAATTGAACAATTAAAACAGCCAAACAACCAGTGTAACAAGCTTACTCAATCCCAAAGAATACTTCAGGTGCCACTGGAATGGTACATGTTTATGTCAACGTTGACCAGAAGGTGTCAAAGAATACACCTGTCGAACATAATTAACGAACAAATCCAACGTTAGACGAACTCACCACACCTATGTCATTGTCAAAAGGTTCCCTTTATGCAGATTGGGACGACATATTTATAATTACAAGTTTCACTTAAAATAACTCCCCAATTCAACACATTTCATGACTAATCAAGTGTGGCACCCACGAGCAGTAAATTACATGGCAAAACTCTTGAAAGTGCATTTGCAGTCAAGTCATAAGCTATAAACCAATTCCGAAAAGAAAGAAAAGTAGCTCCAAATAATGAGACACCTTATAAGATCTGAAAAGTGATCAATTATAACTCAAATTTCACCTTCGAAAATGTACACAATGACTACCCACAATTTTTAGCATGACGACACTTACAGATTTCAAGAGGCTGATTGGATGAACCCTTTTGCATTGTACATTTCCAGTATATACATAAACTAGTCAAATTTTGTATTGGAATAATTTAATTTGAGCACATTAGCCGGCTAATGCCTTCTGATTCAAGACACTTTTGATACGTACCTGGGGCCAACCATCAATTGAGAGTATCCAATAGTGTAATATCACAAGAGAAATCAAATCACGTTTCTCATCAGTGCATATATGAATACAGCTCTAGACCGTTTCCCCAGAGTTCCCCTTCCCAATTGCTAGTCATATTGGGTATCAGTTCGAAAGGAACTGCATTGTATTCACTATCCAAAGCATTTCCCATTTCAACACCACCCCCTGGGCTTTGGTTTTCCCCCCATGTCCCTAGCGTTTGAATTGTGTAGCTTATGTTCATTTTGAACCTCTTCATGAGCGCCTCTGCAGGCTCGTGGCAGGTCTTCCGAAGTTCTTTGAAGACTTCTAGGGCCTTGTGGCAATCTTCAAGGAATTCCTGTGGCACGAGCCTTTTCTTGAGCTGCTCATACTTTGCTATCAGCAGCAAGTAGGAGCGACACCCCATGAAGAGGTTGTTGATAGCTACCCAAGAGTAGTTGATGAGTTTTTTCTTGGCAATCTCATGGTAAACTAGCATCACTTGGCGGCCCGACTCATACAATATCATGTAATGTTCGTGTTTCATGATGACGGGGGTCACGGGGCTGATCTCATAGATCTGGATTAAAGCCAGGTAATAGTTGAGGCTCATGATCAAGCGGTCGAACTCGTGGTCTGAATCCACATCCTCAAGGGAGTCGTGAAGCCAAGACGATAACTCTTGATGCTTCTTTTTTTTCCACACATCATGTTCCGCTATCGATGGTTGCATCTCGAGGTTGGAGTAGTTCTCTGCACTGACTCGATTATCCACGCGGTGGATGTACTCAAAGATTCGGCCCTGGAGAACCCGGAGGTTGATATAGTGGATGGTGAGCTTCTTCGAGTCAGGAGTAGCATGGAGCCATGCCAGCATGTGTTTCATCTCTGAATCCTGGTACACAAGAGCCAGGTCGTCTCGCGTGGTAAGAAGAGGACAATCGATCTGGGCATTGTCAATGGCAAACTGGCGCCCCACATAATTCGATACCTGTCTATCCAAACAGTAGCAGCACCAGAACAAGCGACGGCGCAAATCAATAATGTAGTAGTCATCCGACCGCAAGAACTTGGGCTCGTTGTCTAGCCCTAAGTCCTGGCAAAGCCGGACACAAGTACCCACCAAGTACCATGAGCCCGGGTTGGACGGTCTCATCAACGAATACTGTGCGAGCAATAAAAGTGACTGGAGCACCTCAAGCTTGGGGAGCTCGTTATGGTCCTCAACATCTTCACTTCTCCACACATGGTTAGCAAATTCAAGGGCCAATTTCTGGTACCGCATGCTCACGGCCAATGAGCACATCTGTTGGTTCTGCGAAGACAGAATGGCCACCACAATAAATAAGAAAAAGAGGCCCTTTTCGTTGCCCAGACCTCCATACTCTGCAAGAGGCTCCTCGTTATAGGCGTCCACATTGAAATCACTACCAAAAATCCCTTGCAAAAGCCGCGTGCCTATTTGACCGTAAATGGGCTTATAGTAGTGGAACAAAAAATAGTCCCGATGCAAGATCGGGAGTTGCGAGCTGATATTCCTAAAGTATGCACACACACATTTATCCACGAATTCCCGATCGGGAAGCTCCACATTAGCAGCATCAGCAAAAGTTGTACGTATGAAGCCAAAAAAAAAGTCGCTGCCAAACTCGGTGCTTCCCTGGTGGTCCTCTTGTGCTGAAGACTTGTTGTCTAGCTGAAGCTTCAAAGCTTCCAACTGTGCAGTTTTCTCCTCAAGCTCCATTCGAAGACTGTGTATACTGGCAGGATGGACCCTTTCGCCAGTGTATGGATCCAACATTAGACACTCGATTCCAGCCTTGGCGCAATTGCCACATGTGGGGAACAACTTGTCACACTTGATCTTACGTTGTCTGCATTTAAGGCACACGGTGATGGATCTAGAGACTTTGGAGCGGCGGGGCTTTTTTTCATTTGTCATATCATCTGACATTTTTGCAATGGCATTGTGCTATATACTCTATTTCGAAATGAGTTATACCCAGGTCATGTGTCATTGGAGCAGTGTTGATGCGAGATAGACAATCGCGGGCCCACCCACCTGGGCCACGTGCAGGACCCCATCCACCAAAGAATGCCCCATGTCTAATTGTTATTGACATTGTTAAAATTTCTTTGTCTACTTTCGGAGGGTGCTGGATAAGGATTTCCATCTTTCGCCAAGAAATGAGCCCAAATCGGAGCTGTTGACCGATTGTTCTATCGAGTTGGATAGGTTCGGTTCTTGGCTGACGTCTTCTGCGCCACGTGCTATCTCAGGTGCAGAAACTTGTTCCAGTCCCTCTTGTCCGGGTGCTTCTTGTTCAATTAGATCTTCTTGGGGCGCACTTGTAGCAATGGTTTCACTTTCCGCCAGTTGATGTGAGTGCTGTGTAGCGTTGGTGGCTTTATTGGTGGAGTCTGTGGTTTTTGAAGGGTCTCTGGGACCTGCCGATAACACCTCTTCAAATATCTGGGACATGGAGCGGGAATGGCCAATCTCTGCATTCAAGGTCGTGTGTACTTCTGCTACGGAGGCTCCACGGTCCAAGAAGACATTATTGGGGTCGTCTTCAAACCGGCTTTTTTTCAAGGTTCTCTCTCCGGTCTCTTCTGCGGGCCTGGACCGAGTCAAGTTTATGGTTTGCAATTCTGGAACCGACGGATCATCACTCTCATCTTCTTGGCGGAGCTTCAGCTGGAGCAAATTGCTGGAAACCTGGAACCCAATATCGTCCTGCGAGTCCTGGTACTTGGCTGGTGTCCTGCGTGCAGGCGAGGCATCTGACCCGGCACTTTGCTTTCGCTGTAGGCTCGACCTGAAATTGGGGGTATTTGGAAATCTTTGCGTGGAACTACCCTGAGGAGGGTTTGGCTTCGATGCTGAAGGTGTCAATGCTATGGACGGGAACTGGATGGGCAGAAGCCTAGCCAAGTCCCGATTTTCCGAATCACTGGAGCCAACCTCACGTGCAGCATGGACGGGCCGGGCCACACTGGAGCTGCTGGCATTGGTAATTCTGCCCACTTCACTCATAAGTACTGGTGGTTCTGGAAGAGTAGGTGATGAGTCAAGGAAGTTCTGGATGATGGACAGTCGTGCCTGCTCCCCAAACTTCTTTGCTTTGTCTGGTTGTTTCCGAGGCGACATGCTTAGGCGGCGGAGGGCGGAGTTGCGCCTTGCACTATTTTGAGAGGATGCAAACAGCGATCTAGACCGTTGTTGCTGGGGCGTGGAGGCCTCAATTTGCTTGTCGAAGGAGGAGTTTGAAGAGTCCTGGTCATCGTGATCAGCGGTGACAGCACCAGTGTCCGTGCGGGGAAAATCCGAAGCCTTTTCCTCGAGAGTTTTGATCTCCACATCTGCTGCCTCCTCCATAAAGTGTTTCCAGAAGCCCACGTTCTCCCAGACCTTACTAGTGGCAGCCGCATACTTGGTCAATATGGGGAACATTTTCTCGTTGATCACAGCATTGGCACGAGAGAGATTATGGTCGATTTCCTGAAGCACTAGCGTTGTTTCCTGCTCCAACCGCTCAAGTTCTAGGGCCGGCAGGCCTGTCTTGTCTCTATCGTTCCGAGACGGTATATTGACGTTTATGGTCAGTTTTCGCCGCGTGGACATTTCAACTATATTTAAGTATTGATCAATCTAGGGCCAATGTATAGGGATGTATTGGGGATATCGGGGATCCTGGGCAAAAGACGCGGTATGTATTGTAGTTGAAGATCAGTATTCGATGTTGTTATGGGTCGCGCAATGGGTCGCGCAATGGGTGCACACTGGACTGGGGTGCGCGCTCCATAGCTACTTCCTGAACGTTTTTCGGCCCAGTTTCTTGGTCATACTATGGGAAACCTCATGTCTGTCTCCTTTGCCCCCGAGTGTACGGATTTGAAAACAAAGCACGATGACTGCTTTAACCAGTGGTACATCGAGAAATTCTTGAAAGGAAAGTCTCTCCACAATGAGTGTGCAGATGTGTGGGATGACTACATTACTTGTGTGAACGCAGCTTTGGCCCACCACAAGATCAAGCCTATGTTGGATAAGGCCCGGGAGGAACAACCGTTTGAGGATGGGGTCAAGTCCAGCGAGCCCAAATGAGTGAAAGAGTCGATACTACGATCTTGAATACTATATACATATACGTGGATGTATTACTGCTCATATAACTCGTCCAATGGCCCAGCAGTGAACTACCAGGAGTTGAGAAGATGTTACTTATGTTGCCATTATCTGTGGAATTCCGTTGCAATTTTGTTACATTCTGTTGCGATTTTTTTGCTTAGGTACCACTTTGGTCGCCATTTTTGCCTTTTGTTTTTTCGCCTTTTTGACCTCGTCCAGTGTTTAGACTCATTAACTTGTATATAGAAAGCAGGTAATACTGCGATGAGGCTTGCGCATGAGTATGCTGATTTCTTTGTGAGTCCTGAGACTTCGCTACTCCCGGCTGCCACCGCCGCCTTTACACAGTACCTACATAACCAACCACCATGGCACCACAAAAATACCAACCGTAGTCCAACTCGCAACGTTGCAGACCATTGACTCTTTAAAACCATCATATGCTTCTTCAAGGCCTCTTAATATCAGCCATTCTTTCCTCGCAGCTTCTCGTGGGGTGTGAGGCCGCCGTGGATGCCGACTACTTCGAGCTCAAAAAATTCGCCTTTTTGGCTTCCGTCTCTTATTGTATCAAGAACGGTTTGCGGGCGGGACCGGTGGGCACCCAAGGCAGTAGATGCCCCAGCGTGGCATGTTTGCACGAGTTCATTGCCCCACTTGATATCGTCAAGGTCTTTAAGTTTGATGGCTTTTTCGAAGTGGGCTCGGGCCTAATTGCGCTTGACGTTTCGATGAAGACCATCTATGTCTCTTTTCGAGGCACCTCTTCCACCCAGGACTGGTTCAACAACCTCGATGCCCTCCAGGTGGCTTACCAGCCTCTTGTACAGACAGATCCCGACTTCACAGCTGTAGACCAACGGGTTTGCTCCAGGTGTAGGGTCCACAAGGGTATGCACTCGTTTTTGAAGATGAACGCCAAGGATTTCATCCAGCATATAATTGATACAAAGAAAGAACGCCCGGGGTACCGTATAGCCATAACGGGCCATTCTTTGGGGGCGGCCATCTCGCTTTTGGTTGGCGTGGAGCTCCGCCTTTTGGGATATGATGCCTTGGTAGTGGGTCTAGCCAGTCCGAAAGTCGGCAACAAGGCCTTTGCTCGTTTTGTGGATGATTTGTTTGAAACTAACGATGTTGTTGAATACATCGATGCTAAAAAGTCGTTTGAGAACTTGGACCGAGGCTATGTGCGGATGAACCATAAGAATGATATTGTCCCGTATCTTCCGCCAACATCGCTCTATGCTCATTCTGGGTACCAGTATTATTTGAGCAAAGAAGGCCTCGACCAGACCCCGGAGTCCATCATTCGGCGTGGAACAGATTATTTGGAGGATGAGCCCATTGACTTGCTCGATGCCATATCCAACTCGCGTCGCTTGGACCACTCCAGCTACTTTGTTGCCGTGTCCCACTGCATCTAGTTGCCGTATCTATTGCTTGGCCGCTTGGACCATTTCTGGGATACTGCGGATCTTGTTTCTGGTCTTGCCTAGCGACTCACCAGCCTCCAACTCTGCAGCCTCGATCTTTTTCCAGCCGTTCCAGGTGACGTGAGCCTGCGGCAACTCTTTTTCGATGTCACCCGTCTCAACGGGCTCGTTGTAGACCTCGTTGGAGAGGTCCTCCAAGATCTTCTCTGCTGTGTCAAATGACTCCATCATTGTGGTGGCAATCACGCCTCGAGGCCCACTTTTAATCCATCCTGAAGCATACCATCCTTTCTTGTACGAATACTGCGGCTCTTTTTCGCTGTCTCCGGGCTTGACCAAGATCAACCGGCCCTCGTTGTTGGCGATGCAGTTGTTCTTTTTAGAGAAGCTCAATCCAAGTTCTTCAAAGCCTTTTAAGCCTTCGCCTCCATATCCGATAGAAAGAATCACCAAGTCATTCTTGATGCGCACGTCTTTACCTGTGGGCTTGATCCAAACCTTTTTGGTGAGCGTATCTTCCACGAGCTCGTTCTCTTCGAAGACTGTCGCCAGAAGCAAGTTTGGGTTAGTGTCGCTAGGAATGAATTGCTTGGGTTGCAAGAGAAATTGTAACGACCATTCCTTGCCTTCTGCTTCATAGTTGAGCTGCTCAGTAGATGCCTTCTCGAGAATAGAGAACTTTCTTTTATCCACCCGGCCCAAAGTTTTACTTTTTTGCCGGACTGCTTCAAGCAACTCCTCCTTGATCGGGTTAAACTTCACCTGCAGCTTGCTGGATAATTGCAAGAGCTCGCGGATCTCTTTGTTGGTGAATGCCGATTCCAAGAGGCCTCTGCGAGCAACAATGTTAACACGCTTGACGGAGCTGCGAGCTAGCAACTCCACGGCACTTGTGGCCATATCAGTGGGGGCCCAGTGTGATTTTGGGTCGGCCAAGAGAACTCGGGCCACATCAATTGCAACATTCCCATTGCCCACTATGGTGACGTCCTGCACGTGTTGGAGATTGAATATATCGCCCGAGGCCGAGTCCGGGTGGCCATTGTACCAATTGACAAATTGACGAGCCGATATCACGCCCGGCAAGTCGGCTCCCTCTACAGGAAGTTTGTTATCGGAGGCTGCACATCCATAGGCCAACACAACCGAGTTGTAGTACTTATCCAAAAGTGTAAGAGGCACATCGTGACCTATGTTGACATTTCCGAAAAACCGAACCCGCTCGGGGTACTCGGCCATAATCTTGTCCAAGTAGTCTTCACAGTTTTTGACTTCGGGGTGGTCGGGTGCCACGCCATAGCGACTGAGGCCAAACGGAGCCGGAAGCCGGTCGAAGAAGTCGATTTTGAGGGGCACGTGCTTGGATTTCTGGAGCAATTGGTGTGCTGTGTAGAAGCCGCCGGGGCCTGCGCCCACTATAGCTATTTTATACTTGGACGCATGTGACGTTGCAAAATACCTTAAGATACGCATAGTAGTAATTATAGGTGGATGATGTGCGCGTGCTGAGATGCTGTGCGCGTTGACTATGGTATATTTGAAGATACGAACCAGGGTGGGGGAATACGGGACCCTGGGGGGGTTTATATAGAAAAAATAAGATGAGGGGTTTCTTTTTGTGGTTCTGGTGTTTTTGGTGTTTTTTGAGGGAATTTGATGAAGTTTCTGATTTATGGTGCCCGTAGTAGTTTTAATGGGGAAGGACTAGGTTTCTAATTTTTCGCAGTAACCGTTTTCTTCAGCTAAAATGGAGGATAGAAAAGAGTAAACTTGAGTACCACAATTTACCATTTAGACAAAAAAGGTTCCAAAAATATTACCTTATTGAGTAATTCCTAATCAGGACATTATAGAGATCATTGATTTTGAAGAAATTTTGGTGAGTTCTTTAAGGAGCCGTTTACTATGGAAAATCCATCACCTACCCTTTAGTCACACCCTACCCCACCAATTAATCACGCAATAGTTATCATTAATCACAAATTATTGAATTCGTTAGCTCACATGATCCACTTCGAAAAACATTGGAGGTATTGAACTCAGGCTTTGAATTCTTCATTTAATTGCAAAGTCTACTGATGCCTCTGAATAAATATGACATATCAATCCACAACAGAAATTTTTCAAGAAATCCGTGATAGTTTAGTGGCTAGAATTACCGCTTGTCGCGTGGTAGACCGGGGTTCAATTCCCCGTCGCGGAGCATCTCATTGCGCAAGTGGTTTAGTGGTAAAATCCAACTTTGCCATAGTTGGGCCCCCGGTTCGATTCCGGGCTTGCGCATCTTTTTTTAGTTTTTTTCTTAACTGCGCCGCGTTTCTCAAGATTCGGCCTTAGCCTAGCGCATGGACTGCAGGCAACAGGCGCAGCTTCCCTTTCTGGCTTTCGCAACCAGCCATTTCAATGGGTCCCCTGATGCATTCTTTTAGCGTCACTTATCCACCACTCACCCCCATTTATCCCCCATAGTTATGCTGCTGCTGTTGCTCCTATACAACACACAGTTGCACAACAGCTTGGGGCTGTTGGTGTCGTCTCTGGCTTCGCTCCGAATGAGCCCCCATCAAAGCCCCTCCTCTAAGAACAATGAAAGCTCAGATGTGCCTGTTTCCCCCAACTCTCGTTACAACATGACCCAGTCTTCTGAGAAATCACTGCCCAAGCACAACAGGAGGATGTCACGGCCATTCGATGTTCTTTACCAGAGTTACACCCCAAGCCAGAGATCACCGGAGTCCAAATACTTGGACGACCGGGACTTTGAGAACTACAAAACTGCAAGCTATATCCAAATCGAGGAGGCCATCCGGTCGGGAAAAACCATGGCCAATGCTTCGTCGTCTCCAGCCACAGCGCCCCCTGTGGTAACACGTGTGGAGTCTCCCACTCCCCGTAGAACAGGGTCGTTGATATGTGATTCGCCCACTCTTCGGCGCAGAAATACCATCAGAAACAGGAACAAGATGCAGAGACGTCCAGTGTCGCCGCCAAAGGACGATCTGCCGTCGCTGGTATTTTCAGGCCTGTCGAAATTGAAGAAGACCCGGAAAAAGCCATCCAAGTTGTCGTTCGTGTTTCCCATCAAGCGCAGAACGTCGTACAAGTACTTCCCCGCTTCGAGGGCTCTCCCCAAGGAAAGCAAATTCACTTCGCAGCAGGATATCGATGACTATTTTGTCAATGACAATATCTTAGCCTTGATGAAAGATGTGATTCCACGGACCATGGCTATTTTTGAATATAAGCATCTCACCAATATGGTTCCCAAATTGACATCCCACCCTCATAGAGTTGCCATTTCCAGGGATGCGAAGGTCACGGTACTTGAACGTGAATCAGGTGCTGCTGCTGCTGCTGTTGAAAAGGAGCCTCTACAAGGTGAGAAACTAGTGGAAAGAGAATCTTCGCAGGGGACTACTCACTACCACACTGCATCGTCCGAAAACTCTCTTATGGCTAAACGCCGCACGTTTTTGAATGCAGTTTATACCAAGTACAGAGGTGCTGCTCTCACAGACGGGGGAAAACTTCCGCCTAAGGTGGAGGATGCATTGCCTTTCGAAGGGGAGATGATGACCGACGAAGAGAAGGAGAAAATGAATACCCAGATCCTTCTCGAGGTCTTGTTGCGCAGAACTGTGGCTGCAAAGATCGAATTCAGACTAAAGCGAAGCGGAGTTACCTTGCCCAAGCAACACAGAGATAAACCCAGGTCTTCAAGAAGCCCCTCGACAAACACTTCGGATTCGTCTTCATTTGGAAATTCCAGCAAAAAACAAAGACACATCGAAAATAAAAGGCTCTCGCCCTATCAAGTGGATATGTCGAACAAAAACGCATCCTCCACCAACACAGATGAGCTCGTGCAAGAAGACGCTTCGGTTCTCTCGGAACTTCTTCCGTCACCACAGATATCCTTTACTTCTAATATCCTTGCGATGGATGTCTCGCCTACACACACTCATAGCGGCCACCCGAGGTTGGTAAGCAATGATGACAAACACAACGGCGAATCCGGAATCCCACACTTATCGCTCGACCACGTGAAACTAAAAGACTGGGAGTTTCAGGACCATGGACTGCCTCATGGCTCTAGAGGCAATGAGTACACCTATGATGTCAAAAAACTCGACATGTCTTCAGGAGAAGCACCCAGACCACTCAGTTCTCCTCTCGGAAATGTCAACAATACATCGCTCCGTCCTTTGATGGGGTCCAACCACACGTTATCGTCCTTTTCATTACACAGCGAGGAGAATATCGGGCTCTTTGATCCAACGTCTTCAAGATACAACCAACAGAAGAGACCCTCCAACTCAACGGGCGATACGACCAGATGTGCGGATAACCACTCACTTCACAGTGCCACAGAGTACAGGGCACATTACTCGAATGGCTTAGTCCCACCAATTCATTTTTGATCTAGGTGCAAGGATAATTAGTGCTTGCAAAGGAATATTCAGTTCATCGGTCGCCTATTTTATATTTTAATAGAATTATTCAGGAACTTCACCGCTTGCCTCTTACACCATCAGGAGGAGCTTGGTAAAAATAATCAGGCATAAAGGCTTTGGATTCCGAGCTCGGGAAAGATGTCAGAAAAGGAAACTTCGTTCCACTTGGAACCCTGGCCCCATCCCCCATCTCCTTCTGCTTCTCGAAAGCAGGAGAACTTTCATGGAGCTCGTTGATCTTCAGAAACACATCCGCCATTTCGTTGATTCTCTTTTTCTTTGTAGATAACGACGCAGTGGTACTCGTGACCGCAGGTGTAGATAAAGGCGTGGCCAACGGCTGCTGGAGATTGGGCGACTGGGTGAACAAAGTCAATGAGGAAAGCCTGTTTCTCAAAATGTTATAGGTGGAGGATTGAGGCAAGATCATGAGGATCCCATACAACGTCTTGTACAAATATGGGTGTTTCTCGGGCTCCAAGAGCTGGAGACGCAACTTCAAGAAGATATGGGATTCGAGAAGCTGGATCAAAATGTCCAATTGCGTAAGGAGTTGCACGGAAACCTCCAGCTCCGCCAAGTCCTTGATGATGGAGAAGGCTAGCTCATAGTTGGACGTGAGAAGACAAAGCGACAACACACTGGGTGCATTGTAGCACCAGGTCTGGCAGATGGTGGAGAAAAAAGTCCAGTCTTCAAGCTGATAGATATCGAGGTTCTTCAACTTCTTGCGGAGTCCTTGCAACTCGATGGTGGTAAGGAGGATGTTGTTGAGCGTGACCACCATGTTGCTGATGAAAGGAACACTGGCCGTTTCCGATGACTTCAACACCTCAGCAAACGTCTTGAAGATCTTCTCCGAGCTGATAGAAACACACAATCTCCGTATTACAAACTCCACTTTGCTCCGGGACAACAGGAACTGCAGACTGGTACCAGCCTTAGAGGCCAACGAGTTCAGGGTGGAGTCCGGGCCGTCGGACTCAAAGAAGGCAATGAGTTTGATCATAAAGTCTCGGAAAAAGTCCTGGTTGTCTGCGGAGATCTGCGCAGCAAGCGATAACACCTTGGAGATGACTTCGTTGCTTGCATTGACGGAGGATCTCAACAAAGCTGTCAAGTCCAAGTTCAATTTCTTCTTTGGACCCGTGGTCTCAGTTTCTTCGTCGTAGGGAAAGAAACTGGACCGGTAGTTGGAGTACAAGAATGTCAACCAGTCTATACTGGTCAAGCGAGCTAGCTCGTTGATCGACAGTAGACACTCGTTCATCACCACCTGGAAGGTTTTCATGAGGTACAACTCCAAGAACTCTTCATACGAGTCCTTGTTCAAGCCTTGGATGGCCGCTTCGCTCACCACGTCTATCTGAGAAGGATCCAGGACTTTCCATATATCGTTGGGGTCGTCAGCATGGCACTCGTGGAGCTGGATCAAGTATCGGCGCAAGGACTTGTCAAAATCAAGAAACTGGTTGCGCAACTCCGTATCGTTATGGTTATCTGTATATGCCACGTTCTGCATGATGATGGACACGCAGTCAGGTAAAGATTTCAGGAAACTGGTGGGACTGATGGTGATGATCTCCTGGAGCCACGTCAATGCGATGGACTGGATCTCCATACATATATCGTGGCTCTCGTCGGCAAAGTTGATGGTGCGCGAGTCATCGCTGCCTTTGGTGGTGGACGGCCTCAAGAACTTGATGAGGATTTCGATGATCTGCGAGTAGTTGATGAAGATATCCTGGCCACCGACAAATGAAGACACGTCGTCTTCTTCAAAAGCTGGTTGTTGCGCTTCTGAGTACTCAGGCGTGTTTGCTCTGCGGATGATGGTGGTGGAGGTGGACTCTATGGAGATGGAGTCGGAGTTCCTCTGCTTCTGGTCGCCAAGAGAAGCACGTTTCAACTGCTCATTGAGATCTTTCGGCAGACCACCATCATCTTGGTTGTCATCACTTTCTGTCTTTTTCTGTAGCAGTTTCTTGCGCTCATTGATGATCTGGCTCTTCTTGACGTCGTACTTGACCTTGTAAAGCGCCTTGATCTCCTTCAAAAACGTATTGAGGAGGTTCTGGGTCTCGATCCGAACGTCCGATGGCGAGTTGTTCATGAGGAACCGAAGAAGCGGCTCCAAGAAATTGGGGAGAAACGTGATCAACTCCGACGACGGGATATCGTCAAAGAGCTCAAGCCAACTGAGCAAAAACTTCTTGGCAAACGGTTCAATCGTGTACATTCTCTCAAGCAAAGTGGGCATGAACCGGGGCAACGAAAACGCCTTCAGGGGGTCCTGGGGGTTGTTGATCTGGACCGAGACTCCATCTGAAGTCATGACATTGGACTGTACCTCCTGCACATCATCTGTTCTTTGGTGTAAAATCGACACGTAGCTAGCGGACTTGGCACTGACGATATCCTTGATGAGCCGGTCCAAAATGTCCGCTGCGTTCTTCACCGAAGACTCGGTATCCGTGACCAAAATACACAAGATATCAAAGACCTCCGTCAAGTAAAGAAGGATCTCCCCCCTCGCTATCTTCGCTATATTGTATAGAGACTCACACGCATAGTACCGGACCCGGGCGTCGGTGTCTCTGAAGGTGAAAAAAATGGGTCTGACGATCTCCTCTAAGAAGTAGGCTATGGCCAAAGACCCCAAGGCCACGGATACACTGCCTAGAGCGGTGATGGCCCCCATTTTGGCCAGCGTGGTGCCAGCTTGCGCCAATTCCGTCAACTCATGGATAAGCTTGTAGATCAGTGCGCTGTCGTCTCTGGCAAGGGCTGCTTTGGTCAAGTTTTCGATCTGGAACGCCGTGGCTTTTCTCTTCTCGTAGATATGGTTCAGTAGGTCCTTGACTATGGTGGGGTCCAATATTTTCGCCTCCACCATGGTTGATATCTGGGGCTATTATTTTAGAGAGTGATTCTGGTGTTCAATGAGTATTCAATTGATGTGTTCTTTATCTATATGGATCGAAGGTTTAAGGTGTTGATCGCGCACCATGTGAAGCCTCTATCACGTGAGAGTACCACACGTGCCGAGTCCACCAGTACAGCTAAACTAATAAACAATCTAAATGACATTAGGAGAAAATAAATAGTCGTGGAATCATGGGGATTTTGCGTGGTTTGAGAAGTCATTGCATCCTGAAAAATTGTAGTATCGTGAAGAACTTTGGTCTTTTGAAGATATATCATCGTGAAGGATCATTGGCCTATACTCCACTCAACTTCTGCCTCTTGGTGTTGTTCACACCCTCCTTGGACCATTCTTGCTCGTAGAAATGCTTGTCCTCGTGCTCCTCAGAGCCACCTTGACTATCAAGGTCGAGCTGGTCGTAATCGTAGTTATCGGAAGAATTGTCCTCCACCTCGTTCTTCTGTTCTTCACTTTTCTCACATGAATGCTCCTCCACCACTTCTTCGCCCGGAATATTTGCAAGCGGGTGCTCGGAAGCCACCGTGCTGAATGCCTCTTCATTGACCTCCCCGGGTAAACATTTGTATAGCGTCTCTAGACCCCCAGTCCTGCTGAGCTCCGATATGCTTGGCATTATGACATTGAAGCGGATGAACAAATCTCCTCGCTGATACGTGGAGATATCTCCAATCTCAGGCACTTGGTCTGGGTCTTGGTAGATCCGGTTGTTCGTGATGCTTCCATTAATGGGGGTCCCTAGTCCCTTGACGATTTTGGCCGCTCCGGGCTGAATCGTCCCCACAATCTCTCTCGTGGAGGGTGTCTTCTTATGAGTATTGATGTTCACAATCAAATCCTCGCCTGGCCCTGGAAAGTCCAGCACCACTATGCGTCCACCTAGAAGAGCCGTTTTTAGATCGATGGCCCGCTCCATATATAGGTCGTTTCCACGTCTCACAAGAAATGGATGCGGGAGTTCTTCCAAATGGATAATCACGTCGCCAGGAATGATGTTCTTGCCCTCATCCGACTGCCCCTTCAAAACAACCTGGTCGCCGTTCTTGGATCCGGGGAGAATGCCCACCTTTAAGATCTTCTTCACCACCAAGTACCCATCCTCGCACCGACGACACACATCTTGGGGCGCACACACGGTTCCCTTGCCGTAGCACACAGAGCACGAGCCGCGTTCCTGAAACTTGGAGAAGCTGTTCATCATAGTAACAATCACAGCACCACTTCCTTCGCAAGTGGAACACGTTTTGGGATTGAAGCACCCCATGCCATCGCAATATGAACACCGCGTCGATTTCGGTAGCTGGAATTTGGCCACTTTTCCGTAGTACATATCCTCAAGGGTCACTTTGCAAGTGTGGTGGATGTCTGAGCCTCGTTTCATGTTGCCATCTCCACCATAAGCTGGAGCCGGCTGCACATGCTTAGTCATCCCCTCTGTATTGGGGTTGGCATTCATACCCATACCAAAGAATTGCTGGTTGAACTGGTCGGAGCATGGCGTGCGTGCATCGAACATGGAGCTCATATCGGTGAAGAACTGCGAGAACATCGCCTGCTGAAAGCCAAACGACGAACCCCCACCAGGGGGAAAAGGCCGGGGCCCAGGCCGTGCTGCGGGCCGAGGCTGCTTCTGCTGTTTCAGAGTCTGCTGCGAACAAGGAACATTGCCGTCTATACCATTCTTGCCATAAGCATCGTACACCAGCCTCTGCAGAGGGTCCCTCAAGACCTCATAAGCTCGCGTGACATCCTTGAATTTCTCCGTCAAGTCGGGATCATGGTTTGTTTTATCGGGGTGGTATTTCAACGCAAGTTTTTTGTAAGACCGCAGGATTTCGTCCGCCGTCGCTGTGACCGGTACTAGAAGGGCGTCATAAAAATATGTTTCAAGCACCATCAACACATATAAGTAACTGACCTTAATTAATGAATCTAGAAGTTGTCAATAGCTGAGAACTATGATAACTGTAATAATTTTTATGAGTAAGGATGATGCTGGATGCCGTAATGGGAATGGAGAGGTATTTGTATGGACGCACTAGCAACTGATGTAAAGAATAACTAGGTCTGTAACATGATGCTCCCGAGACAATGATCTGCGCTAACTGAGACCTAGCGTGGGTACAGGATAGAATTCGATAGCCTTCTTTCTCGCTGCACCTGCAGGGCGCGCGTCGCGGCTCTGCGTGACTGGACCTCGATAGACGTCCTAATGCGCGATTATGTATAATCCATCGTGCTGGTACAGTAGAGCCTAGGCTTGGGTCTTTTTAGAGGGGGGGGGGGGGGGGGGGGGGGGGTGGGGGGGGGGGGGGGGGGGGGGAAGGGGAGTTGTCTCTTTGAAGTGTGTGATTACCGTTTAGGAAAGAATAGAACGCCATATTCTAATAAGCAGTTTCAGCAAAGCATCAAAGCTGACGCACTGATAAGACTGCACATTGAGATAACGGGGCACACTGAGGTCTCGCGTGCCATTGGAAGGCCTTGCTGACTACACTGAATAAACTGGAACACTTTATGCCTATATGCAGTCGCGCATGCTTAATTTGTCTATAGCTGGCAAATCTAATCTATACCCGTGATTCTTCCGGGCATTCGCCTTCGAGTAAGCTCATCAATCTTAGCAATCCAAGCAATATGCAATAGCCAATATCAAGCATTGAGCAATAAGCATAAGAACTATCCAAAACTCAAAGCAATAGGCTCAAATTAATAGGCTCAAATTAATAGGCACAAAGTAATAGGCAAATTAATAAAAGCTTTCACTGAGTTCAATGGAATGCCCACTCCAACATAACCATAACCAATCCCAGGCATTATTGCAACAACTCGTCTCTGTAGTGACGCTGGTAGTTTGCTCTCTTTGTCTTGGTCCTCCTCACATCAAGGTTCTTTGCTCTGAGCTCGAGTTTCCTTTGCTCCTTCTCTTGCTTCGTAATGAGCTGGCCGGAAAGGCCAGGTGCAAACCGTCTGTCCACCAAAGCCACAGTTTTGCGGGCATCTGGTACTTCCCTCTCTGCTGGCAAGCTTTGCCTGTAATATCTCATCATGGAGCGGTGCCCAAGCCTGGACCCGTTCGGAAGAACCACCACCGAGTCAGGAGCCCCGACAACATCATCAGAGTCGGAGTCGGAGTCCAAGTCCATGGAAGTTCCAAAAGAAACGCTCTTGGTCTTTTGCTTCTTCTCTTTTGTCTCGTAGAAAGAGTCAAAATCGTAGAACTCCGCAATAATATCTCTCTCTTGCTTAGTCTCATAGGGAATCCTGCAATGGCCTTTGGTCACCAAATGTTGTCTGATACTCTCCAAGCTTTTGCCCTCAAAACCGCACGTGAGGCACTCGTGGTCCGTGGTGGTGACCTCATTGATGAAGGTGAGAAGCCCTTCCAAATCCGTCAAAAACGACCTCTGTGGAATGTAGAGTCCATGGTACTTGGTCATGTGCTTGATGTTTTGCTCGATCTCCCGGTTGTTCTTACCACAGTAAAAGCAGTAGTGATTGGGAAGCGCTTCCTCGGGCTCGTCGTCGCTGGACTCGTCTTCATCGTCACTTTCCCAAGTTTCGTCCAAGCTCTCATGCGCATGGCTGCTCCATTCACTTCCATCCGACATGTGTGCCTCCGACACCGTATCGTAGTTGGAGTCAATATCGGTAGGCGGCACGGAACTACTGCCCAACGAAAACTCGGAAAGTGAGGATGCAACCGACACCGCAGGGCTATACTCTCTGGGTGCATTGTCATTCAAGTGAGCACGGCCTCTTAGCTGGGATCTGGCCAACCGCTTCAAGTCCTTCTTAGTCAACTGTCTTTGTCCAAGCGACTTTTTGCGGTTGCTCACATAAAAACCGTACTCGTCTTCATCCACTGGCTCGTCATGTGTCTTCATGGATGCCAATACCTTCTCCGCAAACACCTCCGATGCAATATTGGGCAAGCCTGCCACCCTCCGTTTTAGGTTGTACCGGTGCCAATCTGTACGCATGTGTTGTCTTTGCAACTCGGCGGTGGAAAAGCGGATGCCACATGTGTTACAGGTGAACCCGGCAGTTTTGGGGTTAGACCCTTGGGGTAAGAAACTCATGGGCTGATTCAAGCTGGTTCAAGTGGGCACAAAGTTTATAGGGGGGATAATGTGTTGTTATTTTAGCGAATTGCTTTTCTTGTGCTTTGAAAAAAAAAAACGTATAGAAAAGAGTAACGAAAAGCGGACTGGCTGATGTGGGTGGAAAGTCTCGGTGGAGGGTACTACATCGCAGTAGATGACGGAACCCCATTTTACTAAGCAATGAGGGCCACATGCAGTCCGCTGCATGATGACTAAGAATATAGAGAAAATCAAAACTCAAGGATCCGGCATTATTCTACAATGGGGACTGGTGTTTGCTTTATCCATATACTGGTCGACTGGAGTTGCTCTAAGATGGAGCAGATCCGAGGGACTCGCAACGGAAGATCCGGGGACTAGCAAAGGAAGATCCGAGGGCCATTGTGCAATGTCACATCCGTACACCAGGCTACCCCAGGACAAAAAGGCCCAACGCCAGAGACACAAAAATGGTCTCTGTAGAGTTTATTTTGGTCATTTTTCTGACTATACAAGAAATAAGAGCATACAGAAGCAGTTTCAAGGTTTGATTGGTTGATTTGCGTGAGTTACGCCATATGTTCTTCGGCCCTGGGCCCCGATATCCGAGGGTGACCCCGGAACTCAATCTCCCCACTGAAAACACTAATAATAATAGAGTCAAGTTGGTTTGAGGAAAAATATGAGTTTATTTAGTAAAGTGGAGCAGTAGATAAACTCCACGGATGGAACATAGAAGACTAGAACCGATTTCAATTGGACTGGATCCAGATCAGACGGCTCATATACTGCACACATGCAATTGATAGAGTTCTCGACAATTGATAGAGTTCTGAAAATTGATAGACTGGAAATCATACAATTGATTATTTTTCGCCATGAATTTTCTCTAGTAGATTCCACAGAAATCTGGTCTGCCAAGGCTTCTTGTTGGGTAAGACATCCATTACAAGCATGTTCCTACCACATACTAACTACACCTCTATTGATCCCCACTATCTTGGATTCCCTCTAATAGCTAATCGAAAATTTTATCAGTACAGTAATTATCCACTAGAATATAAGCAGACAGCACGGAGATGAATGGAGGTAGACTTGTTGTAGGCTGTTGATATACTGTACATAGCACTTTTTACATCCAGGATGGCCCAAGTATCAAAAGAAACGCCAGATACTTGGCCAAGTCAAAGGCAAGTAGCAGATGAGGTAATTTTCAACAATAAATATTAGTGGGGACCGGGGTAACTTCTTGTCTAGTATAGATTTGGTCTTATATACAGGACATACACTGGAAGTTCAGCAGTGATAGATAAAGTAAAGAAGAACTAACAAGTCGGTACCGCAAAAAACATAAATCCCGGTATTGAAAGACTATGAATTGTTTTAGTTGTACAAAAACTATTACAGGCAGTCTTTGCTCTAGGTACAGCCATACTACCATCCAGCGTAATAAAGACCTGCCATGCTTGCAGAGCTGAAGGCCATCTAAATAGACATCGATAATCAAATTAGTAGCTAAAACACGTATATTTGGTTTTTAAGGTCTACTGACTACAATTCATATAATTCAAGATAAAATCAAGGTGGTGCAGTCACCAGGCAACATCAGGTTTACTAGATTAGTAGAGTAATGAAGTGGTACGTAGTATACCTCAAGTAGATGGAAAGGAATAAGTAGTGAGTGATTGTAGTCAGTAATCTGTGAACGCTGAGTAATAAGGAATAAGAAGTAAATAGTAAGTAATCATAAGTATTCAGTAGTGAGTAATTAGAGCGATACTCCATAGACATACTTTAGTGAAGATCTTAATTGTATATTTATAGCTGATAATAGACTCGGGTGACTCCTAGGGTACTAATAGACATCTAGACATACTAGTACACTGATCCAAGAGTAGCCACTGATAAACGGACATGAACTGGTCCGTAAATAAGTAGTAGAATATTAGATACCTGAAGTAATAGACGCAGTGGGGCATATAAATAATTAGTACATGAGGTTCAGTAGATGGTAAAGTAGATTTACTAGAGAGTGTATGAAGCCTCAACAAGGTCAATTAATTTGAGATTACACCATATATAGAAATATAGTAGATTTCCGTAGACAGCGTAGAAATAGCGTAGAAATAGCATAGACTTACTCTACAGTGACTATAATCAGTGAGCATGGGACTCTATTATATATCCACCGTCTGTGTAGATCAGCTGTAGAAAGACAGACTAATCGAGGGAATTTGACTCTATGACAAGACTGTAAATGCTGACTATATATCTTGTAAACTGGACAATCCATAGAATACGTTCAAACAGACCATGACAGACGAGTCTTATAGTGACAGAGTATTATAAGAACACTCCCGAAACACTTATCTCTAGGCTTCTATACTAAATACAGTAAGTATCCGATTTTCCTTCTATTAGTCTTTATAATTATACCTCCACGGTCCCTCTACAATCACTGGCTCCACAAGCTGGACATGCCCGGCCACACCCGTCTATAGAGAGCCATGCCAATGACATCCTGTGCAGACAAGCGGCCATCGAAAGTAGACTTGAAGTACCCGTGAGTACCCAAACTCTCCTTGATGAAACCCGTCCGGCCCGACTTGGTGAACAACGGCACCGCCTTGAAGTGGTTGATATCCTCTTGGTTGAAGAACATGTACCGCACCGTCACAAGCTTCTTGTGGATCTTGATGGCATGGCCCGTCAACACCACCCTCTCGGCCATCACACGCGTGTGGTCACAGTTAAGGAATGTTCCTTGTCCCACAAGTTGCAATGAGCCGTCCAGCTTCTGCTTGAAGAAAATAGCCGGGGCATTAAAGAGAAGCGCAGGCGCAATGGCTGACGCAATGTACGTGTCTCCAACATGGGCAAATCTCTGAAACTTATGCACATTGTTGGGGCTGTTGGACGCCTGGTTGAACGTAGGCGAGATCACCTGGCGACGGAACCCGTACTGCACCACAAGCTGCTCTCCCGAAGGCACCGGGTCCTCGTAGTCCTCCCACGTCTTGAACAGGAAGTTGGTGACCGCGAGCTTCTGTTCGTGCGGCAATAACGAGTACACGACAAACGGCGCACGCGTGACATCCACATTGTCGAGCAAGTACCTTGGAGCCTTGATGTAGAGGCGCACTTTTGTTCCGAGTCCCACCTGCGCTTCGCGAATGGCATCTTTCTGCACCTTGTTTCTGGTAGCCTTGTAGTTGTTAATTTGCAACAATCTGCCGTAAATGCTGGGCCGCTGCAGATCCGTCTCATCCCAGTCCCAGTCACACGTACCAAGAGACTTGATTCCTCTGTACTCGGCCAACCGCTGCTTGGCCAGTTCCTGAGGATCCAATTCGATTTCATCGGGGAACTCCCTCTCCTCGTTCTCCATCTCACGGAACTGTCTCAATTGCTCTTCTTCGTCTTCGGGCGATAAGTCCATGAATGCTTCGGTTGGATCGGCCTCGGTTGGCTCGTACTCGGTAGGAGCAGCACCATCACCGAGATCCATATCTTCGTCGTGAGCCAAGTCCATTTCTTGACCCTCGCCGTCGTACTCCTCCACATCCGAGGCTCCTTCTAAAACATCGTCTAGAAGCCATTTGCTCTGGTACTCCGATGTGCCTGCAGGTGCCTTGTACTTTCTGTTGATAATACCATCGTCATCATCAAAGTACGTCTTACCCTCCATGCGTGCGCCTCCAGCATAAGACTCGTAATGGTAGTCCTGGTCGTCCATGTCGATCTCCTCGGGGTTGAGCTCCTCCAAGGTTTCCTGCACCTCGGTCGCCTGGAACACTTTCTGCTCGTCGTTCTTGTGCCTGGCCACCTTCTCCACACTGTGCAACTGGAAGTCGCCGTGGCCATTGATGTGCACGAGCCGGTTGGCGTTGAAACCCGTACCTCTGGCATATCCCTCCACCATCACGTACCCATCTTCTCCACCCTCGTTGATGGGTTGCCAGTCTGCAACATTAGCTACAAGGTAGCCACGCGAGTCTCGCCAACTGACGGATTTAGGGAACTTTTGCGAGATGTAACGGATGGCTGCCAAGGCCTCGTTCTTGTTTTCGAGCGCATAAAGCTTTTCTTCCGTGGGGAAGAAGTGCTGGAAAAACGACTCCAACGATTGTCTTACATCGGCTTGGAGGTTCTTCTTGGGGTATGCAGATATGAGGTTGGGCAACACTCCCACCGCCGTGGCAATACCTTGGGCAATCACTGCACGCAAGATACTCTCACCGTAATCCTTATCGACTTCTTCGTGGGCCGAGAGACCAAAAACAACGTAATCGGACACCTTAGCCGCATCCAAGATAGAAATCAAGTTGGTGTGGTCAGGCACAATGAACTTGGTGGTACACTTGAAGCCCTCCAATTTAAGAGTGGCCACAATGGGGCCGCTTCGGAACTCGATGTCCGGATCATCTTCCTGTGTACTGGGGGCCAGGGCAATTTGGGAAAGGATAGTTTCTGGGGAAATGTCTCTGGTCAAGGAGATCACAGTAATCACCTTTTCGGCCGCATCATTACCCTCAAACAACTTGCGTACGAGTTTTGTCTCGGCAATTTTATTGTCCTTGAGTTGTTTGGCGTTGTTTCTACGCTCCTGCTTGGTGAGCACGCGAGTGGGCTTAACGCTGGCGGACCCGGCCTTCTCGACCTTGCCTTTATATTGGTTTTTCAATTGGCCTTTGGTGGCATGCTTGGACTTGAACGGCTTGTGGTCGTTCTTAAGCGTGCTCCTGTGGCCGGCCATGATGATATGAGAGCTATCTCATCAAGAAAGTCATCGCTGCGATGATGTGAGGTGCGCGTGAAGATCAGGGCTGGTACCCTAGAAACCGCGCGCACTTACCGCTTCTGCACGTGACCCCACCCAACTGCTCGCTCGCGGCCCGCGTAGTTTGTGCAGAACTACGAAAATTTTCCCTTGCGCACCCAGAGCCTATACCAATATTCACCGAACTTACTTCACCACCTCCAAATTAATTATCGTATGTGCAGCGAACACACCCCTTGAATGAATGTACCAGACATGATAGAGCGTTTAGAGGATTCAGAGCGTTGAAATAGGGTTTAAAGAACCACAGTGTGAAATTGACCCAAAGTCGATGTGGTCAATAGCCCATCATTTGAACCAATACTTGACTATGAGTATCTGAGCCAGCACTTGAGCCAAAAACCTGAGCATCTGGATTATATGAACTTAAGAAAAGCTGGACTCTTGGAAACCCCTGGATACTCCAAGCAGCGAACACTCTGAAATTTATGACGATGATATGGAGCTCGACTTAGAACCTAGGGAGAAGCATCCAGGATATCACACACTTGAACCAAGCCCTCTTCATGGTTCATGGACTAAAACCCAATACTGGTACATTTTCATTCATCCCAATACCCATTATTCATAATACTAACCTTCTAGCAATATGGCTCACGAAAACGTTTGGTTCTCCCACCCAAGAAACTACGGTAAGGGTTCTAGAAAGTGCAGAGTTTGCGCTTCTCACTCTGGTTTGATCAGAAAGTACGGTTTGGACGTCTGCCGTCAATGTTTCAGAGAAAGAGCCACTGACATTGGTTTCAACAAGTACCGTTAAGAGCATATTGTATAACGTGTATAAAGAATACAACATATAATTGTTACTATAAGTGTAGAAGTAATTTATAAACAAGTAGTACTTTAAATATGGTTAAAGATGCTTCAATCCTCTTAAACTTAAACTTATCCCGAATATCAATCCTTACTTGATCTTGAACCTCTTATGCAAGCTGCCGTGGCTTCTGAGTTTCCTATACATAGTTCCCATGGCTATCATTCTACTAACAATGTGTGCTAACTGCACTAGCCAAATTATCCGTTTGACTACTTACATTCAGCACATCCAGCCTATAGAATCTCTACCATTTACAACGTTACGAATGTTTCCCATTAAATATCGACATTCAGAATCCATCGCCTCACTAAAGAGACTCGTCGGATAATAAACTTCCTATTGGGAATTGGTTACTCTGGGGAGTGCAATATATAGATATATATGGCAACGGTGATAACTTGACAATGTGCATCATCCCGTCGTGGCAAATACTCCCGGTACTTTTTGATTGGAGAAAAAAAGAACTCGATTTTGGGGGGCATCGAGGCGGCTTTATATACTCTAGTGGGCAGCGCACGACCGTGCGAACATGCGCCTGCGGAAACACGCATGAGTTAGGTCTAGAAATCATCAACTTTCGCACCCAATGTCACCTCTCACTGTAGCACTCTATTCCCTACAACTCCATGTCTTGCTACCAATTATTAAATGTTTTTTTTTTTTTTCTCAGTTCATATTCTTTATGATTTTTAAAATTTTTTTTTTTTTTTTTCGATCTATGTATTTAGCTGGGCCCCTGGAGAAGTAATCTTGGATTGGGTGTTTAGCCAGAGACCACCAAAAATTCACTAAAAGTCTCACCAAATATCACCAAAGCATCACTGCCAAATAGACCATCATAAAAGTGAGAGAAGTTGATTATGCTACGATACCTGGAAAAGAATATGTATCTGTCTATGTATTTGTCTGTCTGTCTGTCTTTCTGTCTATTCATATGTTGTTAGCTGCTGCTAAATATTCGACGAAGATACACTAGTAATATGAATTCTTATTCATAAAAGTATTGTTAGAAGTAGTAGAACAAAAAACAACAGAAGATAGAGTACTGTAGAATGTGCACCTACTAACTATATTGTAATACTCAGCACTGGTAAAGGGGAAGACGCTTTACTGCACTATTGTATTGGATTTAATAGCCTTGGTTTAAGCTTTTGTCATTCCTAATTATTTTACCTGTCGCCGTAAGATTTGGGTCTTCTGATTTGGGTTTCCTGAAGTGTATGCAGAACCTTTTAGTCAAGGCCGCTCTACATGTAGATTCATGTCCGGTAATGGGTCCAATACTAGCAGTTTAAGAAAATTTAGCACTAGAAAGGTTCTATATACTCTGTTAAAATAGTTTGGGAGTTCTTGTATTTCCATGTCTATGTCTCTTTAGCTTCTTCTCGCTACTCTAGTTGTTTATAGTGCTAAATGATGCCCATTCTATTACTTCCAGATTTGAAGTGGACCAAAATACCCAATAGCAGTGAATATTTTGCATCATTTGTCCATGATCAAATTCCACCACTCATGTATTTATATTAATTCAATGCATGCTACTTCGGTGTCTCAGCACCTCCAATTTGGGTGCAACATTTGAATATTAACAAAAGTACACTGGCAAAATGGGTATTTATGACCTCTCAATTTTAAATCAAGGTTACTATTACTCATTTAATGGTTTTCAAAGAGGTGACCTACTTGGGATAGTCTGTCATGACCATAGAGCTCGTTCCCTACCCTATTGCATTCTAAGCTATACCCTAAACTATAAAAAATTCTAAAATGATTTTAGTGTTACTATGTGGTACCTATAATCTATACTGTTTTATCTCCACTTCTTCCTCTTTAATTTGGCACTAGCTGTACCATTAAATAGTATGATAAAACACTTAACCCCACCAATACTCACCTATGAATGGACAGTACTAATGGACAGTAATAATGAACCGTAATAAACATTTAAAACGAATTGTATAATGGATTCAAAATTATCACATCTTGTCGGTGTCTACCATACTACATGCTGCAATCACTAGCTGCGCACCACTTGGTAAGTGCTTGGGTGCTGCGTGCATGGCGCGACTCCAGAATCTCACGAGAGCGAACCACCACTAGTCTCTGACTCCATAACAACAGCCCCAAGGACCAATAGTCTTAGTGAGCCCAACATCTGCCCTAGAAAACACGTGTCTTTTCAAATATGTCCGGAGGAGCAGGCAAAGCAATCATCGTTCTTGTCGTAGGCGGCGTTAGCTGCTACACGGGGGTCAAGTTCTGGAAACCTCTTATTATGTACGTATAATACCCACTCGTTTGACCCACTGGTTTGGCCTCCTTATACTAACAGTCGGTGAGCGACTCCGCAAAGACGAGAACCTCCGTGCCGATATATCGTCGGAGGACATGAAGGATGATGGTCCAGAGAGCTGGGACGAGGTGAGGAAGCAGATCAAGACGATGATTCGGCCCGAAACGGCCCTTCCGGAGCAGCAGATTGACACTTTGGAAAACACCACCAGTGCAGAAAAATAACCATACTTTCAATAATCATACCGTAAATAGTCAAATCATAAAGAGCAATACATTGTAGAAAAAAATTGATAGTAGCATATCTACACTGATTAGTTATCAAGTAATCCTTGATGGCATCCTGCACACACCGCCAGGCATCTCAGGTCCATCTCATGAGAACAAAAATTTAAACCATCACACCTTCTGCCACACATGGGAAAATTGAAAAAAGGAAGAAAGAGCCTGAGGGGTAGGTACAATCCTGCTGCCAAGAAAGACGGCTCCTCTGTCAGCAGGCAAGACGCCAAGGACGAGTCGTTGCGCCAGGCCAAAATCTTACCCTTGATAGCTAAGTTATCGTCATCCGCGTCCAACGACCGCTCCGTGGCCCTTAGTGCCATCACGGTTTTGGTGGAGGATGCTCGCATGAGAAGAATGCTTTTGAAGGAAAAGTTGGTTCCCACTGTCATGGAACAGACCCTCCACGATGCCAATGATGAGCTTGTGGTGGAGTCGTTTGGGTTATTGAGGAACTTGACCATCGAGGAAGGCCACGCGGTGGCTAAGTACCTCTGGCGGGAAAATATCTGGGCACCTATCGAGAAGGGTCTCGCCAAAATCGAAAAGTCGCTTGAGTACATGAAATCCGACGCTAAGGCCTTGGACAAGAAGATCACCTACATGTTGTTTGACTTTATC
The DNA here is from genome assembly GCA_002374555.1 of Metschnikowia mauinuiana. Taxonomy (NCBI): domain Eukaryota; kingdom Fungi; phylum Ascomycota; class Pichiomycetes; order Serinales; family Metschnikowiaceae; genus Metschnikowia; species Metschnikowia mauinuiana. The sequence continues at coordinate 153,718 of NKZY01000642.1, read as the reverse complement.
GAGAACATTCTCTCGCTCATAGTGCTGATTGCCAGCTGCTCTGATGATCTTTACGATAGCATCTTCCCCAAGGTGGGGCAGGTCACGGGACTTGTGATTGAGTTGCTCAACTGGAACGTGGAGAAACTCAAAACATCCAAGCTCTTCAATGCATTACTAGACTTCATCTACGAGTTTGCCTCGGACTCTGCTGACTTCGTGCAGACCTTGGCTTCCACCCCCGACTTCTCCTTGCCTAACGTGGCACAAGCTCTCTCCCAGCCTGCACATGACACCAACAATTTGGGTAAGCTTTACTTGCAAGGAATCCAATTCCACTTCCTTGAGATCAACGGCGATTCTTCTCGCTCCAAGGATGCAGCCTGTGGCGAGATTTTGACCAATATCTTGCTGACCATCACAAAAATTGATATCGAACAAGTGGCTAAGAACTTATCTGCTACAGACAACGCAGCAGAGCCCATCCAGAAAACAGAACTGGACGAACAACCCAAGGACATTGACGTGGCCTTCGGAGGAGAGGCTCCCGAAAAGACAATTGCTCGTGGGGACCTCCAGGCCATCGAGATTGCAATTGACTTGATCACCAGTATAGGCGAGTACCTCGCGATCAACGAGGCCGACTTCAAGAAGCCTGTTGACTTGAGTGACGACCTCATTACCTTGCTTTTGAACACAGCCTTCCCTTCGTGTATGCATCTTCTAGTCTTTGACAAGGACCACTCGCAAGTCTTGCTGTTGACCACCAAGATCTTGGTGTGCCTCAACAACCTCTGCTGGCTCTTCTTATCAAACGCGTCCATCCCAGTGGATTGGTACAGCAAACTCCCCCAATTATGGCAAGAATGTGAGCAAGCCACCAAGTCTGCTGACAGAGAGGTGCAGAAATTGAGTTTGGGCATCTTGTGGGCTATTTCCAAGACCGTGGGCCCAGAGGTCCGCGACAAGGTGTCATTGGCTGAAGTCACTGGTCTTTTAGACGAATGCAACACCATCACCTCCAACATATCTACCGAAAGCGAAACAGCTCTACTCGACTTCGAGTTTCTTCTATCTGCAGTTGGATTCTTGGGAAGTGTGGCCCAAGTGATTGGCAATGTGGACATCACAAGGAAGATATCCGAGTTCCTACTCAATCTCATTGGCCACTTCTCGGACTCTCAAAATAATGCCAAGCAAAGCAGGGCCCAAGAGATCCCCATCGAGTGTCTCAACTTGATCTATGATATTTTTGGCGACTGTGCCTACGAATACGACGAGCCTGTGTTCGTACAAGGCAACTACCTTGAGACGTTGAGAAGTCTTGAGCCAAAGGTCAAGGCTTTATACAAGCAGATCGACAAGAACAGGAATGCAGCGCTCAAAGCTCGTGCAGAGGAAGCCTGGACAAACCTCGGACGGTTCATTGACTATAAGGTCAGCGAGAGATCTTGAGTGAAGAATTATTGCATCTCATACACAATACTATTTACCTACCCCATACTAAAAACTGTGGTCATCGATGCCACTCTCGTAGTCGCTGAGGTCCGAGTCACTCAATTGAAGCGAAGACAACGATGCAAGGTCCGGTGCCATATCTTGGCCCTTGGACTGCACACCCACCACACCCCAAGGAATCTGGGTCACTTCGGCCAATCTTTCAAGAATCTCTGTCATAGTAGTGAAAAGCCCAAACTGCTTATACTCTCCGTCATAGGAGTGTAACATGCCAACAACACCTAGACCGTTGGTTTGCGAGGAACCTTTGACGTCCTCAAGTTTCGACAAGATCCACGCCCCACTATCACCGCCCGCGGCGAACGACGTTGTGTTTTCCAAGGAGTTCACAACAAACTCGGAGGAGTGGATAGCTCCGTCCATCCAATAGACGAGCTTGATTCCATTGAGGTTTCCCTTGGTAAGCTTGGTGGTCGACCCGTATTTGAACACAGGAAGGCCCCGGTGGTTTGTTGTATTGGTATAACGCATTGAGGATGTTGAAACAAACGAGTCGACTTCCTTCACTGTCCTAGCATTGACCTCTTTTGCATACCTCTGTAGGTCCACCACTTGTCGCACATATAGATTGTCGAAGATCAAAGCAGGATCGTACTCGTTGAAAGCGACATCATCGCCGAGATAATTCTGTTCACATTGGAACGCCTTGTTCACTTTGATGATGGCCAAATCACTCAAACGTTTTTCTAGAAATGTCTTGCCATTGCTGGTGATTTTGGCCGGGATAAGCGTGCGCTCGCCCCAGATGATTTGTCCGAATCGGTGTTTCGGAAAGTTCTTGGTCTCTGTCACTTGTTTCTTTGTTACCGGGTCAATGGTATTCACTGCTCTTGCAGGAAAGACGGAATCAATCTGCTTCAAGACAGACCCATAAGCTACTCGCAGCTCCGTAGCACTTGGTGAGTTTTCATCGGAACTCGATTTTTCATACTCTGCCGTAAGAGCCTTTTTGTAGAGTCCTATCAAAACAGACAGCGGTGATGAGATTTGAGGGTATTCCTCGCCAATACGCCCATCTAAGCACACATGGCCACAAGATATAGAGAACTTCGAATCTGCATACGACAGAAGATGAGGTTGCTTCTTCTTGTCGATTATTGGATAAAGAAATCCTCCCATAGTGCCACTGAGCCTAGCTGAAGACTCAGCCGAAAGCGAAAGTGACATGGGAGGTTTCTTAGGGTCTGCAGGGTATCTGAACGGCAACTTGAATTTTTGAAGGTAGACTTCGGGGTTGATTTCGGGCTGGTTAGACTGATCAGCAGGGGCAGGCCTGAGCGAAGCCAAGTCAATTCTATTCTTGACCAAAACAAAGTGCACATCATCAAAGAGATCCCGGATAGATGAGATTTCCCGAAGATGGCGTTCTTCAATATTGGGGTACCCGAAGTACAAGCAAATAACACACATGGACTTGCTTATTCCACGAAGAATAGGTGCAATAAAAGAGCCGTTTTGTTCGTTCATCTTTATTGGAGACTGCGAGATCCTATCAAGGATTGTAGCCAAAAGCCCTTCGTTGGGGTACGGCTTACCGTCATTGGATCCAATAGCCATGTTTTGTGGGTTTAGAGAGCCCGAATAAAGGACCTTAGAAGTTCCCAAAGTGGTGTTTTTCAACGTGGTACAAAAGTCACTAAAGTCTCGGCTTAAAATCAACTTTAACTGAAGGTACGCCTCGTCGTTCAAAAGATTATCGTAGAAATGTAGGAACACCTTAAGAATTTTCCTGACGTCGCCGTTATTATAGGAGTCAAACAGCCATGGGCCAGCTACCTCCATAGACGTCACGCTCTTGTTGTGTTCCTTGAGGCTATTGATGAAGCTCAACGTGGTGTTGGACAAGTTGGATACAGATGTGGCATATTGGCCTTGCACATACAACACCTCAAGACAAAGATGGTGGATTTTATCAGCAATGACATCAGAATTCAAAACAACACCGGCCTCCTCTCTGGCTTCTTCAGGTGTGTCGAGGATCTGCAACGGCTGAGAAGTGTTTTGGTACTGCTTCCTAGGCTTGGATCTCTGGTTGGAGAGATATGACGACTGATTGGTGGAGCTAGAGAATTTGCTGGAGAAGACCGATTTGGATCTATAATGAGATGCCTCCGTTACAAAAGATTCGTTCCCCGTGGTGGCTGGGTTGATTTCTAGCTTGACGTCGTTGGTGAATGGAGCCGAAGACGAATGTTCAAACATGGGCTTGAGGTTCTGAAGCGACTCGGACTCGGACGCCACCGACTCAGGCTCCATTGTCTGTGGCTCGCCGGGGTCAGGAGCAGTCCCTTTTTTCAGCTTACTCAAGAACCTCTTCATGGTAATGATGGGTATTGGTTGGGTGCGTGTGCTGATGTCGCATATACAAGATGCGCAAGGGTCTCGTGACCTTTGGTGGAGAAAGAGGCAACTCCAAGAGATCAGACGCTGCACCTGTTTAAAAGCTCTTCAATTCCGGACATATATAAATTTGGTATCCCTTTAACTATAAATCCAGAGATTTTCTTTTTGTGTCGACCCCGTGTATTTTATTTGTAGGTTTATAGTTTTGGACGCTTTTATGAGGTGATTTTTACAAGATGCAGAAAAATTGCGTGAGGCGACAAATTTGTTAGGTTTGAACAAAGGCCGAGGCCAGAGATCGGTGTCATAGGTAATATGTCAAATTAAGATATCTAAAGAAAAGCCTAGAACATTAAAGTCCCCATTTCTAGTCAGTAGATATGCAAGAGCTTTGCAGTGTGCGGCTTGCAGCAGGGAATGGTGCCCCAATTTCTGGGGAAGCCCAGTTCGCGACCTTGAAATACCTGCAAGTGAATTTGGCCCTGACACCAACAATCCTCTCTTGCTGTTCTTCGTACTGCGCCCATATTATCCACCTCTCTTTCAAGCACAAGGTATCAATTTTACTGGCGGCACTATCTAACAGCTCTCTCTTGTTTGCCCAATGCCCGTGTACTCTGTCTCCCATGTGGAAAACGTCAGGATCTGTGTGATCATGGTGGGCTTGCCCGCCCGAGGCAAGTCGTTGATCGCCCAGAAAATCGTCCGATATCTTCTGTGGCTATCAATATCATCCAAATGCTTCAATGTCGGCTCTTACCGGAGAAACTTGGCCGGCTCCCAGCGCGTTACAGCTGACTTCTTCAGCCCCGACAATGAGGAGGGCTTGAATACCCGCAGGAAAGCTATTGACTTGGCCATTGCCGATATGATGGAATGGTTTACAGAAAAAAACGGAGTGGTGGGAATCATTGACGCTACAAACTCCACCAAGGCCAGAAGAGCCGAACTTCTTAAGTTGTGTCGCGAGAACTTGATCGAGCCCATATTCTTGGAGAACTGGTGTGACGACCAGGACCTTATCTTGCAAAATATCGCGGACGTCAAGACCACCTCGCCGGACTATACTGATGTGGACCCAAAGACCGCCACTCTGGACTTTTTAAAGAGAATCGAGCAATATGAGAAGAACTACGAGACTTTGAATGTGGACGATGACGGCGACTTGACGTTCATCAAGCTCGTCAACGTTGGATCCCAAATCATAGTCAACAGAATCGAGAGCTATTTGGAGTCTCGTATTGTTTATTACGTGATGAACTTGCACATTAAACCGAGAAGTATTTGGTTGCTGAGGCACGGAGAATCCGAGTACAACCTCACTGGACAAATCGGAGGAGACTCCAACCTATCGGAACGAGGCATGCGTTACGCCAAAAAACTCCCGGACTTGGTCCTTAAGTCGTTGGGCGAAGAACATAAGCACACCAACTTGACGGTATGGACATCTACCCTCAAAAGAACGCAGCAAACCGCTTCGTTCTTGCCGTATAAGAGGAAATTGGAATGGAAAGCATTAGATGAATTGGACGCCGGAGAATGCGACGGCATGACCTATGAAGAAATTGAGGAGAAGTTTCCTGAGGATTTCAAGGCCAGAGACGACAACAAGTACGAATACAGGTACCGTGGAGGCGAGTCGTACCGGGATATTGTGATTCGGTTAGAGCCCATTATTATGGAGTTGGAACGGCAGGAAAACATCCTCATCATCACCCACCAGGCGGTGTTGCGGTGCTTGTACGCATACTTCATGAACGTGCCACAAGAGGAGAGTCCATGGATGTCAATTCCCTTGCACACGTTGATCAAATTGGAGCCTCGGGCATACCTGACGCTCGTGTCGCGGATCAAGGCCGATATACCTGCTGTGAGCACATACAAGGAGAAAGGCACTTCGCAGCTCGGGGAGCTGGAGATCGGGGCCTCCATCAGCAGAGACTTGATCAGCAACAGCGCCGACAAATAGCGGCGGCCTAGAGTCACCTACATGTAAGACATGGTATTAGGTTCTTAGTAGTATAGTACAGTCGATTTTTCCGTGCGGCAACCATCATCAGTTTGCGTTGACATATCTCTTGGCTTGCTCCTTGACCTTCTTCTCGTAGGTGGCCCTGTCTTTGCTGAAGGCCTTCCATGCGGGTTCCTGCGCAGGCGAGTCGGGGTTGGGGTTTGTAAGAAGCTCCTGAATGCCCAACACAATCTGCTTCAAAGTAATGGCCGGGCGCCAGTCCTGAGACTCATTCAAGATGGACAAGCACACCGTGCCACTAGGGTACACATTGGGGTGATAGAAGCCCGTAGGAAACATCACCTTAGGCGGCTTTGAGGGATATTCGTCGGAAAAGGAAATGCTGACGGGGTAAGTTGCATTTGCCCAAAGAGTATTTGCCTTTCCTGGGATGCCAGCGTCCCAATGGGTCAAGTCCAACGAGCCGTCTTCGGCCTTGCGGGGGCGGGCGTAGAACCCAAAAGGATGGTCTTTTCTCCACTGCTTTCTTTCTTCCTGTAAGCGAGTCTTGCAGAGTGACATGTGGCGTGGGGCACTAGGATGGGTGATAACAAGCTGAAGCGCCGCGCTTTGTTGTGTATTTTTTCGCCCATGGCCCTGGGCGCCGCAAGACCTAGGGCCGCACCCCAGGCTGCAAACTGCCTCCACTGCCCATCAATCTTCCATTTGCCTCAGTTCTCTGTTTCTACTCATCACTTCGTTAACATTTCGTCAGCTTCCTCTGCTTCCACTACTAACTTCTTTTATTTCTTACTTCCTCTATTACTAACTTCTTCTATTACTAACATTTCTATTACTTACTTTGTCTGCTGTTTCATGACCGAGTGTAAGCGGCATTCATCGCGAAACTCAGTTGAAGCAGCCAAGAGAAGACTGAATCACACCTTTTGGTTTTAATCAATACATGCATCACCTAATTAAATTTGTCCTCCACTCAGCTCAACAGTCAATGATTACAGGAAATAATTATCTTGATTACAGGAAATATATAATCAGACTCTATTTATACAGTCGTCTAGGCCTTGTTTATTTCAGGAAATCATATGACCATTTTCAGATGGCTATTTTCCAGTTTCACACCGCACTTGACACACTTCTGACTACTCACACCCATACTGGCCCCACATACCCTACACACCCAGCCATGGAACTTATGGTTGCAATCGTCAGATGAAGCCAACCCCAGCACTTTAATAAGCAATGACTAAAACTCATGTTATTATCAGGACATTATAGGACCAGGCCTTCTTTATAACTTTGGTTTCGGGTCCGTTTCAAGTGTTTGTAGTGTTTCAGGTTTCAGGTGTCGGGTTTCACGTTTCAAGTTTCAGATGTTTTTGGTGTTTCATGGGTTGCACATTTGCCCTTTTCATATCAGCGCGGGGTGAGGCGAGAGGTGAGGCGACAAGTGAGGGACAGACCACGGCTCTTGCGCACTTTGACCGCTGCGCATGGGTTTCTGCGTCTGCTCCGCTCTCCAAGCACTCTACGTTTCTCCACACCCACGGCTTGTTTCCCCACCTCCAAGGCTTTTCCCCCCATACACAGATCTTGTTTCTCTGCCACCCGAAACAAACTGCTAGACTTCTATACAAAAAATGACCCTGCCTGAGAAAGTTAAACCAGTGTCTGCACCTGAGGACGATGATTTGGATGAGTTATTGGACGAGTTCGACGAGCAGGTGTTGAGCCAGGCGCCAGGAGCTGCCGCTAGCCAAACCGAGTCCGCCAAAAAACCAGAGGCTAATGAACTCAAACACGATATCGATGAGTTGGTCAAGGACCTTAAGATCGAGGACCCAGAGGCCAAGAAGCAATTTGAAACCTTGGTCAAGCAGTTCGAGGAAACTCACATGGAAGAGGCCACCAAGGCTCTGCAGCCGCAAAACTTCGACAATGTCATGAAAGAGACCATGGAGCGCTTGAAGAAGTCGGGCGAGACCGTGGATGAGCAGTTAAAGAACGACACCTTGAGTGGGAACCCAGAGGATATGATCTCACAATTGTTGGCTGGTCTTGGAGGGGGCGAAGGTGAAGGCGACTTTGACATGACCAAGCTCTTGACTGATATGTTGGAGCAATTGTCGCTGAAAGAAGTGCTTTACGAGCCCATCAAGGATCTCAACACCAAGTTCCCAGACTACTTGAAGGAGTCCAAGGAGAAGCTCTCTGCGGACGACTTTGACCGCTACTCCAAGCAGTACGACATCACCAACGATATCTTAAGTGTTTTCGAGGGTCCTGGCTACGATAACGACAATATGCAGCACAGGGAGAAGGTCAACAGCTTGCTAGAATCATTACAGGAATTGGGCAACCCACCAACGGATTTGGTTGGCGAAGACTCGGATTTCCCTGGCTTTGGTGGCTTGGGCGTCAAGGACGCCGGCTTGGACTTCAACTCCAAGGATCTTCCCGAGAACTTCGAGAAGGATCTAGAGGAGGGGTGCAAGCAGACTTAAACTATAGATTTACTATCCTACCATCCTGTATTTATTGACCAACAATCTGTACGAGCAAAATCTGTACAAGAATATCGATTATATTTCCAAGCCACTGCGCCCGGCAAACTCCTGGTAGTATTCGAGCATTTCCGGTGTAATACCCTTCGAGATACTCTTCAATGCATGTTCAAAGTGATGCTCCTTCACACTGGTGGCATTCTTATCTTCCATGATGGCTGCAAGTCCTGCCTCCTGGCACAAGAGGGCCACCTCTGCTCCAGAACACCCATCGGTGGCCTCTGCAAGCCTAGTAAATAGATCTTCGCTCAGCTCCACATGGAAATCCTTGCACCGGTTCTCTATAAGGTTCAACCGGGCTGCATGGTCTGGGGGTGCAACATAGATGTGTCTGTCCAAGCGTCCGGGACGAAGAAGGGCCGAGTCAATTTCTGAAGGCCGGTTAGTAGCAGCCACCACTATGACCCCATTTAATTCCTCCACTCCATCTATTTCATTGAGCAACGAGGTGAGCACATTCTGTGCGGCCAGAGTCAGAGCCTCATCTCTTGAAGAGGCCAAGGCATCTATTTCGTCAAAAAAGATGATCGAAGGTGCTGCTGCTCGAGCCTTGCGGAAGATCTCTCTCACGGTGCGCTCACTCTCTCCCACGAACTTGTTTAAAATCTCCGGGCCCTTGACGGCCAAGAAGTTGAGGCCTGATTCATGGGCTAGAGCCTTGGCAGTGAGTGTTTTCGAGCATCCTGGAGGCCCGTATAGGAGCACACCTTTAGGGGACGAGATTCCAAGCCGTGCGAAGGTATCAGCAGCCTCTAACGGGAGCTGGACGACCTCGGTGAGTTTCTGCTTCAAGTCCTGTTGGCCTGAAATGTCATCCCATGTGACTTTGGGCATTTCCAAGAAGATCTCCCGCATGGCTGAAGGTCTCACCTCCACGAGAGCTGCCTCTAGGTCGCATGCCTGGACCTTTGTATCTAGACTCAGCACATTGGCCATGTTGGAGAATAAGGCCTGGCCCTCACCTATGCCTCTGGAGATGGCTTTCATTACGGCTTCCCTGCACAAGGCAGAAAGGTCGGCACCAACGTAGCCGTGGGTCTTCAGTGCAATGCCAAGAACCTCTTCCTGCAGGACATTGCATCTCTCCGAGTTCATCTTGGAGAGCTGTTTCTGGAGAATCTGGGCCCTTGCATCGACGTCGGGGATCCCGATCTCCACTTCTTGGTCAAAACGGCCAGGGCGCCGGAGGGCAGGATCGATCGAATTGGGCCGGTTGGTAGCCCCGACCACCACCACTCGCCCAGCATCTCCCATTCCATCCATCATGGTCAAGAGCGTGGCCACAACACGAGACTCGGTCTCTCCAGCATCGTCCAGGCCTCGGCGAGGGGCCAAGGAATCGATCTCGTCCATAAAGATGATCGAGGGCTGGTACTTGACTGCTTCGGCAAACATATCACGAAGAGCATTTTCGGTTTCGCCCAAATATTTCGACACGATCAGCGGTCCATTGACCATGAGCACATGTGCATCCGATTCGTGTGCCACACAGCGAAGCAACATGGTTTTTCCCGTTCCAGGTGGTCCATGGAGGAGTATGCCTCTGGGAGGAGAGATGCCAAAGTCGGAGAAAAGGTTTGCATGGTGCAAGGGCAATTGAACAGTAGAACGGAGAAGAGAAATGGACTTATCGAGTCCACCAACTTGGTCAAATGCAAACAGGCGGGGCAATTTGGGGTGGAGGGCCATATTTATATCGTGGGAGCAAATCTCCACCTCAGTGGTGCCAATGCAGAGAAAAGGCGGAGACACAAAGCCATCGTCTGTAGATGTAGACAAAGAGAGGGTGGCCATTTGATTGGCCACGGAATCCACGGAACTGGCCGCCTGCTTCTGTATAACGTCAACCACTCTAACCAGTTGGTCGTGGCACGTGATAACTAGACCCGGGCTGACCACGCCCATTGAAGTCAAAGCATTTTTGATCTCGTTTGTATCCTTTTGGGTTTCACTAAACACCCGGACCTTCTGTGCAAACAGAGGCGGTTTCTGGTACGCAGCAAAAGCGACCCTATCACCCAAGAGAATGCCCGATAGAAGCCTCAATTCCCGGGGGATTTGCACCACATTCAAGTCTTGGTCCTCGCCAAAAAGCTTTAATGTGGCAAGCACTCCTGCTGATCCTTCCTTATTGACCACAACAAACTGGCCTTGCGTGAGCTCCATCGCCAGGGCCACCTCTGGGTGGATCCAAACTGTGGCCAGCCCAGGCGGTGCCGGGCGGGCAATATACAGTTTCGGCAATTTGATTTTTTTCTCTGCTACCGGAGCAGCAGGGCTTGAGCCTGTGGTTTTCTTTTTTGCCTTTGACGACATGAGGGAATGGTCAGAAGACTATGTAGTAGATGCCTGGCACACTAGAAATCGCTCTGATAGAACAAGATGATGAGCCTTTACATGCAGGAGAAGAGAGTGATGGTTCCGGGGAACATTCATGAGTAAGTCCCCCAAGGCTGATCTTGTGATTTATAGAGTGCTGTAAATTTTTGAATTGACTTTTTTTAAACTTCGGCTTGCTTTTTTTTTTAAGCTCTTTATTTACGAATCTGGCTAATTAATGTATCTTGAGTCAGTAGTACTCGGACATGGTGCTCAGTCAACCATCGCTCATACTCGCATCACATCTCGCTCATCTACTCACTCGCTCACACTCACTCTACTCACACTCTTCATAGCCACTTGCACCAGTATTCTTCAAAACCCTTTTTTGCAACACGCTATTGCACAATTCGCTACCATAATACCATATACACTCCAGTGATACTATACTGATCAACACTGATCACACTGGCTGATATAACATTGCAATGCTACGCTCATTTCTTCGATGTGTGGAATTTATACTGAATCGAGACCTCTTTCTCAAATTCATCACCATGAATACCTCCAAGAAAAACCTTGCACCCTTGAAGCCACCTGGCTATATATCCCCCTTCATGGATGGCCCCGAGTATCCCGTGTACTCCAATCTCTTGGAGAGGCTTAATCTAGATCCGGGCATGGAATCGCTCATACAAACGCGGTCCAACCGCATCCAGGAATTCTTGGGCCAGGAATGGCCGCTCCTGTTCCCAGAGCTCCTATGCATCATATGTGGCCTTTCCAACATGGACATCGCCACTCATTCGCTACCCGCAGGCTCGGAGTACGGAAACACCACCATCAAGCAGGATGTGGTGCGCAAGCTAGGGTCCCGCTTCTTTGAGCTTCATTGTATGCTGGACACCATCTTTGCTGATCTTCAACACCTCTCGCAGTCGGCCGAAGAGCTTGAGAATTCGCTCCGGCTATTTTCCGACCCCAATTACTTGGCCTTGCGGTTCATGAAGCTTAATTCCTTGGATAAATGTGTTGTGCCCTACCGAGGCGCTCACTCTGCAGGCTTTGTTAAAAAGCCAGAGAGGGTTCGAAAGGCCATTATAGATAAGGCCACCGTCGCAAGTTTTTATACTATGCTAGGCCTTTTGGTGGTGAAGTTTGGATCCCGTGAAGTTCTCCTGAAGTTCTGGCAACTGAAGATCCTCAACTCAAACTCAGGCATATTGCGTATCATCACATCCAGAGACAAGCATTAATTTTGGGGTTGTTGTATCTACTCTGATTATATATATAAAGATGCACAGAAGACGATGTCTCGCTTGATGCGTTCCTGTGCCTCAGACATCTTGGAATGAAGAACGGAATCTCCCACAATTCCCGCAGCATTCTTCACCTGCCGACAGATTTCATCCAACCGAGTGATCACTCTGACGATCGTACCCTCCAGTTCCACGCTGATTTGCATAATTTCCTTAAAAGTCATTCCCTTGGCCCATTCATAGACAACATTAACCAAAGCAAACCGTTTGCGCTCCAAAAACTCCTCCTCCTCGGAAGAAAGCGAGACCTGGTGCTCGGTGTAGATCTTGAGTAATTTTTCTGTGATGCCCCGAATCTTCTCTTTTCCTCTTTCTAATCTTGGTGTGATTGGTGGATCTTCTTCGTCTTTGGTCCGTCCTTCATACACGAAACAAGAGAGCAAGGCCACGATCTCCTCGGGCTCAAAGTCTCCCAAGAAGTTGTCTAAAATAAGTTCCGTCAATACCAATTCCCAGCCCGAGTTGATTTCACATGCAACTCGGCCCTTGAGCATGACGTTCTGGTTCTTGTCAATGAACTCCAAGTGTTCCAACACTTTCAATCTCTGCTCGTAGTCAGGCAACAACTCCAAGTTTTCGTCCGACATCAACACATTCAACGAGTCGATGTTAGTCTTGATGGTTTCACGCCTCTTGATTTGCGAGTAGAACTCCTTGAATTCGGGTTTGTTGTATGCACCGAGGGTTTCAAACTCCTCTTTGATTTCATCGATGCGTTTCAATTGCTCTAACAACGAGAACTTGACCGACGATTTCAAGACAATACTCTTGAGACGGGGGAAGAAGCGAACAACCATTTTGAAGGATTGCTCCACTTTTTCCACCTCTTCCTTGTTTTGCTTCAAAATGAGCTTCATGTTCACGTTCATGGTGTAGAGACTCGCAAATTGGATTTTGGTAAGGGGAACACTCGTAAGGCGCAAGTCTCCATAAAACTTGACTTCTGGCATCACTTGCTTGATGTAGTTTTCGCTAGGGAAGTAGGGCAACCCATAGGTCCTGCTGACCTCCTCGTATTCTTTGCCATGGTCAAAAGTCATGAAAATGATTCGTTTTTGGGCCAAGTCACTCTTGACCACGATTCCACATCTAACAACTCCATCTTCGTCCTCGAAAACGGTAAGCTTTCCTAAAACAAACACCCGGCCCTTGGCCTTCTCCAGCATCTGCATCTCATGGCAGATCTTACCGTATATATCTTTATACTCATTCATGAGTGAATAAGATTTCTGGAAGTCATCAAGGTACTTTGATTCTTTAAGCGTGAGACCCTTCAAAGTTTCACTAAGTTCTTCAATCTTATTCTTATGCTCGGGCAAGAGCGTTTGTGTCGAGTTTTCACTGAAAGAATGCTTGATCATTTCCTCCACACGAAGTGCTTCGATTCTTAACAAATTCAAGATCATATTGTAAGTCAACCTGAACTGCGAAGAAAGTTTGGTTGGTTTACCCATCGTCACATCCTTGAAATCCGCAGGCTGGAGGGGCTGTTTAAAGGACATAACAATCACTGTTCCTGTGGTGTCTAGACCTCTTCTTCCTGCTCTTCCTGCCATCTGTGTGAACTCTCCGGGGAACAAGTTTCTAAAGCCTCTTCCGTCGTGTTTTCTCAACTCGCAAAACACAACTGTTCTGGTGGGCAAGTTCAAACCCATGGCAAAAGTCTCGGTAGCGAACAATACCTTCACCAAGGACTTGGCAAAAAGAATCTCGATGCACTCCTTGACTATAGGCAACAAACCTCCATGATGAACAGCAATGCCTCGACTAAGCAAGTCTCTGATTTTGAGAATTTGCGGCAATTCTCTATCCTCCTTTTTCAACCGGGCCACCGCACGATCTATAAACATATGGATCTCCGATCTTTCCCTGGCATTACAGAAGTTCACCCCGCTCAATGTATCGACGTAGTCCTCACACCTTTTCTTAGAAAAAACGAAAATCACCGCCGGGAGTAATTTCTTGGAATGGAGGTATTGCACCAAGTTTGACCAAGTGCTTTTGTTTGGCCCGTCTCGAACGAAGCCTGCCCTGGAATTGCCTGCAGCACCTCCACGGCCTCCACCTCTGTTACCTCCACGTGCAGTGCCACCAGGTCCTCTTCTGGACCCAGTACCCATAACTGCTTTGGGAGGCACGTTTTTGTTATCAGGCTCCAATACATCTCTGTGTTTTCTGAACTCTGAGTCACTGAACACTCCGTTTGCATTGATGGCCTTGTACAAGTCATTTTTTGCCCAGATGAAGATCTCCAACGGAACTGGTCTTTTTGGAGTGGAGATCACGTAGATATCCTTTCTCTTAGTTCTACCCACCCAGTTGGCAAACTCGTAGGTGTTGGGGACGGTGGCAGATAAAAGAATGAACTTCACGTGGTCCGGAAGCATGATGATCACCTCCTCCCACACCACACCACGGTCGATATCGTTGACATAATGAACCTCGTCGAAAATCACAAACTCCACATCTCGAATGAGGTCTGCACCTCGGTACAACATAGACCGCAAAATCTCCGTGGTCATAATCAAGCAATTGGCATCAGGGTTTATTTGAACATCACCGGTGATGAGCCCAATGTCCATTCCCTTGAAAGTTTCCTTGAAATCTCTGAACTTCTGATTCGACAACGCCTTGATGGGCGAAGTGTAGATGGTTTTAGTCATGTTTCTGGCAGCCATGGCAATGGCATACTCTGCCACCACCGTCTTACCTGCGGACGTATGTGCAGCAACAAACACCGAATCCCCTTGCTCCAAGTGGTAAACAGCTTCTTTCTGAAACGTGTCCAATTCAAACGGCCACTCGCGGGCCATATTCGGAACGATCTCGTCAAAGTTATCGAGTGTATGGTTGAGATCCACCACATGGGCCCAGTCTCGCTTAACCTCCACCTCAGCATCCATTTGCTGCTGGATCACTCTGTAGTCAGGAGGAATGTAATCGTCGAGTTCCTGGAGATCCTGGAATCTGTGGTCGTCCAATTCCTCGTCGTGGACCTGGGCCTTATGGTCTACCTCATCGTCCAGCTCATGTACGATCTCAGGGTCCACGCCCTCCATGGGCTCTTTTGATTCCGATTGCAAGGTCAATCCCCTCAGCATTCCCTGAGGAACATCGAAAAGACCTTGGGAGTTTCGACCCAAATACTGGAACTCTGATGCTGCCCGAGACGTATTAAGCGTCTGGTTGGTCTGTGTTTTGTTGAAAAGGCCTCCCGGCTGAAACGGCAAGAAATTGGTTTTACCTTGCACAGAATCTTGCTTGGGCCCAAGCTTTCTGTGAATGGAAAGCGAATTGGTGGCGTTGGCATTGTCCACTTCTGATAGACGGAGTTCCTCCTCAAAGCCAGTGACGGAGCCTTCGATGCCACCTCTTTTAAAACGAAACGAAGTTCGGGAAATGGGTTCGGGCTGCATGAGAAGTTGCAGAAAGATTCTTTGTTTGTCGATATTGGGGATGGCTTGTACAAGGCCAAGAACATCCCAATTAAGCTGGTGGGACGGCTCGAGCAATTCTTGTGAGAGCTCGTCAAGAAAAGTACCTTTTGTGGGATCGACTCCCAATTCGAGAATCTCTTTGGGATTCAACTCTTCAACGGCCATGCTGCGTAGGTGTTAAGGGGTACTATGTATATTATAAGTGCTCTCTCGATTTACACTTACAACTTCGATGTGCGAAATGCGCACTACCTACTGAGTAGCTGATATCTCCATGACACCTTTTATCCAAGTCTTGAACCTATAATTTCGGCTTGCTGGCATTCATTCCACCGCCGGTGGCTTCGGAGTTCACCTCCAACTTTCCATTGTCGTCCTCGCCCGTGCCTTTGCCAAAGAACACTACGGTCACGGTCAAGTCGTCTCTGTAGCGCCGCGACACTGGGTTTGGAATGGAGATAAGCATCAGGGTCTGCTCCCGGGAGCCTCCGTTGGACAATGCGTTTCTAATAAGATGCGTCGACACATTCTTATCCTCTAAAAGAAACCCGTTCTGTGACGAGTGCCTATTCTTGCGGAACGGCTGCTTGCTGGTCTTGTCTGATGTGATATCTTCAACCTCTGGCAAGCCTTTATCGTTGGATCCAAAAACGTTCCATAAGGATTTCGTAGGCTTGACCATCTTTTCTTTCTCCATCCATTTCACCACAAGCCCGATAATCTCTTCATTCGAGAGCATTTCATACAATCCGTCCGATGCCATGACCAAAAAGTCGTTGTTCTCGGGGCTAATCTTGGTGGTGGTGATCACTGGCTCAGCTGTCACATATGGTGGTGACGTAAGGTTGTTTGGGAGCCTCCTTCCGAAAAATTGCTTATATATTCTCTCCTGAATTCGGGCTGGAAGCTTGTAACGACAATCACCGAAAGCTCTGGATGGTTCCAACGTGCCAAGGACTCTTCCGTTTTTTATAACACTGGGCTCATTAGGATGCTCTGATATAATACGTGCCACTTCCGTAGGGTTTGCGCCGGTCTGATCTATGCTCAACTGCCTGACCGCCCATTTGTTATCTTTGAACGAGCCCAACAAGGCTCTGGAGTCACCCGTCACGGCCACCTTCAAGATCTTGGAGTTAGTGTCGTAGAAAGAAAGAAGAGCGCAAGAGCCTGATAGAGCAGGCATCAATAATTCAGCAGCCTTGGCCTTGTTGTTGTCGTTCAAAAGACTTTCGATGTTCTTGTTGACAATCTCGTGGTCTAGCTTCAAAAAGCCGTTTTTGATAGCCTGGTCTATGGTGGCACTGTTGGGAACATAGCGCAAGTTTTCTTCCTTGGCGGCCGGCTTGAAGATGGTGCCGAATTCATGAACAATGTACAGAATCAATTGATCACGCAACTTGGATGAAGTGGTCCATCCGCCGTGGCCATCGAACACTCCAAAAAACATCCAGTCCGTGGAAGCCCTGACGTTGTTATCCTGTAATATAGGCACCTGGATTATCTCCTCGGCCCTGTCGTCTTCAATAGGTGAGTTTGAAGGAAGCTGGCATATATCATACCTCGTGACACCCTTGCCTCTGCTGACATGATAGGATTCCTCGAATTGCCTAAGCTTGGTGCTGACCTGGTCTTCATTCAACAAGAAAATGCCCTCCTTGTGCTGCTGGGCACCCAAACTGTTCTTCTTGATGGAGCTGGTAGTGGCCGAGAAGTAGCGCTTGTCACTGACATCCTCTGACGGCTTTAAGAATCTCAGGCCGGAGTTGGCGCCCAAAGAAGGAGGTACACTATCCAATTTATAGTGTTTGGAAGGCGCCAAAGTCACATAGGAACTAACAAGGACGATTCCAGAGACGATTGCCACATATCTCTTGTTGAAGAGCTTGGAGGGCTGGACACCCAAGGCCAGGCTGGACAAGAGCTTCTTAGACGCGTGGAGCGGGCGTGTGACCAAGTATTTTAGCTTGGGCTTCGGGGTAAAGAAGATCATGCTGAAACACGGGTTTGCTGTGATGAAATGGTGGGGATCACTTGTATTAGGGGTTACGTTATATGCCCGACCAGTGCGAGCCATAGAGAGCTGGCTGGTTGAGAGCGCAGTTACTGCATGCTCACTTATCGTACTCCACCACCACAGTTCTACTCCTGAGCACGTGATATCAGTTTCCAGTTTTTGGTTGATGGTTATAGACGAAGAAATCTTGGCTTATTTATAGTCTATTTCGGTATACGAGTGGCTGGTACACAAACAGGTGGCGCAAAGTCTGTTCCAGCAGTGTGGCCCCAACATCCACATGGGCAGTACACTACCAAGGATGAGTCTAGCAACTACAGTACTTCTGCCTAATATTTTTTTTATGGAATAGTCTACTAGCTATTGATAATTATTACTGGCCACTTGCGTTTTTAACTACTGTTTTAGTATAGCATAGTATAGTATAGTATAGTTACTGTAGGATAGAATATAGTCTTGATAGAGTATAAGAAAAAAAATTAAAAAATTATAGTACAGAGTGTAGGATAATTATGGAGTATTGGATAAAGTATAGTATAGTGAGTATAGTGAGTATAGTTGGTATAGTGGGTGTAGTTAGTATAGTTGTATAGTGTGTATAGTTGTATAGTTAGTATAATATAACCAAATCAATAGACATTTATAATTCATTAAATGTTTTTGAGAAAAGCCTATTTTTCAGGGAATTTTTTGGCAGGTTTGCTCATGGTGGTTGCAGTGTCGCAGTCACTACTGTTTTTACCGCACCACTATCATGTACTGTGCCACTGTGTTAAACGTGAGCGCCTTGCGACTCCTGCACGTTTTGCATGGGCATGGAATGCACATGTAGTTTGTCCAGATGAGGACATCTTTGTCCAGATGAGGACATCTTTGACATAGTTACGGAAGGATATCAGGAGATGTGTGTCGTCGTGACGACACATTTGGGCCACTTGTGGTTACGAACTCCCTGGCTGAGGGAACTATGTAAGAGGCAACTCCGTCGCCTCCTTTGTCATAAAAGAACAGACATTCACTCTAGTATAAGTAGAACAAACCACTACTTCCAGTTCTGAATTATAAGACAAGTTAAGATCAAACATGAGTCAACCAACCACCACCTCTCCTTACTTAAGAGAGTTATTGGAGATCAATGAGGTAGTCATTCCGAAACACGAAGCTGTATATGAAACAGCGCAACACACTGTACTGTGCCACTGTACTGCATAACTGGACTACTCACTCCACCCACTCCACCTCACTCAACAGGCTGTACTATCTATTATACTATCAACTCTATTATAAGCTGATATACTATTTTACTACCAGCTATTTCTATTAACGAATTCTAATAACGAATTTCATCAACTAATTCTACTAACTAATTCTACTAACTAACCTACTGACTATAGTATTGTCTTTCACTGGACTACCACGCTCTGTACACTGTACAGACTACTAACTTTACTATATCCACTAAAGTCAATTTTCCCAAATTTTTCACATTATTTTGGGTGTGATTTACTAATTTACCAACCAACTGTCCTATAATCATGTGTCACTACTCTAATGAATAGTACACTACTGCACATGAGCACCAACGGTAATATAAAGATAGACATTTTAAAAAGAGAGAAAGAGATAAAATATTTAAAGATACAGAGATGGAGATACAGAGATGGAGATCTAGAGATGGAGATCTAGACATAGCGATAGAGATGGACATTTTTAGAGAAAGAGATAGATATAAAGATAGAGAGATGAAAATTAGAGACGTCATAGACATAGATATATAGAGGTAGAGACTATTCTTGAGATAGAGATATAAGATAGGAATAGGGATATAGAGATATTTAGTGGTATGAAGATGGAAATAGCTAGAGAGATAGAGAGAGAAATAGAGAGAGAGAGAGAGAGAGAGAGAGAGACATGAGCACTAACGGTACCATCAACCAATGCTGTGTACTGACCACACTGAGCCTGCTGCTTTCCAAATGTTTTTCTAGTCGCTATAGTCTGTTTAGCATGGTTTTGTATTTAAAAATAAATTGCCTAACCCAGCTTTATTTTTCATATCCAAGTGTGGTTAGTGAATCCCGCCATACTATACTGTGCGTCATCCGCACTGCCCACAGTGAGACGAGCGTCTTTAATGTACCTCTACATGTATGAGTGCGCCAATATATTGAAATATACAGAACAATACACCAAGAATTCATCGACAATTGTACCAAATCCTGATAGCTAAACCACAACGTCTGTGCACGGTTAGGTGCACGGCACGCCTAGAGCACTTGGATACAAAATTCCCACTACTACGTTTTCATTAACACAACTTCGATATGTGACGTTCCTGTGTACAATCACCAAGCAGCTTCAGCACGCTTAAGCAGCAATGGTGACCTCGACATCCACACCAGGCTCGATGGTGATTTGAGTGATCTTCTTGACAATGTGGGCTGGGGCCTGCAAGTCAATGACTCTCTTGTGGATTCTCATCTCGTAGGTGTCCCAAGTCTTGGAACCCTCACCGTTAGGAGTCTTTCTGGTGGTGATCTTCAACACCTTGGTTGGCAATCTAACGGGACCCTTCTTGACGATCTCGTTGTCAACAGCACTGCTGATGATGTTGGAACAGACCTTCTCCAACTGCTTGACCTTGGTGGAGGTCAAGGTGATTCTGATCTTGTGGATCTCTTGAGGTTGTTCTTGGACCTTCTCCTTGTTGATTGGGGCAGACATGATGATATTGACGTTGTAAAGAGTAAGATTTGGGTCGCGATGTTTGAAAATTTTCGTACCCAGTCTTAGTTGGTACTGCAGGTAAGTTAGGGCTGCAGCCCCGTGCGCGTCACGTGTGTGTACTTTTCTTGAATATATCTCCCTCTAATGCACGTTTATCAAGCCCAAGCAACATTGTGACAAAATAGTCTATCTATTTATGTATACTCTTTTTAATCTGACCTGGTGTACCCACTACCTTGTGCCGTTTGGTAGTCCCTTAATAGTGAGTCCCATAATAAGTGGGTTCCTTTAATAGTGAGCATTTCGCACCCATTAATACCAGTCTGTAGAAGTGCACGGGCACCAAGCACTATTTTAGACATTGGCGTAGCATGACGATTCTTATTTATTATATACAAGAAGAATGGAAGTTGGGGAGTTGAGAAAATCGTGAAGGCCTAAGTCGGCGTGGCCGGTGGTTCCGCCTCCTTTGCTTCTATCTCTTTATTGATTCCCCCCACAGCTCGCCAGAGCACCGCCTTCTCCGACTCGTTGGCATACCCAGACGTGGCCCATCTAATCCTTCCCTCATCGTCCAAAACGTAAATGTATCCCGAACAGTTATTGTCACATTTGAGCACTTTTCGTATGTCCACATTGAGCAAGGTGTTGGGTAGAATGAAGTACTTATCGTGGCGAGCGCTGGGCACGATTTTTTTCAAATTGGACTTGAACATTTTCACGAAAAAACCCTTGAGCCATGATTGCGGGATATTGTAGTCCACCATCTGGACGTGCTTGTATTTTTCCTGGAGCTGTGCATACCCTTTTTCAGACAAGTACTCGTCCATATACGTATTGGTGCACTTCTCGCCTGAAATGGTGGAGAAAATCCTCACAATTGAAACCTTGCCGGGAATTACATCCTGTAATGCCACAGGGTTATTCTGCAAGTTGTGGCCCACGATGTTGGGGAAGAACTTGGCCTTGTCTCGCTTGAAGTACGACACTGGCGGAGTGAAGATCTTGCCCTGGGTATTGGAGAAGGACTTGGAGTCGTAAAAAGGCGAGTGCTTGATGTCGTGGTCAAGTTGCCTTTGCCTTCTTTCAGAGGAGTTTTTCCCGAACAAACTGGAGATGTTGGCGCTATCAGCCACCGTAGTGGGGCGGTCGAAGCCAAAGGGTCTGGAAACCACTTCCGAGTGCTCAAGTGCAGGCTTGGACGCTTCTTTCAAAGTATTGACGAATCGGGGCACATTTCGGTTGAACACCGCCGTGCAGCTACTGAAACTCCGGCTCTGCATGGGTGACTATACTTGGGACCATTGATGGTGCGGCCCAGGATGGACATGTTGCCAGAGGTGTGTGCAGGCCACTATAACATTGCTCCGGTATTTCCTGATCCCGTCTGATCTATTGTGTAATGTGTGATTTTTCTTCCAGAGCAAATTAGTGTTTTCTGATTTTTATATTATGGGTTTTTATTACAATGCTTTCTAATAATATCTCATAGGACTTGTTTGTATGGCTGGTTCATGCTGGGGGAGACCTCGGCATTTCTGGTGCGATAATCTTCACTATATGATTCTATGCACTGTGCTAAATCAAGTCCACCATTAAAAATCCAAAACACTATAAAATCCCTTAAAAAATATGCATATACCAATAAATCTCTCCACCAATTACCTTATATAAACCCCAGGTCCAATTTACGATTTTTTTGACGGAACACAAAAAAATTGGGTGGACAAGTCAGTGTGTGCAGTACAACGTGGAAAAAAGCACTTTTTTCTACCTCACAATGTACCTTCACACCATCCATAATAAACCCCCTACAACACATCGATCCAAGCACACAACTACGATGAGCATATTACTACAAGATGGGCTATTCAATCAACCCATTGATCACGTGCTTGAGGACTTACTCGTGCGTTTTGTCATCAACGTCCCCGATGAAGACTTGTCTTCTATAGAACGAGTGTTCTTTCAGGTCGAGGAGGCCCAATGGTTCTACACGGACTTTGTGCGGGCGCTCAACCAGAACTTGCCCAGCATGAAAATGAAGACTTTTGCTCCGAAAATCTTGAATAAATGTCCGTTGCTCTGGAAGTGGGGCGACCCGAGGGACTCCTTGGCTCGCTTTGGCGCCTACAAATCCACTATTCCTGTGCGAGGCGTGGCCTTATTGAACAGCGACTTGACCAAGGTTGTTTTGGTGCGGGGCTACGAGTCCAAGTCCTGGTCTTTTCCCAGGGGAAAGATTTCCAAGGACGAGTCGGACCTAGAATGTGCCATCCGAGAGGCCCGTGAGGAGACCGGCTTTAATTGCCGAGATCACGTTAATGAATCGGACGTGCTCGAGCGGACCATTTGCGGAAAAAACTTCAAAATCTTCTTGGCCAAAAACGTGCCGGAGGATACAAACTTCGAGCCCTTGGTAAGAAACGAAATCGCTGAGATCACGTGGTTCGACATCAAGGGCCTCCAGAAAGCAGTCAAAAACAACTCCCAAAAGTTCTTTGTGATCAACATCTTGCTCAAGCCTCTTACCAGATGGATCGACAAGAACAAGGGCTTGGTCAGCGAGAAAGAGCTTATCCAGCAGGCGGAAATCAGGTTGAAGTCACTCATGGGTATCTCGTCCGATGTCAATAATGATGCTGGTAGAGAACTCCTTGATATCTTGCAGGGTGCCAAGCCTCAAGTTGAAGCCAATCAATCGGGAACACAAGACCCCGCTCAAAATCCTCCGCAACAGTTCATCCAAATGTCGCTTCCTACTCACTTGCATAATGTTTACGGCGGAATGGGACAAATGCCCCAGTTTTTCCCTCCTTATGCCCAGAACCCAGGCCAGGTCCATATGATGCCTCCTTCGGAATTTCTCCCACCTTATATGGGTGCCCCACTTCCGCGCCCTGTCACCGGGGACACCCAGCAAGTCAGACCTTCTACGGAGCAATCAGTTCCGAATGGAGCACACAAGTTGCTGAACTCCAAAGATTTCTTGTCGATTTTGAACGGGCCTCGCACCCAGAAGGAAAAACCTGCCTCACTACCCCACAATGGTGGAGTGAGTCTTGATGCCTCGCGCAAAGACAAAGCTGAGTCCGAATCTAGACCAGATACTCCTTCTAAGAAAATCACATTATTGAAGCGTGACAACACTAATAGCGATGCTTCCGGTACGCTCTTGAGTCTCTTGGGTAAAAACCCGAATTCGAAGGAGGCAGGAGAGGCCAAACCAGCCAAGAGGAGCAGCTCCAATGCCGCAGAACTCTTGGGAATCTTGAAAGGTAATAAAACAGAGAACGAGATCACCAGTCCTGGAGCTCAAGCCAACAGAAGAACATTGTCATCACAGAACCAAGCTACTCCCAGCTCTTCTGATACAAACAAACTGCATGACACTAGTGCACCTCATCCTCTGAGAAACAATAAGGCATCCGGTGAATTATTGAGTATTCTCAATAACCCAGCATCGAGAGACAATAAGGCATCTGGTGAGCTCTTAAGCATTCTCAACAATCAAAATACGATAAAGCTTGCCAAGAGAGAACCCGACACCCTCCCTTCTTCGGCTTCACATGCTCCTTTTAATGCTACACAGAATAGCCCAGCAGATTTGAGTGCTGGAAACCAAATCTTGCAATTCATCAACCTGGGTTCCAATGTGCAAACAGCGCCACCTCTGGCACACAACGAAGCATCACACAATGAGGCGTTACCCGAGGGTAACGATGAGTTTGAAGATTTCGAGGACTTTGAGGACCTTGAGCCTTCAGGCCCTGTCGAAAACCCAATCTACGATAGGATCAGACACACATTCGACCTGGAGTCCGAAGACGAGGCTCAGCCCGTGCACCAAGAGCCAATCCGACATGCTACAAGCAACGGCAAAACCAACAGTGCCGGTGCAGGACTTCTCCAACTATTGAATGGTGGTAAGCCACCCCAGAAATCAATGGCCAGTTATGACGAGACCTACGGAACACCTCAGCCGGCTTCTATACCTACACAGCTCCATCCACAGGCTCCACCGGGCAACGGCGCCGACTTGTTACGGTTATTAAAACGGGAACAATAGAGAGTTATTTATTAGTGGATCAAGAACCGAAAAAGAAGGACTTGGCGTTGGTGGTGACAGTGCGAGGTTTCCTGACCAGCAGGGGTTTTGGCTTCTCCACCAGCAGGCCGTGGCTAGCACGACCAAACACCAGGGTCTCCGGTACTGGATCAGGAGATCTTAACTTTTCCTGTGGAGCCGTTTCAATGCAATCCTTCACATACATAAAGGGCACGTGAGCAGGTCTAGTGGTAGCCAGAGACAATCTCAGTTTCCAAGCTTCAAACGCAAGCTCTTCGGAGATTCGAGCGCCTTCCGCCACTTGCGAAGAGAACTTGAAGTCCCAAATGAACGACGGGGCCCGGAATTGCGGGATGTTTCTCAGAAGGCAGAGGAGCTTATTGGCCAAGTGGAACTTATACACCACGCCAATGGCCAGATCAGAATCCGACACAAGCCGCCATTTGGTGCCAGGAACCGAATCAGCATGTTTGCTGGAAGCCAGAAACCCGTGAACAAAGATCAGCTTGCGGATTTGGACATCACTCTCTATGTACGCCAAACATGGAGCCCCGGGCTCTGCTAATAAAACACGAAGACCCGTCTCAGTAATATTTGGACACCCGCAAATGCGTAGGATCTGGAGCCGAGACTGTTTCAGCACCATGGACGCCCGCAACGTATAAAGGAACTGGTCATCGATGTCAGTATTCGAGAGATCCAAAGCCTCCAAGTTGCGAGTGTTACCGAGAGCCAATAGTTGGGAAGGCGTAAACACCCGCACACCCGAGCAATCGGCAACCACGGCCGCTTCCGAGAGGGACAGCACAAACAACGCAAACTCCGGCACCGAGATATTGGAAAACACATTCTCCACGCGGTGGCTGCGGACAGTGGGTGCAAGGCATGCACTGAGCGCGGCCTTCTTGACCAGCCGTGCCGAGCCATGGGTGCGGCCATTATGGCCTGTGTTCTGGTAATGACACACAAACCCATTCTGCAGGCCAAAGCTCTGGTAGAACATGCGGAACAAAAAGGGCAGGTCCCGCCCGTTTTCCACAATGTTCAGCCATACCATTCTCCAGCACGGCCATGGTGCTTCCTCCAAGAACGATGCGCATAAACTCTCGGCATTCTGCGCGAGCACCTGGGCCGCTCTCTCTCGAAGCGAGCACACCGACTTCTTGGTGTTTGTTAATACATTATTCTTTTCAAAATTAGCCTTCTCTGTATTTTCATTGCTTCCAATAATGTCTGTGTTCAGACTTCTTGTATCACTTTCTGTATCTTTTTTTGCACCACTTGTACCACTGGTAGTATTCTCAGGCATGCAGTGGATCCATGAGTAGAGGCTGGAGCCCACCGCATCGAACGTGGGCTTTTCAGGAACAGGAACCGTCGCTTCAGGAGGACGAAGGATGACTCGATGCCGCAGATTCTTTCGCCGGAACGGTTTTCGGTTATGAGCCTTGCGGGCGTACTTTTTCTTCGTGAACATGTGAGAGAGAGAGAGAATGTGTGAGTGATTGAGTGAGTGAGTGAGTGATTGAGAAGGCTGATCTAATGCGAAAATTACGCACCCTCATCTCCATACATCAGGTCAAGCTAGCTCCACCCAATCTGACTTTCCCAATCTGACCCAAAAGTCTACATATATTTAACATAACAAGGATTTGCTCTTGTACTCTATACACCAGCAAAACCATATATCATGAAGCTTGATACCTCGCACATGCGGTACTTGACCGCAGATGACTTCCGGATCCTCCAGGCCATCGAGTTGGGGTCCCGCAACCACGAGCTTGTGCCCACGCAAATGATCCATTCGATTGGAGGGTTAAAATCGCCGTCAGGAACCAACCGTGCCATTGGAGACTTGGCCAAGTTGAAGTTGGTGGCCAGGCTCAGAAACGCCAAGTACGATGGCTTCCGCATCACCTACCAGGGCTACGACTACCTTGCGCTTAAACTGTTGTTAAACCGGGACTCGCTCTACTCTGTGGGCACCAAGATTGGCGTGGGTAAGGAGTCCGACATCTACTCCGTCAGCGACCCTGCCGGTGCCCAGAAGGTGTTGAAGATCCATCGGTTGGGCCGCACATCCTTCAAGACCGTCAAGAACAACAGAGACTACTTGAAGAACAAGCAAACGTCGAATTGGATGTACTTGAGCCGCTTGGCCGCCGAGAAAGAGTACGAATTCATGGTGGTGCTATACAACAATGGCTTCATAGTGCCCACGCCCTACGACCATCTGAGGCACTGTGTGATGATGGAGTGGATCAAGGGCTACACCATGAAAAGCATGCGCAAGTTCGCCAACTACAAACGCTTGTATTCGGAGTTGATGGCCTTTATCATCAGAATGGCCAACCACGGGCTCATCCACTGTGACTTTAACGAGTTCAATATCATCATCCGCGATGAGGAAGATGCCAAGAACCATGACCATGACTTCGTGGTCATTGACTTCCCCCAGTGTATTTCCACCGAGCACCAAGATGCAAAGTTTTTCTTCCAAAGAGATGTGGAGAGTATCCGCTTATTTTTTGACCGCAAATTCGGCTACACTCCTCGCGACGACTCGTCCATGTTCGATACCGAAGGCTATGGCGATGGATACAGATACGCCATTCCCGATTTCGACAGAGACGTCAAAAGAGTGGCCGACTTGGATGTGGAGGTCAAGGCCTCGGGCTACACCAAGAAAAAGAACCAATCGGACCGGGACTTGGAGGCTGCTGTGGAGGGTATGCGTAAGGTGAACTTAGAAGAGGAAGAAGAAGCCGAAGAGGATAGCGAATCGGGCGAGCTGGAGTCGCTGGACTACGACGAAGATTTTGATGAAGAAGACGAAGAAGACGACACCGAAGAGAACGAGAAGATCATCGAGGCCTTGTCAGCGGGCGACAAGAACCTCAAAATGGACAAGTTGGGGAACTATATCTTGGAGTAATCCACAAGTCAGAGGATCAATCAGACTATTAATTAGACACCAATTAAACAGACTAATCACACAGTACTTACTTCTATCTACAACGCTAGGTGTACGCTAGAGTTATAATATCGGTTTATTGAAATGACCTTTTATACATGAATTATTCATCTATCTCTTAGATATGCTTAACGGGTGGCCATACCTTTGGTGACGGCTCTCTTCAAAGCCAACTCAGCTCTTCTGTAGTCATCACCGGAAGACTCCTCAATCTCCAAGGTTTGCATGGCGTCAGACAAAGCAGACTCGATCTTGTCCTTAGCAGATCTCTTCAACTTAGCAGACAAGACTGGGTCAGTGACGGTAGACTCAACAGAAGCAACGTAAGCCTCCAACTTTTGCTTTTGCTCGTGTCTCTTGGCGAAAGCATCGTCAGAGTTCTTGAACTTCTCGGCGTCAGAGATCATCTTCTCGATCTCCTCGGAAGACAATCTACCGATGGAGTTAGAGATGGTGATGTTGGCGGATCTACCGGTGGACTTTTCAAGAGCAGTGACCTTCAAGATACCGTTGGCGTCAACCTCGAAGATGGACTCCAACACTGGCTCTCCAGCAGGCATAGGTGGGATGTTCTTCAAGTCGAACTCACCCAACAAGGTGTTCTCGGAACAGTTGACACGCTCACCCTGGTAGACTGGGAATTGCACGGTGGTTTGGTGGTCGGCAACAGTGGTGAAGGTTCTTCTCTTGATGGTTGGGACAGTGGTGTTTCTTGGCACAACTGGGGCAAAGACATTACCTTGCATGGCGACACCCAAAGACAATGGGATGACATCCAACAACAACAAGTCCTTGGTGTCCTCGGAGGTGGATTGACCGGTCAAGATAGCACCTTGGACGGCAGCACCGTAAGCAACAGCCTCATCAGGGTTGATGGACTTCTCCAATTGCTTACCGTCAAAGAAGTCAGACAACAACTTTTGGACCTTTGGAATTCTGGTGGAACCACCAACCAAAACAACCTCGTCGACACCGGACTTGGAGATCTTGGCGTCCTTCAAGACTTGCTCGACTGGCTCCAAAGTGGACTTGAACAAACCGGAGTTGACATCCTCGAATCTGGCTCTGGTGATGTTCTCGGAGAAGTCCTCACCTTCGAACAAGGAGTCGACCTCAACAGTGGTTTGGGTGACGGAAGACAAAGTTCTCTTAGCACGCTCACAAGCAGTTCTCAATCTTCTCAAAGCTCTGGCGTCGCCGGAGATGTCGTGACCGGTCTTCTTTTGGAAGATACCCTTGAAGAAGTCCAACAAGTTGGTATCGAAATCTTGACCACCCAAGTGAGTGTCACCAGCGGTGGCCTTGACAGTGAAAACACCACCAGTGATGTTCAACAAAGAAACATCGAAAGTACCTCCACCCAAGTCGAAGATCAACACGTGTCTCTCCTTCTCGGACTTACCAGCACCCAAACCGTAAGCAATGGCAGCAGCGGTTGGCTCGTTGATGATTCTCAACACGTTCAATCCAGCAATGGCACCTGCGTCCTTGGTGGCTTGACGTTGAGCGTCGTTAAAGTAAGCTGGGACGGTGACAACAGCCTTCTCAACCTTCTTACCGATCTTGGCCTCAGCAATCTCCTTCATCTTGGTCAAAACCATGGAAGAGATCTCTTGAGGAGAAAAGGTCTTGGTCTCGTCCAAGTACTCAACCTCGATGAGGGGGTTACCAGCGGAGTTGACAACCTTGAAAGGCCAGGTCTTGATGTCCTTTTGGACAGACTCGTCATCGAAACCACGACCGATCAAACGCTTGGCGTCGAACACAGTGTTCTTTGGGTTCAAAGCAGCCTGGTTCTTGGCGGCATCACCAATCAATCTCTCCTCGGAGTTGAAAGCAACGAAGGAAGGGGTGACTCTGTTACCCTGTTCGTTGGCAATAATCTCAACTGCAGAGTCGAATGTAGCCACACACGAGTAAGTAGTACCCAAATCGATACCGATAGCACCCTGAAAAACACCGTCAGCCATTGTTGTAGAAATTTACTTTAAAGGGAAAAAGTAGAAAGAATATGGAGGAGGAAATATCTGGGCTTTAAATGAAAATTTTTTTTCGCACAATTTTTTTTTTCGCACAAATTTTTTTTGCGCAGACCTCAAGTGCAGCCATGCCTGGAAGCACACCCGTGCACCTGAGCGATGCATGCTCAGAAATACGCGCATGACTTACCCGGAATCCTGGTTCGAGACAGCCTTTATGAATTGGAGGTTGGACGGGGGCAGTCTTTAATTTGGGATGGAAATACTTTTCAGCAGAATCAAAATTCACCGCACTCCTTTATATTCCCCATTTTACTGCCCAAATGCCCGCAAATTTCTCAAACCATCATATACTTCCTTTCCGGCCAACTGACCATGGCTCTAGACTCACATCTAGGAGGGCCTGCACACAAGGACATCAATTTCGCAGCCACCGCTTTGCAACACAGTAGTCTCCTTCCAAGGGCCTCCGCTTCAGCACATAGAGACTCACATAACTCTCTAGACCAGTACATCCCGCCTCACTTTGTTTTAAGCTCCATGAGTGCCCTTCGAAGCATTACCTTCGCCTGCACAACCTCCTGCATTCGTCCCGACAACAAGAGCGTTTGGGGCAGATCTAACCCCTTGATCCGAATGTTGATGGACTCAAACGATACGGGCATCACAACAATCCGACATTGTGTGGATTCACAGATATAGTTGATTTTCCTAGCATCCCGACCAATCACAGCACTAACCTCCCGTTTGGAGAGCTTGATGAACTCAGTGATGAAGTCAGGTTCTTGCAGCTCCACCTTCTCTTGTTCGTCAATTTCAATATGTTCGACACACATTTCCTCCTGATCTTCTGCTAATGGTTGGGGGACATTCTCCTGATTTGAGGGCATTTCATGTTGTTGAGGTTCACTTGTAAACAGGGGTTGAGTGGTGGCAAGCAAATAAGTGCGTTCTCTTGAGGGGATTTCCGCGTCCAGATGGACGGTATTTGGAGTATCTTGCTCGCCCCAAAGTTGCATGGTGAAACGCAGGATGGCAACAAAAAAAGTTGATCAGCAAAATCGCAAGATTATCAAGAGAGTTGTAACTCCAACTTTCTTGTGGCGCCCTTGTGCGTACATGGGGATTCGCACTAAGATGGCTCGGGACGCGGCCAAGTGTCGCAAAGATGAAACATGAGCATTGGATCTGCGTGTTGCCATAGATAAGTCAGACGAGACGGCCATTTTTCACTGACCAATTTGACTAACCATTTTGACTTACTATTTTGACTAACCATTTTTCACCATGATGAATCACAACCACTCACCATTGGCTGTTCATACTCTGGAATCTCGGGGTCATTGTCTGCTGATTGGAAACTAAGGAGACTCTAATGATGACTTGAAGGTGTCCTTTGCAACGTCATACAAGAACAGATACTGGTTCAGGGTCTGGACCATCATGAGTCGGTGCTCTCTCATGGTAGACACTGTTGACCACACCGGGTCCTCTTCTGTGCCGTGAAGCACGTTGGAAGTTAAGAAATGGTCAATGGCAATGAACGTGCCTGTTCTTCCCACACCAGCAGAGCAGTGCACTATGGGCACCAAGTTTGGGGAGTTCTGCTTGGCATTTGAAATGTTCTGACTGAGTTCAACCAATGGCTCGGCTGACGAAGGTTTCTGCGTGTCTGCCCAGCCTTGATAGTGGTAATGAAGCACTCGCTTCCGGACTCCGTCACACTCGAGTTCCATCCGGGTGAGAAGGGTTTCACCAAGACGCTCCTCGCCCAACCACCTCAACTTCATCTCTTTGAAGAGTCCATCTGCCGATACCGAAGCAGATAGGTCCCATGCTGGGTGTCCACTGGAAGGCCAGTATTTGGCACACTTCTCGAGGCCTCGTTCACGTAACGGGGTCACCATGGCAATGAGAATGTCCGAGGTCTTCTGCTGCTGAGCCTGCTGGAAACACATGGCCCAGAAATGGTG
This sequence comes from Metschnikowia mauinuiana, assembly GCA_002374555.1. Taxonomy (NCBI): domain Eukaryota; kingdom Fungi; phylum Ascomycota; class Pichiomycetes; order Serinales; family Metschnikowiaceae; genus Metschnikowia; species Metschnikowia mauinuiana. Next base: position 122,531 of record NKZY01000642.1, on the reverse strand, counting down.
GATGGTACTTTTCAACGGGCCCTGTGCAGCTATATACCGGTTGGGGCCAAGTTGCACCCACGACGCGTTGATATAGTCCAGAGAGTCGGGGCCAGCCTGCAAAACCACTCTGGTGGAGTCCCATGGGAGGATGTTGACATACCTGTTCCGAAGCTCGTTGCGTGGCTGGAGAGCTTCTTTGAAGGTCCAAATGGATTGCGCAGACGACAGTTTGAGGGCCTGCTCGATGTGGCTTTCACTCTGGGAAGCGATGGATTGGAACCGCGATCTTTTCTCAGGTGCAGAGAGCCTAAGAAAGTTTGGAAGCGACATTTGAACGGACGAACAGGATTCTGGCGAGGGAAGGCCGGCTAGTGGCTTGTGTGAGTGTCCGCAACTGCGAGCTGATCTGGCACTCCTGCAGGCACCACGTTCTACCCAAGCATGTCTACGATAACATGATCCCTAGATTATTATTGAGTGGATCATAATTGGGGTCTTGAATTACTTTTCTTTGGGACTGAAGACATAATTGTTACTATCAGGAGAGAGGAGAATTTCTCCAAAGATAGTCGAAAAGGTGTTTTTCTGTGTCTTCTCAATCTAGTTGGTGATCTGCAACGAAACCACCTGTTTTTTCAACCGGTCAGCCACAATGGAGTCATCTGAAATAACACCCGCGGCTTTCAAAACATTGGCTGTGTTTTCAACCACGGTTTCCCAGTCGATTGGAGCTGTGCCGATCTGCTCATTGAACTTCACCGTCTTGAGCCACTCACGTGCATCTTCAGCCGAGTAATTGAGATGGGTGGAGATATGAACAATGGCTCCCTCAGGGTTCTCCAAGAAATACTTGATGCCCTTGTTCACGGCCAGCAAGAAGTTTTGCACATGCTGCTTCTTTTCCTCCAAGACTTGTTGGTTGACCGTCACCACCCACGAAGGCCAGGGCGTATAGATCTCGCCGATCCGCTTGATTTCGCCCGAGTCATAGTACTTCTTGGACGTGAAGTGCTCCCACATGAACGCATCACTATCTAGCTTATGGCCTTGTTCATCGTGGTACTTCAAGTTGACCGAGTCCCTCAAGTTCTGGAAGTTGTGCAAGATTGGGTACTCACTGAAGTATGGGGCCTGGAACTTATTTTGCAAGCCCAAAACAAACGACATGACATACGAGCCCGACCCGATTCTCGATACGCCGATCCGCTTGCCTGCCAAGTCCTCTGCTTTGGTGATATCTTCACGTTCGCTTCCGGTGGAAATGGCCCAGCAAAGAGGACTCTCCACATACGTTCCCACCACGCTATAAGCATCATTGCCTTTAGCAATATCGGCCACAAAGGCTTCGGTTAAGCCAATGGCAATGTCAACACTTCCGTCATTCAACAATTTGATGAGTCTTCCTGAACCTTCGATCACGGGAACGAACTCGATTTCCAATTGGTGTTGCGAATAGTATTTCTGGCTTTCCGCAAAGAATAATGGAGTGGAAAAGTGTTCTGGGATGTAAGCCACTGTGAGTTTTGTCATTGGACTGTGGAGTGGAGGTGTTGAGTGGGAGAAGTTGAAGGCAAGATTGTCAAGTGTGGAGTGTATTTTCCGGTGCGCACGTGACCACTTATCATTTAGACAGTCCAATAACCCAATAACCCAATAACCCAATATCCATGTTTGGAATTACACTATAATTGGCTAAGTTGAATCAATACAGCTCTACAACAGCTCTGCATCAAATGTACAGTACTCGAATCGGTCCCAAATCCATTATTAAATCAAAGGGCTTCTAATTAACATGCACACTCAGACAGCGTGGAGCGTTGGTTGTTCCCACTCAAATCAATACGGCCGCCCTCACTGGGCCCATCATTTGCAGCAGCCAGAGGCTTTGCTTCAGGGATCTTGCTGCCAATCGACACAAACACATCGTTGACGTTATGGGATGTTTTGGCAGATGTCTCAAAGAACAATAGTCCCTCTTCTTCGGCCAAGGCTTTGCCCTCTTCAATGCTGACTTTGCGCAAGGACTCGTCGGAATCGTTTTCATTTTCCACCAAGTCATATTTGTTACCAACCAATGCAATTGTGATATCTTTGGAGGCCTGCTCGTGCAACTCCTTGACCCAGTGTCTGGCCTTGATGAAGGAGGCTGGTTTAGTGATGTCGTATACCACCAACGCTGCCTGAGCATTCCGGTAGTACATGGGAGCCAAAGATGCAAACCGCTCTTGGCCGGCGGTGTCCCAAATCTCGTACTTGATTGTTCTGTCACCCACAGTGCATTTTTGGGTCAAGAAAGCAGCACCAATAGTGGGCTCCTTATTTTCCTGGAAATCGTTGCTGACGAATCGCAATACAAGTGATGATTTGCCGACGGCAGCCTCACCAAGGAGTACCAATTTGACAGATGTGGTGTTGTTGGGAAGACTCATGCGTTTGGAGATGTGAAAGGGTTGATACTATCGCGGATACTGCTGCTTCTGGAGAATGAATAAGCGGAAACGGGAAAGACGTTGATGATTTGAAGGGTTGTAAAAGATGGAATAATGGTAGCACGGGGAAGGCGTTGCTAGGCTTAAAGGATCACTTCGCGAGTGTCACATGGTAGGCGCACGCCGATAAGGTGAGGCGAGGCGGTGTACGGGTGCCTCACCAACACCTTAAGCGACAGGCAAACATAGCACCTTGGAATAATTTCTATTATTTTTTTTTGAAAACATAAAATTACTTGATATAATTTTCGTTTCTCTCTAACATCCATTATAATTTATATCTCGTTTTTCTCATGCATTGGCCCTATGTCTTTTTCTTTGCAACCCAGAAATCGCAGTCGTATACGAATCTTGCATTGCCCATGCTATCGCCTGCATAGGTGGTCTCAATTGGGAAGCTCAGCTCGATGATGCTGAAGCCAAGCTTGTCAATGAGCAGAAAGAGCTCGTCACGTGACAACTCCATACCCTCCATGCCTTCCATGCCGGTTGAAATCCCATCTGGGCCAAGCTCGGTATCGCCCTCATGGTGCCAGTTTAGTGGCCCCATATTCATCCATATACCGGTTTCTTTTAAGCAGTGGTGGATGCTCTGGAAATACTCAATGATGTTCAGAGCAGTGTCCAAGAAGAAGCACGTGACCACCACATCAAAGCTTCCCTTACACTCGTTCTGGAATTCAGCAGCCTCGGCCAGGCTGGGGCCAAGTCCAGGGCCGTAAAGTTCAGTGAAGGAACCAGCAGTCATGGACATGAGCTCCGGGACCGCGTTATGTGCAGGAACACTGAAAGTAGCCACTGGGCTCTCATCAGGCACCGTCACCGGCCGGAGCTGGTGGAGACGCCGTTTCTTATATGACAGCAGGTCAATGAACGGGAAAATGGTTTCGCCATGCGGCACCGTCACGTGGTTAAGCATGTACCCCAGTGCCATGAGCATATGGTAGCTGGCCTCATTGCCCTGAGTCCAAAAACCAGCCTTGACAAACTCATACACCAAGCGGCCGGTTCCACAGCCAGGAACAAGCACTTTGACCAGGTTGCGGGAGTGCATAGGGAAAAGACTACATGTCTTCTCGAGCAAGAGTTGATATGACTTGGAGCGTTCGGAGCTTCCTTCCGAGCTCCATTCCCGAACAAGCTGGAGAAGCGACAGGCGGACTTTTTGGAAATCTGATTTCAGACACGGGTACCATTCTCCCGGGTTCACGGAAACGCCCCAGTCGTTGGCAGCAGCCACGGCCAAATTCTGGAGAAACGACTGGTTGATCTGGATACACTGGCCCAAGTCTCGCACCAAGGCTGGGTACCAGTCTAAAAGGTCTTTTTCCTGCGGCGATAGAGAAGCATATTTTCTGATTTTCGGGGCTACGACACTTTCATGCTGCCATTCGTGGAACGTGTAGAACGACTTGAGTGTGGAGGTGATGGCCCTTAGTTCTTCATCCATAGTGCATTGATGAACGATGTGTTAAACGTGAGCGCCGTGCGACTCCTGCACGTTTTGCATGGGCATGGAATGCCCATGTAGTTTGTCCAGATGAGGACATCTTTGTCCAGATGAGGACATCTCTGTCCAGATGAGGACATCTTTGACATAGTTACGGAAGGATATCAGGAGATGTGTGTCGTCGTGATGACACATTTGGGCCACTTGTGGTTACGAACTCCCTGGCTGAGGGAACTATATAAGAGGCAACTCCGTCGCCTCCCTTGTCAGAGAATAACAGACATTCACTCTAGTATAAGTAGAACAAACCACTACTTCCAGTACTGAATTATAAGACAAGTTAAGATTACACATGAGTCAACCAACCACCACCTCCTCTCACTTAAGAGAGTGATACGATGCAATGCGCTCATTGATGCAGGAAGCCCCAGAATCCACCAAACAAAGAAAAAAAAAAAAAACAGAACCAACAAAACAGAGATAGGACTATCGATTATGAATTAAGATTATAGATTATGGAATTTGGATTGATTAGTGGAAGCTCTCTAAATTTTGGGATTTCACTATATGTTGGAGATTTAGAGTATATTGTCTATAAAGGCATGGACCCATTGTGGAAATACCCCATATTTAGTTCATAAACTGGACCATTTTTGTTTTTTTTCTGGTCTCCAATAATCTAACCCTTAATTCCAGATACCTAGCGTTTTTGTCTCTACACTAGGAAATATCTGTACAGATATACTAGGAGATTCTGAGCTCAAAACTCTAGGTATTTCAGCCTAGTCTGGACAAATAGTCGTGAGTCTTTTGGAGCAGCTTCCTGTGACAGTCAGTGGAATTTGAGTACTCAGAATCTTTGTTTAGAGGAGTAAGTACAAGACGTAGTAAAATCTGGGCTGGATTAGAGAGTATAATACCAATTGAGCCTAGTAAACTACCAATTTAGGGTATGAAACCAGCGTTTTCGATGGGAAATTGGTTCATACCTTATAAATTATATCTTAGATCCACCATGGAACTCCCGTGTATAGACTACAAGTTCTGGTAGGACTCTTACTGTTGACCATGACTCATATCCTATTCTCTATTAACACTCAACAATGGTATTTTCCAGAAGTAAATCAATACTAGGTAGTACTAAAGGCATAACCAATACTAGAATTGATTAGTATCAAGTACTAGTTCTGAGTCATTCGTCTCAAGAGGGTGTGAGTACCACTGGGAATATACCATATATGCAATAGTAATTCTCTGGGTGAAATATTAAAGTTTGGATACTGATATCAGTCCCCAATTTCAATCTGGTATTCACAGAAAATATTAATTGAGTTCCGATTTATACCTTATTCATGCTGTAGTCAACATACTGATCTCGTAGATCCAAGGCATACTGGTAAAATCAGAGACATACATTTCATTTTGACCGTCTCAATGGCCCACTATAGCTTTATTCATGACTCGGTTCCTTGGCTTGACTAGTAGTATTATGACTGAGTGTCTAGATTAGGCCTGGTGATTATGGTGAGTAGTATGATGGTGCGTTGCATACTTACCAGGAGATCTTTAATTATCTAACTGCTATTTAAAGATATTAGCCAAAGATTGCATTGGACTGGGGAATAAATTTACTGCTTTGGGATCAATAGGGAGCTCTATCTTAGGGTGTACTGTCTATCTGTAGTCATCCACCATAATAGGCCAGCCAGTACGATCCACTAAGAAAGTTCAAGACTGATACTGTTATATCTTAGTAGCATTGCATTTTATGGTCAAGCCTGTCCAGTCCAGAGCAGTCCAGAGCGTAGTTATGACTTGAGTCTATAGTGCAGTGTACGGGAGTCTATAGTGTAGTCACACTCACATGCGAATTTGATGTATTAAACTTGAAATTTCTTCAATAATTTATCCAAACAATGTGTCTAACCTAAGTACTACTGCTGTCTATACGACTGACCACTGCTCCACTATAGTGGTGTTTAGTAGTTATAGTAGTTATAGTAGTTAGTAACGGTAGCTAATACAAACACAAGAAAAATGATTATAGAGCCTTTTTTCAAGTCAAAGTGTTGGCTCCTATAGGTGTGGCTTGTTCCATTTAGGCGATGGACTTATGCGGCTTGTGCATACTTTGGGGCGCAGTGGAGCAGCTTACTGGTAATGCAAAGAGTAGTACATCAACCATGATGGACAAGTCCGAAGTGAAGAAGTGGGATATTATCTGAAAACTTTATGTTATACATAAGTATAATTTATAATACTATAGTTCATGAAAATAACAAAATTATACCTCAATTTATAGTACTATAGTTCATAACACTTTAATTCATAATACTACAATTCATAATACTACAATTCATAATACTACAAGCTAGGAACTAATAAATACTATAGACTGATCAATAGTATAATACTATAAAAACTATGAGAACTACAGATACTAGAATACTAGATGCTAATAGATGCTAATATACTATGATATAAAATACATAATAATACTATAGTACTAGAAGCTGATAAATGCTAGAAACCAATAAATAGTATAGTACATAATATATAATACTGTGACCTGATAAATAAGGTACCTAAATGATAAACCAGATATTAGAATCCTACAGAAAAAAAGTGCATCAAATAAAGTACTAGATCCAGGCCTAAACAAGCTTGGCCAGTGGTGGTTCTAGTATTATACTATGGTCATAGTAATAGTAATAGTAATAGTAATAGTAGTAGTAGTAGTAATAGTAATAGTAATAGTATAGTAAGCACCAAGAACCTGAATGAACTCCCTGGAGTTTTTATACGCTGCTGAGTGTAATCAAGAGTAAATTGGGGACGACTGGCTGAACCATTCCTAGTGCTAGCAAAGTGGACTAAAATTCTGAGCCCAAAAGAAAGCCATATATTCCCATTTCAATCTGATTTTGAATTGAATTTGAATTGATGTTCTAATCTTAACACATTTCTCTCGGATCTCTCTGTTGGTTCTAAATTCTAAAGAAAATTCCTTATCATAGGAGTTGACGCCCCATTTTTTTTTTTTTGAAAAAAAACGGTTTAAACTCTCTTCATATTGAAACTCACATTATAACCGTATGGTAAGATCTAAGGGTGTATATTCTTTGGTGGGTGTTGCACTTTAGCGAAAGCACCTGGATCGTGCACTGTGGAGAGTGCTCTATACTTCTGCTCCCAGTTTATGTAAACTATTTTGTTTACTTGGATCTTCCAAATTTTATCCTCCAATTTCTTAAAAAAATAGATTGATATTAAAATCCACCGAATTCCTTTAACCACCAATAAAATAGTCAATCAAGTAATTGATATATTAGTTGATTGGGTATTGGACTGAGCTATTTATTTTGCCATGGGGCTGGCCCACCACTTTAACAGCCACGATGGGCTTAATGCTGGAACTTCATCTATAAAAACATTTTTAACTTGATTCGGGAGTCTGTCCAACAAATGAGGTGCTCTCACTGAGACTACTGTTCTAGTACTGTCCTGTAGTACACCAGTGAACTCTATGAACACAGTAGTAAAAAATGAAATTATTATTACTTGGCTTTTCTTGATAAACTCATATTTTTAAATGACCATATTTGTTTTTTTATTTGAAATTATGTTTACATTGTAATCTCCACAATATGCGTGTGAGTGACAGTGGTTATGAGCCTGGCGAGTGGTTATGAGCCCAGGCCCCACCCAAATATCATCTGGTGTTAGTAATAAAACTACCATTTCTGGTGGTGCATTTATAGAAATTCTTTGGCATTTCGCTTAATGGTTTTTTCCCCAAATATTTTCTTTAATAAATATATTTTCTTTCATAAATATTTTTTTCTGTCCTCTATTAATTCGGACAAAAACCTTCTCATGTAAATCACGAGCTGGTCACACACCGAAACGTACAACTTCTACTGGGCTAATAAATCCAAATACTGAAAAAAACGCCATTTGACCAAAAGGGGAATTAGGCAATTGAAAAAAGGCAGTAAGGGTTCTATAAAAAGAAAGTACATATTGTGTGACTGTGGGACTGATAATGTACAGACTATATATTTAGAGACCGACGGAACAAGAAACCACCTTGCACTCACACATCCATACATTTAATTCAGTTTGAACATTTAATTCAGTACAAACATTTAATTCATACAAGCATTTGAATATTGTACATTTATACATATATAAAGCATGCGCTCTGGTCATCGAGGGTCTATAAATATCATGATGCGGGTCTAGTATGGAAACGGCGGTGGCATGTCCTTCAGCAAAAGCCCCCGGTTGTCCATGGAGAGGAGGTCAACCCAGGGCTCGTCCAACAAGTCGCTTGGAATGGGTTCCTCCGGCACGTGTTCTTGAGGCTCGTTGCTCGACAAGATCCGTGGGTAGTGCTGCGTGGTGATGTAGGTAGAATTGAACGACTTGATCATGGTCTCCGCCAAGCCAATACGCTTCTGAAACTCCTGGCGGGTGGCGTGGATGTCCGTGAGCGTGAGTCTCCATTCCAACATGTTTTTGATTGGATACAATCGGCGCACCTTCTCGTTGTACACCAAGCTGGTGTAGAGAAACTGCGTCCGGGCTCCGATAAAGTGGTTGACCCGAATGGCATACGCTGCTAGCGTTTTGATTTCCTTCAACAATTCTTGGTACAAGTTGCGGTCAACGCACACTTCAGTAGGGTTGTCCAAGCCATTGTAGAACTCAATTTCGTCGAACGTATTGAACACATCGAGCATCAACGGCGAGTTGAGGTCCCGCAAGTAAATGAACTTGCCTTGCGGTAGGATTGCATATACTGCCTTGCGGAAAAGAATAATGAAAATGTTCAAGAGCTTCTCCAAAGGGTCCGTGGCCCGCCGCGTGACCAACAACCTCGTGGGGTTGAACCTGGCCCATCGATAGAACAACGTAAAAGTCACCTCTGTCTGGCGCTCGAGGTCGTGCAAATTGCTGTTAGCCATGGGGATGTATGTGGTGTTTGTGTCATGGCAGATCTGGCGGAACTCCACCAAAATCTTGTAGATAAAACCCCAAGTACTAGTATTGGTGACCGACAGCAGGAACTGTGAGAAGAGAAGCGCCAAGCGGTGGAGCATATGCTCATATTCAATGAGGAACGTGGGGTCGTACGCGGGGAAGTATATGGTCCGGGAGATGTTGCCCACAAGCTGAAGATGTATGGGCACCAATGGCCGCGGCGTAAACATGCTCTTCTGGGCAGAGTGCATTGAGTACCCAAGCACAGAGAACATGCCATCCCGGAAACAAATGGTGGAGCTAACGGTGGCTTCCGGATCGTACATAGACATCAACAGTAAGATGTATGAAACGGAGGCTGCGGTTTCCGGCACGGTATTGAAGCTGAGGAGAGCCCGCAACTCGCGAATGGCCACGGCATAGTGCTGGATCAGGTGAGTGATGAGTGAGTCCCGGAACCCGCGCACATGGAAGCGAGCGTAAAGCTCTTTTTCATCCATGCCCAGAAACACATTGGAAATGAGGTAGTTGGTGGTCAAGTTGACTAGACACAGGAACATCACCCCCAGCATGTAGGCAGAATAGACAAACGATGCCAACCACGTATGGTAGAGGTACCGGATCTGGTGGAGACTGGCCAAGCCCTCTGCTACCAATGGCCTCAATTCCTGCAACGTGACTTCCAAGCGTGCTCTGTAGTTGACGCCAATTATTGCGGGGCACCTGAGCTGCTCAAATTTGTGGCGCCGCACCACGGCGTTGGGGAGTGCGGTTCCGGCGCCCAGCACCGGGTCCTCGTCCATCGACTCTGCATGTAGTTCCGAAAGCGTTTCGTAACCCGTTGAACTCGAGGGCTCCTCCCTGTATGTTCCTCCGGAACAGGCCGAATAAATCGGATAAATAATCTCCTGGTCTTGACTAGGGAGCAAATTGTCGTAGTCAGGACTTGCGCCTGAATGTGCATTCAATCTGTCGGGAAAAAGGGTCAGCGTGGGGATGTTTGAGAAACCAAGTGGCGCAGCACTCGCACCCTGGCCCATGGACTCGTGCGAGATGTGCGGATAAACATCTTGGAAACTGGCGGTATTGCGGTGCAATTGAGCGTTGAAATTGGAGTCGGTGGGGGAGTTTTTAACGCCGATGCTGGCATTGCTGGCATTGCTGACGTTGCTGGTCTTCATGCTCTTGTTGTGGTTGTTGACCTGTCCATTCAGCGTCATGCTTATGTTGGCATCGCTGTGCGACGAGACCAGCCCGCCCCCTGCTCCGGAAGGCAACGACAGTTGGCGACTGGGAGCCCGACTATTTTCACTCAGGAAACTGTCTCGTGGCGATTCATCCACATCTTCAGCCGCATGGACCCTCAGGGTCGATTTGCGGGAGCTTTTGTGGGGACCCAAGCTCACGCCCAATGAGAGCAGTTCAAGCAGCGCAGCTGCCTCTGTCGACACTATATTGACCTCGCTCAGCTTGTGCTGCTCCTCTTTACAGCGGCGAAACACTTCGAGCTGTTTTTCAGTATAGTCGAGGTACTCACACCGGGTATTGTGTTTGACACAGTTGGAACATTGAGGAAGGTCCTCCTGACACTTGACCCTGCGCCGCTTGCAGGTGGCACAACCTAATTTGGAGTTGCGGTGCTTCTTACGCCGCGTAGCTTTGCCGCCAACCATCAATCAATGTGTGGGGGATTACGATATGCTGGTCGAGTACCGTGGGGAAAGTGATGGCTTCGCTCAGCTCATGAGAGAGTGTACTCTCAGCTTGGGAAGTGGTGTCCTGCACCGGGCCGCGCATGGGTGCCACTCGCAGAAATTAAGCTTGCATAGAAGATTGCAAGCGCTGCAGTGAGTGATACATGGGGCTTGATTTGGCGGAAACTGGCTGATTGTCGGGTGTGGAACTGCATACATGGGGACATGCGATGTAACCACTGGCTAATTACAACCGTGACATAAGCCAATTGCGCAGCTCATTCCGGAGTAACGCAGTTCCTTGTGCGCTAGCATGCTATGCGTCTTGTGTACAGTTCGCTATGCGCAACGCCATAAAGTTGACCATGCAGCGTTCCTTTCACTTAGCCCCGACGTATGCGGGGGGTGCTATTCTTGGAAATTTTCGTCTTTCCTACCGTCGGTAATGGTTCATTTTGAGATTCCGTGTATGTTTGTCTGCATATGCTCCCCCACTTTGACATGGAATGAATCAATCTTGCGTCCGTCTCTTGGTTCACCACACAACATCCTGCAGATCAAGAGTTTTTGAGAATTGCATCAGATGGTAATTGAATAGTACCAATGGAACCTCACCAGGTTTCAAGCCCCAATTGATTTAAATTTCCGACTGTTTCATCGTGGTTCAATCTGCATTAAACCATTTCAGGCCGTTTCTGCTTGTTTCAACTATTGCAATTTCCTTCCACCTGTTTCTATCTCCTACAATGTGGTTCACTCTGCTGCGGTTTTGCCAGCAGCATCCATCTCGTAGTGCGCCCTAATCAAGGTCTCAACCCGAAGATCTGCCCTGTCCACTGGAGTATGGCCATGTTTTCTAAGCAGATCGTTTCGGGAATTCACGTAACAATCGATGATGAGTTCAGGATTAAAATCGTGGTTCGAAAGCCCAAGGCCAAAGTTGAATAAGTACGGCTCTTTTGCAAGCGCATACTTTTGCCGGTCCAATTCCTGTGTAATCAACTTCGCACATGTAGCATGGCTAAGCAAAGGCTCTAAGAATGCATAGTTTTCCATGCGGAAGTAACCAGACGAGAAGCAAGTCACCTGCGTCTCGCTTTGCATCTTTTCAGGGCATATCTGTACAATATCCCGATAAGTCCATGCTTTGGGCGCATGCGTGGCCACCGATCTGAGATAGTCCTGCTCCAAAACAGTATTATCATCCATATAATAAGCATACAAAATCAGACGGATTTCAAAGTACCGGATGGTTCTGTAAATTGATGCAATCACTGGTACCAATTCGCTGCACGGGCCAAGTTCCCTGTAATTTAGCTTGGAGAATTGCATGCCCACTTTGGTGAACATGATGTTACAGGGATCCACGAATAGCACTGCTTTGATTGGAGGCAAGACATGGTTTAATGTTTTCCCCAATGCATGGTAAAAGAGGAAAACAATTCTCTTGAGCGGATGCAACTTCGTGCTCATCAACATTCCTTCGCCGGGGTTTATCTTGAACCATTCGTACATCATGTCGAAGATGAGCGTGGGCGAAGTGAAGCGAATGGCTGAGTCGCCCGATACTCGGCTGATGTTGTTGAAATGTTCATTGTACTGCCGAATCATGGGAATATAATATGTTTCAAGCTTTGCAAAGTATTTTTCAAGCTCATGGCAGTTGTGCATGAATAAAGAGTCTTTCAACACACTTTCCACGCCCAGGTTAAGGACTTTCGAGGAGGAATCTTTGGCTGCCAATCGGTCCACAAAGCTTTTATATGTTCCAAAGCTCTTCTTCAAGTCCCAAAGCACTTCATAATTGTAATCGGGACACACCGACATGTTGGAGAAATACTTGAGCATGAGGATCTCCTGCCGGATATTATGCTCAGCTCGCACCTCAATCAGCTCAGTCAGCAAGATGTTTTTCAAAAGAATGAGTGTTCCTGACATCATTAAAGAGAAGGTCTTAAAGCCGGTGGATGGGTTCATGAAACATGCTCTGGCAGAGAAAAGCGACATTTTGGCCGGGTAATCGGGACTGAAACACGAAATGGACTTGCGGAGCTCCAGAATCACCTTTCCAAACGTCACGTACGACTTTCGCGTCAAGGTCTCCAAGTCATGGTTGTTATAAAAAAAGGAGAAGAAATTACCTTCGCTATTCTCGCTGGCATTGTCACCAGGAGGAGTGGTGATGATATCTCCGCACACCACGGCCTCTGATGCTCGCATAAGAATGTTGAGAGACTTGTCGATGAGGTAGAGGAAGGAGAGTTCGAAGTGGGTGGCTCTTCCGAACACTCCAAGCCAGTACTTGCGAGAGTCTCTTTCGAAGTATATGGGTGGGATCACCGGCAGCTCATTTTCCAAATGGAAGAGGAGCGAGTCTCGCTTGTTGAATGAATGGTTGGGCATGAAGATGATCTTGAGGCCTGAAGGCGGCTCCAAGCGCACAAAGGTCTTCTTGAGCTCCACGCAGTTCGGGAGCTTGCCCATGTTGGAGGCATTTGCTTGAAAGGGCCGTTTCTCCGCCATTCCGAACCCAAAGTCGGGCACATGAAGATCAGGATGCTGCGTGCTGTTGGGCTCACCTTCACTGTGATCGAGAGTGGTTTGCGTCATCAAAACCTCCGGGTATGTGAGAGAATCGCCAGAATCCCAGTCTCCAATCAGACTTGTCTCCAAGAATTCTTCGATGCGGTTCTTCAGCAGCTGGTCGATCTCTCCAAGACCTGAAGCCACATGGGAGAACACGCGGCTGTACACTTTGGACCGGCTATCCGAAGACACTCTGGTGGAGCGCATCAAGTGAGAGTCCGGCAGTTCCCGGTGGTGCAGAGGTTGATTTTCAAGCGCCTGGTTGAGAGGTGTCGTAGACACATAGTGGCCGGCCGGGTGGAGGTCAGCAGGCTCGGAGTACGGCTCCAAGTACTCGGGACCAAAAGGGCCAAAGGTCCCATCCGGAACACTCTGTGGGTACATGTTGGACACATAGGGTGTCATCGGAGCCAGATGCCCCTGAAGCATCGGGAACGGCAGGACATTCAGAAGAGAGGCCCCGTGATCGTACGCTGCTCCATTACCAACAGTGCACGTGTGCTTGCGACGGATGTACTCGAGCTTCTCATGGGAAAAGTCAAGATAGCCACATCGAAGGCCTTTCTTGATGCAGTTGGCACACACAGGAAGCTCTTCACTACACTTGATGCGGTTGGATCTGCAATTAGGACAACCATCTTTGGAGTTCTTATGGGTTCTTCGACTGCGGCGCTCGGTCTTGATGGGTTTGGTCATGGATCTGGATTTGGATTTGGACACACTGGCGTGGTGTCTGGGGGTTTTCGGGGGAGTGTCTGGGTATAAGGGAGGTAAGAATACTCTGGAGGAACTTTCAGCCTAGAGGAACTTTCTTTTTGGAGGAACTTTCTGAGGGAAGTAGGAACGTCTTGGAGGTCGCAGTGAAGATATGGGTGGGAGAGTCCAGTCCGGGTGTGAGTTTAGATTAATACAAGGCTTGGATTGAATATGGAGTATAATGGACACAAGTGGAAGTGAATGTGAAGGTATAGGCGAGGTATGGCTGAGGCGAAGAAAGAAGTGGAGCGTGGGGACTTTTGATGGGTGAGGCCGGGGCTATTATTGGATGAGTGTATTGAAGATGATGCTATGGACGGGAAGGTGTCCAGGGATCTGAAACACAGGTGAAACAGGCGTGGAACGTAGAGGGGTGGGTGTGGCGGCGTTGGTGGTTGGTGTCAAGGCGTACTCCTGACTGGGGTAGTAGACGGCACAAGAGGATGGGCTTCGCTTGGTTCTAAAGGCTCCTGCAGTTGTGCACTGAGGTCTGCGGTCTGGAAACGCTCGTGCAATTAGGAACTGCGCACCGCAGACCACACCTGATGCGCACCGAGGCTTATCTTGATTGCAAGGTGGCTGGGGCTCCACGAGGGCCGGGGAAATTTTGGGGCCGTTCATTGGGGCCTTGTGCCGAGCTCGGTGCGTTTGGCAGCCCTTTGGCTTCGTACCCTCGACCTTTTAGCCTCCTGGTGTGTGGTGGGATCTGTTAAAGAACCGTTCACAACCCCCAACGTCTTTCCCAATCGCACTGCTCGTCGTCTCTCGGCTCAGGTCCCATGCGACCTTGCTGCAGGGCTCCGTGCCGCATCTAGCCCAACAACTTACTCGAATCTCATTGCCATTACTCACATTCTTGCTCACTCAATTACTAAGCACTGACTTTTTTTCAACTCTCTGTTAACCTGGCTCTTTCTCTCGCACACGACCCTCTCTTTATCTTTCCCATCACTCTGAAACTTATTATCACTCTGAAACTTATTATCACTCTGAAACTTATTATCACTCTGAAACTTATTATCACTCTGAAACTTATTATCACTCTGTCACTGTCCTGTCGTGTCACTGTCCTATCGATCTGTTTTGACTTCTGATGGACTCTTCTGATTGTCACGTACCTGATGCTACTAGAGCTCGTAGTCCATGCTGAACCCGTTACCCTGCAAATCTGCCAAGTGCCGTACAGTAGGCCTTCCGTGAGGACAATTCCATGGCTTCTCCAACGTTGACAAGTGCTGCACCACTCCCGACATCTTGGGCCGCGAGAGCGCCTGTCCGATCATGATGCTCAGCCGACAAGCTCTCAGTGCAATCATCTTGTCCACCTTGGTGCAGCGCACTGAAGATGCCTTTGAAGCCTTTGAAGCCTTTGATTTCTGAGAAAAATCTTCCTTAGATGTTTCGGAAGGATTTGCGGCCTTTTCTTGCTTAAAGTCTCCGCCATGCTCGTGTAATTTATGCACCAACTCATGCATGTCGCTATCGTCAAAAATAATGTTCTTCAGAACTGGTACGCCAACAAGTTGCACCCGTCGCCCGGGAACGCCGTTTTCCAATTCTTGGAGAAGAAACCCGTTTTTCTGGAGCTGCTCCAAATGCTGCAAAATCACCATCTCGTCAATGGCCGAAAGTTCGAGCTCCCGAGGCACCACCAATGGCTGCGCACGGAGCACCAAAGTATTCATGAGCTGCTCATAGTTGTAGATTTCGTCCAGCGCATGCTGATCCACAATGAAAATTCGCTGGTCGTGTTTGACTATGATGAACCCAAAATTGAATTGGCCAATCACCTCCATGTGCAAAAAATCCTGTTTCTTGATTTCCATGGCCCCGCTGAGATCATGCAAGTGCGCCATATGCTTGTGTTCTGTAGGAGCTTGATGGCTTTGCTGGCTTGAGCACGGGATACTTAACAAAACACGCCGGCGTATTTTATGCAATTTGGGTCTTTTTCCTTGTGTTTTGGGTCGTTCACCACGATCCTCTCCGTAGTCTAGTTCTCTCTTTGCTGTTCCTGTACTTTTCTCGGAGCCAATAGTCGCTGTTGTTATCATAGTGGTTTCGTTTGAAACTGCCTCCAAATTATCCCTAACTTCAGAGACAAAAAGTCCCATCGTTTCGGGTTCACTGGGATCTTCTGGAATATCTAGGAGAATTGGAGAGTCTGGAGGTAAATCTGCATCCGATAAGTCTTCGAAGGTGTCTATAGGAGCATCCTCATCTAGCTCGCTTTTGGAAAACACAAAAGGCTCCGAAACTGCATCATTGGGGTTCTCAACATCCTGTAAGTTATGGTCCAAGCTGTCGGTGATTCGCTGGGGACTTGATAAGAGAGAATCTGGTTTATTGAATGACTGAGCCAGAATATGGGATATTTCCACTTCGGCAACTGGATCTTCCAGTAGTTCATTCTTGTGTAGTTTTTCAGATGACTCTTCTTCTTCTTCCAGGTGCAAGTCCTGTTCATGTACATTCGCTTTCTGTCTCTTTTGTTCCGCTTGTTCTTGTTCTTCTTGTTGTTCTTGTTCTTCTTGTTGTTCTTGTTCTTCTTGTTGTTCTTGTTCTTCTTGTTGTTCTGGTTCTTCTTGTTCGTCTTGTTCGTCTTGTTCGTCTTGTTCGTCTTGTTCGTCTTGTTCGTCTTGTTCCTCGTCCTCTCCTTCTATATTTTGTTCCTCTTCTTCCCTTTCTTCATTCTCTTGGAAATCCTCAGATCCATGAGATTTGTTGGCTTGAAAAGTATCCAGTGCTTGACTGCCCAATTCCACAACACCAACACGGCTCTTGGGAACATAGTTGTTGCGCTCATTGTAGAACGACGTGAGCTCCTCCCGGAAAACCTCGCATAGAACATCCTCACACAGCATCATCACCAGCCTTTTATCTGGAGTAACATTGACGTCCACTAGTGAAGGGTCCAAGGTCAAATTGAGCACAAATACCGGCGACTGGGTGGCATTGAAAGACCGGTACACCTCGTTAACTATCTTGGAAAGTCGTTTATGGGTCACAGGACGCAGATTAATGCTGAGAAACTGTCTATCAGTGGCCCCACGCCCCATTCCAAAGGAAGAGTCAGAAATGAACCCTTTCACCGACATACACAAACCCAGGGGCACGCTCTTCATGTTGAGTTTGAAGCGAGCATCGATATTTTCAATGTGAAAGTCAATTGGCGCAAGCCCGTGTGCTCCGTTACTCCCATAAAGACTCACTAGCACGTCCGGAACCGAGGCTCGAAGCCCCTGAGTCCCCAATACCATGGTCCTTTTCCCCGTATTCCCACTGATGTTGTAGAGCGTAAACCGGATGTGGGGGTACGCCACGAGGTATGCCATCATCACCAGGAGCGCCTTGGAGTACTCCCGCTTGATGTGGCGGACATAGTTTTTCTGCCTGACCGGCATTCCATTAAAGATATCCGTAACCAGCACCGTGGTTCCCTTTTTCCCCGTAACTGAAGACTTTTGGTGGCTGAGGGTTCCCATAGAGTCGTATTCCAACACCGAAGCACGCGGATAGGATTTCAGAGAGCATGTAACAATGGAAACTCGGGCCATGGCACATAGAGAGCTCATGGCCTCGCCCCGAAACCCTAGTGACGTCATACACTCCAAGTCCTCAAAGCTATGGAGTTTCGATGTGTGGTGTTTAAGGCATATGGACAGGAAATCCAGAGGGTCGATTCCAAGTCCGTTATCCAGAACCTCCACGGAGCCAGCACCATAATTATTGAGGGTCACGTCGATCTTATCACTTTCGGCATCAATGGCATTATCAATCAACTCCTTGATTATGGCCGTGAGATCCACAATCACCTGGCCAGACGTGATCTTGGACGCGTCCTGGTTGCTAATGGATTGAATAGACATTAGGATAGTTCATGGGGGCTTCGAACCATAAAGTTATATGGAAATCTATTTTTTTTTTTTTTCGTTGATCTGTAGCTTTAATTGTAGCCTGTCTGGAGCTGTGTGATGGTGTGGTTAGAGACGCGTAATGTTCATGTGCGCGGCTGCAGCACGACCCCAGACTCATGCGGTTTCCAGAGTCAACACTAAGATTCCAAGTGCAAAGCTCCATCTGTTATTTTCCTATATGATTTTTTTATTTCACTATAACTATTTTTTCCTAATATTACTTTTATAGGTAGTAGGTGTTTTACACTGTGTAGCATAAGGTGGTCGGGTAGAAATACAGAGGACAGTCATAGGACAACTGAATTGTACAGTCCAATATAGTATATACAGTATGTCACAGTATGTCACAGTTTAGTAAAGTATTGTACAGTACTGTACAGTATATTATAGTATATCACGGTCTCTTATAGTACAACACGGTCTCTTACAGTATAGTATAGTATAGTATAGTATATAATAGTAGAGAGTCATATACATTAAGAGAATGAGTGCATTGATCTGAGACTTACAAGGCTTATTTATCCAAAACCAAATTATCCCTCTTTTCTCCTTTCGCTTATCTTTTCTCTTCTCTTTTTTCTTTTCTCTTTTGCTTGTTACCACTAGAGTGTACCAGCCAGCCATGTCCGAACGGCTTAAAGGGGTCACTGTACCCAAAGCTAGATCTGAATATACATCTTCTCCATTACCTTCAAAAAATTAAATTTCTTACATACAAATCTAATTTTTTGCACTGCTACATTTACGAATTCCATTGTGTGTACTGCATACAGAAGCTGCCTATGGACTGTCTATACTAACACCCCATGAACATGAGAATTAAGTCCTTAGGTTTCCTATACCTATTGACTACTATTACTAAATACTATATTACTAATTACTATATTACTAATTACTATATTACTAAATAACTATATTACTAAATTCACTATTTTATGTAGTACACTGTGTCTACACTGTACCATCTAACATTCGCACTAGACTCGCCTCTCCTTGCCCTACTGCGCTATTGTAAAAACATGGAACATACAAAAGACCATGGATTCTAAATTGTAGCATATGAATTCTCTATGTGCTTATAATTTTCAATATTGGTGATATACGACAATTTCTCAAGTATTGCCATTATGCTAAAACTTATATCCAGCTTATGTAGAACTACATTGATTTGCACCCATTAGGACCGCACTGTCCCTCCGAAATAAGCCAAAACTGTCCACAAAACAATGTACGGTTTGAACTCTATACTTATGCACTCTAGATCACTGTATTTAACTTTACATACTCAATTATTGTCTACCGTATATTCTGCAAAATATTGTAGTCATAATACTGCACCATAATATGTACTCTACTGTAGTTTACTCTACCATACTTGTAGTTGTTGAACCCAATTCTATTAAGAGTTCTACACTACTTTAGTCAATAAAAGGTTCGAAAGCAGCTAGTTTCTCATGACATACCAAGAACTAACACTTGACTACCTAGTTATACCTCGCCACCTACTACATTATACTTTTTATAGATTATATTGTATTTGACATTAAACATTAGGCATTAAAGTACTCCTCCTCCCCCACTCACTACTATACTACTACCATGATGTAATACTGTACTATTATACTATACCACATCGTACCACCACCATATTACTGTATTAGTTTACTACTAGACTATACTACTAGACTATACTATTATATTTCCACTATATTATGATACTACTTTACTACTATACGACTTGACTACTATACTACTATATTGGAATACTGCACTACTAGACTACTACTATACTACTATACTACTATACTACTATATCACCACTTAATATTATATTACTATGCTGAGCAAAAACAATACTATAATACTATACAAATATACAAATTGACTATTAGATCATTAGACTATCTTACTTATACTCAATTCTAGTGATGGAAGTTACGATGTGCCAGCTGACTCGCTGTACTCTACTATACTTTGTAGTACTAGATTTATACACCACTGTATTATGTCTTACAGTAGTAAATCCTACTCTTTTTATAGACTTTATGTAGCACTTTTTGAGTAGTTCCACCTTCACTTTTCAGTATATTTATGCCTGGCTTTCTTGGTGATTAGACTGGATGCGGTAGACTGTTCCAACTGCTTCTCACTATGGAGCCATTCAATACAGCCATAGATTCAAAATATTCTCTAAAAATTATTTCCTCTAAACTTATTTTTACTACTTCTAATTTATTCCCACTTTTAATTTTCCAAACTTTTAATCTCCTTCTCTGAATTGTTTCCTGCTATTTTAACTCCCCACCTTACTTCTCCATCACGTGACCGGATCGCATGCGACAGCTATCATTGCCGCAAATCTCCACTCTCCTACTACTCTTCCTACTCATACCCAAATACACCAATAAGAGGTCTGGAGACTTGGAGAACTTGGTTACTTGGACCCAAATCTCGTGGACTGCATGGAAGCCTTGACCGTTGAAAATGTCCTCCTCCAGCTCCGTGAGTTCTTGGTGATTTGGATCTCCCAGATCATCTACTACAATAAGATCTACCCTGACAACATCTTCGATAAGAAAAAATACTTGGACTTGATCATATATGAGTCCCGTGCTCCGCCTCTCTCGGATTACCTCTTGCAATTTGCCTCCCACATGGTGTCTGTATTGGTGCAGAAACAAGGCGGGGGGAAGGTGCATGAAGTCATTGTGGTTGTCTATAAGGAAAGCAGTCTGCACGTGGCCAAACGGTATGTGGTGAACTTTAGCCATTTTTTGGGGCTTGCCGATGAAATCTCCTCCTTGGACTTTCTTTTGAAGAAGGCCCCCGTCCATCTGGCCCAGCTCAATGTGCCGGATCTCAACGGGAACAACCTCTACACCTACCTCCGGAGCCTTATGTTTTTCCACATGGAGGAGCTCAAGCGGACACAAGAGCCTCCCAACAATGACTTTTTCTTTAAGTTGTTGCTTAACGTCGATTGGTCCGTGGATCTTTCCTCGGAGCACGCACAATGGGTAAAGTTGACCACGAAGCCCGACTCCAGACGAATCAAACATGTGGCCTTGGGCGAGGTGGAGCTTGGTTTTTTTTGTTTTGACATGCACAACGAGTACATTCTTTGATCCAACATAAAACGGTGTTATGTCTGTCACATAGTGTTATGATTAGTGATTATGAGCTGCGTCAAGAATTAAGGCCATAGCCACCTGCATTTAGGGATGTGGTAGTTCAGAACTGACATCAATCAATGAAGAAATCATTGGCGAATTCTTATGACCCACCATGTTATATCATGAGAAGACCATTGCTCATAACCACCTAACATACCCCGACATCATAATTCCCCAGCTATACTTCGGGTTATACTTCCGGGTGATATCCGGATTGACTTCCGGCTCTTCTTTCCGGCTTTAGTTCATGGGTTGCATAAGCTTATCTAAAGGGCTATTTTCTCCCGCATTGGTTCCGGCTTGGGCCATTGTGCTCGCCCAATTCGGCAAGTGTCTAAAACTCCAGACGCACTGAGAGGTACTCATCTTTGCAGGCATGATGACTGAAGCCTGCATCAAGGTGCGTCAAAAGACGAAAAGAATAATATTTAAGACGGCTTAATTTCCTTTCTTTCGTTTTTCTTCATCACTCAAACAATCATAATGGCCGCTCCTCAACAATCCTCCAAGAAATCCTCTGCTCCAAAGGACAACTTCTGGACGCTCAAGACCAAATACGGATGGTCGCCAGCCTGTGTCATTGCTTAATTGTTCTTGTCTGCGAGTAAGCTATGGTGGCTCTCCGACTCCACTTTGGTTTCTTAGGACCTTAGAAGACATAGCCTTAAAGGGCACTAATAGACAGGAGTAGACATTAATAGTATACTCTCATACATAATATTCGTAATATAATACTTTGATACAAAAACCGAATACTAGTACTGAATACTAAAACTGTAATACATTGTATACTCTAATACATATATTGAATGTTAGTGTAGATATGCATGTGTAGGTAGAGCCAATGGCTCAATGCAGGCGTCTATGGGTCAGACGGTTAGATTTTGTTGTGGAGTCCCATGAGGTTCTTCAAGTTCTCATACATGAAGTAACTGATGGAGACTGCGGGGGCCACCTTCGCGAGGTTGGGCACCAAGCCTTTGAACAAGCCTGGGGCTCCTTCTCGCTGGATTGTCTTGACAAACACATCTCTAAAACCGTCGTATTTATATGGATGTGCATATGTTCCTTGCGCCTGCAACCTGGTCCGTAAAAGATTAAGAGGGTACACCACCGTGGCTCCAAAAGTGCCTGAGAGTGCACCCAAGGACAAGATCATGGAGTTGGGCAAACGCACCTGGTCTTCGGGAATGGACAGTTTGAGGGCCTCGCGCTTGATGAGCCAGTTCTTGATGGTACTGAACGTGCCCAAGTCAAGTGCTGCATATGGGAAGATTCCACTGGTGCCCACAAAGATACCTTTGTAAAAAGCCCGAACTCCTCCCTCCTTGAACATGTTCTTGGCTGTTTCAATCAAGAGCGTGTTGCCCTTAACACGCAGGTCAAGGTTAGAGCACTGGAGCCGGAACTTCAACGTGTCCAATGGGTACACGGCAAACTGTGAAACCACTCCTCCAAGACCTCCTGCCAAGTACGTTGATACGCGAGAAAGCTCCCTTGTATCGGAAACACCTTCGATGGTGGCCAAGGAACGTTTAGCGGCCTCGAACGAACCAAACTTCATGGCCGATTCTGGAAACACCTTGAGCACATTAAGCCCGTTTCCAACGTAAAAGGCCCGTAGCCCTCCCTGTAGGAAAATGGTACGGGCAGCCTGGATAATTGGGGAACGGATTGTTCGGGTATGGAAGCTGCTGGCCGCATCTGCAGGGGCCGCCTTTGCCTTCGCTCGGGCCAAGGCGAGACGTGCTTCCTCAATGACTTGACGAGAGGCCCCCAGAGCCACGTCCTGCATGATCTTCTGCTTGGAGTTCATTACCGTGGACGACAAGTCGGTTCTGGCAATGAGAAACACCTTTATACGGTCGAAAGGGGCGGTGCATGTCCGGGATACAACCCCCGAGAGACCACCCGCAAGGAAAAAGCCGAACCCGCTCAAAAACTGGTTGATCAACGTCACATCTCCATCCGAGGACAAGTCTAGTTCCTCGGCAATGTATGAAAACGCGGTTTTAATGCGTGAGCCATGAAGACGAGGCATCAAGAGCAAAAAGTCCCGGAACTCTTCGTAGGAAATGTAGCCGAGGTCATTTTGGTCGATCTGCTTGAACACACGGTCCACCATATCTTCCGAAGGACTCAAGTCCAAGGTCTTCTTCAAGTAATAAATGAAATCCGCTTTGGTCAACTTGCCATCGTTGTTCTGATCGATCTTATGGAAGCCCTTCAAGATCTGGTCGTCAGTGGTCGTAAGGTAAAGCTTGAAGTCATTGAAGTCAATGACCTTATCCTTGTTAGAGTCAAACGACTGGAAGATCTTCTCCACCAAGTCGGGGTTGGCGGCCACAGGGTGATTAAGCGTCTTGATTGCTTTTTTGAAGTCGCTTAAGGTGATTTCACCACTATTCTCAATGTCTAGCTTGTGGAAGAGGTTCTTATAGTCGTGTGACGGAATGGGGTCCTGGGCCAGTGTGCTCTGCACAGAGTGCCGAGGCCTTTCCAGCAGGCCCACGTCCTTGGTACTTCGCTCCGAGGCCATGGTGGATCAGACGATATTGGGCGGAAGCGGATGTTGCACAGAGTGTTGTTAACGTGGAGGACTATATATATTTTTTCAGTGTGGAGTAAGCGCTCTTCGAGCCATGCCATTTGTCGAGGGTCACGTGACCCGCCTTTTTAACGGGCCAGAGTCAAATTCCAACTTTTTCATGGCCTACACCAAGCTATTTAATCCTGGCATAAAATTTTCCATCATTGCCTCTATTGGCACCTGTATATACGAGACTCATTGTGGTGTAATTTTCTGATTGTGGGCACATTGTTATGCCGTAGCGAATTGGTAGAGAGCATTGCTCTAGGAGGACACTGGTGTGCAGTCCAGGCATGACAAGATAGAATTTTTAGAGTGGGTAGAAGTTTTAGGTGAAAAAGACCAATAGAAAAAAATAGATGGAAAGTAATACCGATGTAATCATGAATGGTCATTAAATAGTAGTACATATGCTTAGAGAATTAGACAAGTAGATAATTAGACAAATAGATAGCTAGACATTTAGACAATTGGACAATTGGACAAGAAAAAGACAGTCAATTAGACAAGAGACAGGATAGTAAGCAGACACTTTGGTGAATTGGGTTCGATGCTCAATTCATGAGACTCATGCATAGAATGCGTGGGACTATTGATTTACAGGTGCTGCCTTCTTCCTGCAATTTTCGTAGAAAAGGTCGTATAAAAAAAATGGAATTCCTCAGAATCAAATTCTAAAGCCACTAAAAAATATTAAGAAATATTAAGAGTTATTTGGAAATACTTGGAAATATTAGGTAATATTAAGAAGTGTGGATGGATGGTATGGTGTTTGGGTGTAATGCGACTGTATGAGGGTTTTTTCTCATGCTCGTTTGGCTGAAAAAAACATTGACTGCGAAATCTTACGAACCAGGAACACCCTCTACAAAACAGCAACAGGCGCCAAAAATCAGAAACATCTCTGGCTTTCCTCAAAAAACACAATTAGTTTCAAAGTAACAAAAACTTCAAGATCGTAGTATGCCTTTATAAATGTGAAAGAATTGCATCTCTCCAGGTGCAGTCCTGGTACTTTTCTGGGTGGCATGGCTAGGTGCACGACCGCCTCATTGTCACTACCAACAGCAAAACCTTTGGTTGAAAGTATTCCCTAGTCTATTTATTTCTTAGCTATTATTTCAGGACTGGCAATTGCAGAATATAGACATCTAAGTCTAGTAATTCGGTTCTTCAGTGTAGTCTTAAAGTAGTCTCAGTGTACTCTCACTAGTCAAATGAAGTCCAGTAAAGCCAAGGGTATTGACAGTGGTCCGAGACCATGAGGGTATTCAGTTTTGATCTCTGTAGTCTCTTAGGGTGTACTGGTCTATCTATATATCTGTCTAAAGTCTGAGCAGTCACATGGTCAATGTCTTCTGTTTCTGAGATCTCAACTTGTTCTAAACACTATGCTAGCCAGAACAAGTCCTCCGATACATTCCCCAAAAGTTCCTTGATCATCAAGAAGATCTTGTCCAACTCCTCGGTGATGGTGGACGTCACCAACAAATACGAGTAGAGCAACACGTAGTCCTCATTGGTCAAGTCCACCGTGGATGCACTGGTATGCGTGCGGAACTCCGATAACTTCAAGAGAAGCCGGTCCTTAGCATGTTCTGTGGAGGCTGGTTTATTGGGTAGTGGAAACCCAAGCGCTATAGCACTTGCTATCATGTAAAACGTTAGAAAGATGCGCTGCTCGAGCTCCTCTCGCTCGCTTTCAATGTACTTCAACACATACTCTTCGTTTGGCACGAGCGCAGGGTCCACTTCGATCATTAACTGGAGATTCAGAAACGCATCCAAAATAGAAGATGTGCTCTTCAAGAGCTTCTCGTAGATATCCGTAGGAAATTTGCCCTTGAGCCGGAACTCTAGAGGCGCCTGCTTGCATAGTGTCTGACACTCAACCAAGAGTTTACGGGTCTCGCTATAATCCTTTAAGCCCGTGAGTCGATACCCTTCGCTGGAGTTGTTGTAGTCCATGGGATCGCTATTCCACACCACTCCCATTCGAAGCCACAAGATCGTGAGCCCGGACTTCAACCTGGACCGGGCACTGTTGCGGAGGAGAACGTTGGCCACCACCAACGCCCATACAATTCCAATGGACACCGCAAAAAACCGGTGCACGGCAATTTCCCCCACTATAGGCCGATCCCCACCTTCCTTCCCGTCTTCGGAGTCGTTGAGCGCCATACTGTATGAGTAGAGCGCCGTCAAGTTGTAGGCAAGCAAGATAAACCGGCCATACGCATTATTGCTCTTCCAGTAAATGATGATGTAGAAACACGGCAACGAAAGTAGGAAGCCCGTGGAGCCCAAAACAATGGCGTTTCCATCCGATATAAGCCATGCAATGTATGCCAAAAACGCCCCGAGAAACGTGCCCAAAAACCGCCACTTCACTGTCATATTGGTGGCTCCAAGCGACTTGCTCATCATAATGCAGTAGATGGCCAATGTCCATTCGAGCCTGTAGTCAACGAAAAAGCTCTTTGTTTGGGGTAGAAATGCAAAGACTGAGATACAAAAGGCACCCACACCCACGCGAATACCAAATTGCACGTCTGTGCGTTTGAAAACACTTAAAAACCGCCAGAGTTTAAGTCTGAGACTTTCTTTTTGGACCGTTCTGGCGATCCCCGGGTCCAGGGTCGAAATGGGTTTCAACTGAAGCTTGAGCTCATGCAAAGCATCCACAAAACTGGCTTCAAGCCGAAGTTTTCTCTTGCTGGGATTAGCGGGTGTGGAGCACCAGAACTTCATCCATTTCCACGACCTGGAATGTTCCTTGGCCACGATTTCAAACTCCTCCGTAAGTTGCAAGAACCGGATCAATTGTCGTCCGTAAAGGGCCATCAAAGAAGTAAAGTTCCCACAGCACGCAGTGACTTCCTCCTGATCAGTTTTGAAATCAAGCGAGTTAGTTTCAAAGATCTTTTGTGAGTAAAGCTTGTCGAAAGACTGCACCTGTTTGGTTTCGAATAGTTCAATAGCCTTGTGCAACGAGTTTTGGTAATTGGACGACTTGACAAAGAAACTCTGGTTGACATCATTAACAAACGTCTTTTCGAAAGGTACCTGTGCCATCACCTCCTTCACAGTAAACACAAGCGACTTGACGGACGGAGCCAAGTAGTAAACGAACAAGTCGAAGAGCTGGGTCGAGTAGACTGCATGGTAGTCGACGTCTGTTTCCGGGCCCGAATCCTGGAACGATAGAGAACCCAAATTTTCCACCAGCTCCGAAACAACCCCTTGCTGGCGACTATCACGCGTCTTCACGCTCCTGGAGTCCAGCTCGTAGGTGGAGTCGTGTGGAGGCTCGATATGGTCCTCCCGAAGAACCTGGCCCTGCATTTCACAAGACGACCGTAAGGCATGCAAATGCTCCATCAAGGAGTTTGTTGCATCCACGATATCGCAGTACAGAGCGTACTCGTCCTCTTTCCCCACCAAAAAAAGCTCGTACCGGGCCTCCTCCAAGTTCTTGGTCAACTCAGCACTTTTCTTCCGGAGCAGAGCAAACACTGAGCTATCCTTAGCCGAGATTTTCTCGCCATGAAGAAACCGATGGGTCACCACGGAAACGAGCGACGACATGATGTTGAAAGAGTCGTTGAGCGAATGACGTAATTGGTTCACGGCACTTTTGGGCCACAACACATAGCAAATCACCACCGACACCATGGCCCCAGTGATCACCACACGAGACATGGAAAACAACCGCATCATGGGAATCGTATTGGAGTTCAAAGAACCTTCTTTGACGATGCACGTGACAAGGGAGATGGAGGCCAAGGAACATGCAGTATTGAAAGTATCTCGATTGACCTTCTGTTTCATAAAAGCAATGACCCCCAAACCGATCGATGATACCACAAGGTCGATCGTATAAGAAACCTCATCTTCGCCCACATTAAAATAGTAGCTTGACACCGTCCTGCAGACCAACGATAAGCTGAAGGTGAACAGTAGCGATAGGAGGACAAATAACACCAGCTGGTGCATGGACCCTTTTGTCCTAGCCGGGTGGAAATAAACGGCCGTTGTAGCTGCCACGTGTTTCGAATCGGTATTCCCCAAAAAAGCACTGAAGGGTGAGTAGTAAACCCCTAAAGACGCTATCAAGTAGGCCACTGCACACTTCAATACGTTGCGAGTCATTTGCCCGTCTAAAAGACTTCTGATTTCGTGATTGTAATTTTGAAATCTTTGTGCTAGTGTCACGGGCTCCTGTGCTCCGCTGGGGGTGTCGGAGTCGGAGTCAAGAATGGTGCTATCATTGAAGCTCTCGAACTCGGTGTTGAAGAATGAGTCGCTGCGTGACACTTTCTTGCCGGAATGGGCCAAGATCACGGAACTCAGTTTGGCCAATTGCCGGACCCGTGAGAGCGCCGTTTCTTGAATCTCGCTGCTGTCGAGAAGGCTAGTGTTCTCATTGGGTAGAGGCATATGTTGGGGTATGAGTGCTAGACGAGGATGATCATGTACATGTCACGTGACCTGGCAAGATCACCATCGCTCATCGCCCATCACCGATTAAGATCTAACTTCTTGAACACCTTAACTTAGACATTTAGTGTTCTGTCTTATCATCTGCTTCACCTTATTATCTGCTACATTCAGTCATTATTCATTCTATTACAAGGGCGACACGCGCCTCATGAGCGTTTCAATCGTTAGTTGCCCAAACCCTCTGGGGCGAGGGCCAAGAAGTAAGGCATTTTGGAATTAGTCTTCTTGGTTGGTCCCCTCCGGAACCTACTCCTCGTCCCCGTAGCCCACAATATCCTTGAAGAGCTGGGCGCATGGCACTGAGGCCCCGAGCTTGGCGCACAACAAGAAGACTCCACTCAACTTACGGTGCAACGAGTATGTTTCCTCGGGAGGTGGCGACAACCGCTGGTTCAACATCAAGCCGATATTGTCACGCACACGGTCGGTGATTGTTTGGTTGCTGAAGGAAAAGAGCTTGGAGTGTTCGTTAGGCATGAAGGCCTCACCCAACACCATCACCAGGTCCACGTGGGCCTTGGTCATCAGAGGAGACTCCAAGCCCGTCAAGTAGCCCAAGACCTTGGAATAATTTTCCACACCCTTGCGATCGCCTCTCACTGCTGCACGCAACACCTCCACGTAGTTGTCAACAAAGGTATCGTTGAAGTCACGAGCAGCACCAAAATCAAGAAGCTCGATCTTTTTTGTGTTGTCATTGTATAAGAAGTTGGCCCAGTTAGGATCCGTTTGCATGAACTTGAACTCTTTAAGTTCCTTCAAGCAAAGGCGCATGATGTTGGTAGCGATCCAGTTCTTTGTTTCCTGGTCCCAGTTGCCCTTAACAATCTCTGTGCCTTTCATTTTTTCCATGGTCAAGACGTGCTCTCCACACATGTTATGAATGACACGAGGCACTTCAAACACCGGGTCGTCTTTCAACAACTCCCGGAAACGGATCAAGTTCTGAGCTTCCCGAATGTAGTCACACTCCCATTTGAGCTCCACACGCGCATTGGCTATGGTTTTATCGAGGAAAAGACCCGGGGGTAAAATGGACAGCGCGGTCAAAAGCAAAAGAAGGTTGTTCAAGTCGGAGTCGATGGAGTCAGCAACACCGGGGTACTGCACCTTGACCACCACAGGGGTCAAGTTTTCAGTCACGGCATCGTGCACCTGACCAATTGAAGCGGCAGCAAAAGGAACGTCTTGGAACAGAGTATAGTTGCGAGAGCGCCATTCCAGACCCAACTCGGCCAGCATCACCTTCTCCAATTGCAGGAGCGGCATGTAGTGGGCCAGGTTCTGCACACGCAACAAGATCTGCTGGATCTCGGCAGGCAAAAGCGACAGGTCCTGGAAAGAGAGCATCTGGCCCACTTTCAAAGCAGCACCTCTCATCTGCGAGAACTTACGAGCCATGCGCTCGATATTGGACGGACTAAGGAAAAGACTCTTGAGAGAGATATCACTCTTATTTCCCAGAGCGTATTGCTTGATACCATGAGAGGCGGCACTGAGGCCTATTCCAGCGGCCAATGAGCCGTAGTGGAAGATTCTGGCCAACCGAGTAGTGGGCACCAGGCTCAGCGACATGATAAACTCGGGGCTATCCTTCAAGCCAATGGTTTTTGGCTTCAACTTGGCCTTGGACTTTTTCTTCTTATGTTTGACCTGGTCCTCGACAAACACGGTCTTTGTGGCGTAGTGGCGAGTCTGCAAAACAGACCCCAAAGGTGTTGGCCCCCGGGATAGAGATGCTTGAGCAGCCCGAGCCTGAGGACCCACATTTTGAAGTCCCGGAGAACTGTGCCCCCTGCCGCTTTGCCCGGCTCGGCCCCTTTGAGCCGCATTCTGTAGCGAGTCCCACATCTTTGTGTTGGGATCATTGGCCTTGAGCAGACCAGATATAAAAGAACTCGTATACCAGGACGAGGCATCGTGTAGCAAGACGTTAAGCGAGCGGCCGGCGACGGAACCTGCAGCCGAAGCCACAACCGCCGCTTCGTAGAGAGATTTTCCAAAAGACATGAGCGTGGACGAACGCAGTAGAGGAAGAAAAGCGGTGGTGGTTTTGGTGGGGGAGCGTGTAGCAGAAGAAGAAGCGGTTTCGCACAGGCGGAGAAAAAGAAACGAAGCGAAAAAAGTGTCGCGGCTCGATGCAACGCATGGCGGCCCGCGTCCAGGGCTCACGCCAGAAAGTCTAGAAAGGCACGAGCGTGGGGGAGCAACAAAAAAAAAAAAAAGCAAAGAAACAGGGGGCTTCTTGGAAAAAACACTAGATGAGTGTATTTTTTTTTTGGGGGGCGTAGCTTTCATCTTTTTTTATACTGGCATGGTGTAATGGGGGGTTGGTGTTCTGGGCTGGTTTCAGCATTGTCTGCTATGATTGTCTAGGATCTCTGTTTATGGATAGGGCGCACCCTAGTCTGCCGGACCGGCCTTCGCAGATCACAATGTATGGCGAGAACAAAGCATGGGATCTATGTTTATATATACCTATTTTGTTATATTGTGTTTGTGTCTGTATTTGTATTTGTGTTTGTGTTTGTGTTTGTGTTTGTGTCCGTCTGTATTTGTATTTGTGTTTGTGTCTCTGTATTCATCTATATATCCTTGTACTTGTCATGACTGGCACAGGGAGTTTTTTGGTCTGAGGGACGGACTTCCTTGCCCAGTGCACTTTGCTCCGGAGCGCGGGTTCACAACGCTTTCCATTTACTACTAGACTGGCGCAGCGTTGCTGGTGCAGCGTTACGAGCGTGTGCCGCGGGGTAGCGGAGGACTGCACCACGTGCGCACTCTTATCTGCCACGGGCTTGCATTTTCCTATGACTAATACTTTTGCTATCTTCAAATTATTGCTGTTTCATGGTTCCTGGCCTGCACTTAATCCCCAATACTCCATTCGGGTCATTCAATTTATTTCCACGTGATTCAGCCTTCCTCAAATTACCTTGCTTAAATTATTGCTTAAATTATTGCTTAAATTATTGCTTAAATTATTGCTTAAATTATTGCTTAAATTATTGCTTAAATTACCCTGCGTAAATTGTGCTTTTGACGCTCACTCGAATTACGCTCACTTGGACTGGACTTGAGGACTGGACTTGATTTCTACATCGCACGGGGTAATCCGAGGTTTGATCCCGCAGTGTTCTCCAGTCCTAATATTTCCACACAATTGACTCGCACTACTCACTTAACTCTCTGACGTCACACTAAACTAAGAACTACATAACGACCACGGACCCAGCATACTGACGTCTCAAGCATGGATGTAGCCTGAAACCCCGTGTACTCTAAGACCATGGGGCACTTTTAGTAGCCCACGGGATTGACCTTCTCTTGGATGAACTCCTGCACCCTCTCCCAGTAATGGGGTTGGATATCGGTATCATTATGAGAAGAGTTTTTGTACTTGTAGATGCTCTTTTCCTTGGAAGGCAGAAGCTGGAAAATGCGATCCATTTGGCTAGGAGGCACGATCTCGTCGTTCCTGGCACTAAAGCATAAGAGGGGAATGCTGGCCGGGATTGTGGGTATCAACCACTCAGTGTTCCACTGTTCAGTAACAAGACCAGTGAAGTACTTCAATGCAGGGAAAATATTCAGCGGGACATTTGATCTTTTTGAAATTGTTTTTGGCTGTACTCTTTGTTTGAACTCTTTGTTTGAACTCTTGGCTGTAGTCTTTGATTGGCTGCGACACTCCATTGCTTGGCAAAGTCAACTAATTGCCAAGAAAAGCATATGAACAGAAGAAAGTATTTTTTTAAATTCTCCTTGTTTGAAAAACTTGTCTCAGTACTGTCCTTTATTAATTCATTAGGGACTACTGTCTAAATTGTATCCTTCGGTAGACTGTAGTACTAACAATATAGAGCAGTAGGTAGAAGATACTGATAGTAGAAGTGTACTAGAGAGTAAGGGTAGGGAACGGTGATGGTGGTAAAAAGAGAAAAGCAAATAGAATGGCCTATGGTATCGAAAATAGAAGTTGAAGCTTGCATAGAATTTCCTGAAAATTCATATATTTACTATTATATCCTGGTAAAAAGATTAAACTAATAAAGAAAGATCTAGACAAGAAAGAAGTATAAATACTAATGTAAGATCGAAAAATAACGTTTCTCCTAATCACCAAATTGAAAAGTTTAATTCAAAAGAAATATGTACTTTGATAAAATGCTTAGAAGAAATGGTTGAGCCATCTCCAAATGATGTAGCCTTAGAGTATGAAGGAACTAAAATAGGTTATAAAAGAGTAGATACTTAAATCGATAGAAAAAAAGGTAGAGTATATACTTATTGATAAGAAATGGGAAAAAGGTCATTTACCCTTTAATTATAAGCTGATAATACATGATTATGCTAAGTTAGGTAGATTGAAAAGGGGGGATTGAAAAGGTGGTTTGATCACATGACTGTGTACTCACAGAATGTTATCCAACGAGGTAATTATTAAAGGTTTTATGAAATGGCAAAAATCCTGATACTGGGAAATGGCTTAAGTAGTCTAGGCCAAGCTTTAGTGGTTAGAAGTAGAATTATAGTCCAGCTGTTGCGTTCATTCAAGTGTCAGTATAGACTATTATAGGCCTAGTGTGCATACGGAAGCAGAGACTAATATATCTTGATAGTAGGTAAAAGTAGAGTATAAGTTATAGTCTATATATTCTAGATAATGCAGTAGAGATAGATTCACTAATTAACCATTAGGATCAATTTTTGTCGAGGCATTAGTGGAAGAAAATAGCAGTAGTTCTAGAGACGGTAACTATATCAGATTGAAATTTCATTCGAAAGTAAGCAGCTGGAAATGGAGATGTTCTCTAGGTTCGACGTCCTGCGTTGTGTGCAGGACGGCCAATAACAATTAAGCAGTCTTTGGATTATGGGGGCGCAATGGGATATCCAAAGGTCAAAAAGCTACTGGTAGATTAAGCTAAGCAGCGTTCTGCTGATATAATTTCTGTGGTGTCCAAGAAAGAATCAAGTTGGAGGGCATATGGTTGGCTGCAAACCTCGGAATTGGCGCCTTCACTCGCACCCTACACCCGTGCACCAGACAAGGTCAGTCGAAAAAGGCCCAACACAAACGCCCCATTTTTAACCAATTTGAAACTAAAAATTGAGTTTCTGAAATGCTGGAATTCCGGACTCTACAGAAGTGTTCTTTTAAGTGAAAATGACTTAGTAAGGGCATTCTTGGCGGTCCTGGAGCAACCCAATTCCGGCCGCGTTTTCAATTCCGGCCCATCAATCTGCTAATGTATCATTCTAACCATACAACCTCTATTACTTCGAATTCTACATGTATTTTCACCGTGACTAATTTAATGAAATAAACATTAGGTCAATGAAATAAACATGAGGTGTTCCTGGGACACACGTGACCACACACCAGCTGACTTCACTAATGTATACACTCCGTCACTATAGTTCCTTACTATAAATCCACCACTACAGCAGTACTTACACTTTAGACAGCACTAAAAAAATCCTAGGCCAGGATATGACTATTTAAGACTTTTTCTGGAGTTCGCAACCAATCACCGACTGCTCATCGTCCATACGAGCCACATAGAGTTCAGCCCCAGCATCTGAAAGTTCCCAGAATCCTAGAAAAAAAAAGGGTGGTCTGATGCAGTAGAGGAAAAAAGAAAATAGTGGAGTAGAGAAAAAAAGAGTAGGCTATTTAGTGGTACTATACAGGTCTTCTTCATGATTACGTAAATTGGGTTCTTGTTGGTTCTAATATTCTTGAACATTGGATATCTATAAGGACTGGAACCAAGATTACTCTACTACTCATAATCCCATGTTCCCAGCAAATCGTATACTAAAAGAAACCAACATGTCAACCATGTACTATATACAGTATAATATACTCACAGTAGTCTTTCCACTATAAATTTTTTAAATCTCCATATATGTTACTATACATAGGATTTTCACACTATCAAACAATGCTAGAAACTACGTCGTACTGCCATACGTAATATTGTTGTATTCGAGAGAAAATCAAGGTCCCCTAATAGAAGCTCATATTTCATTTCCCATCTTTTGTGTATATATTTTGGATTGGATGGTGTCCTCTCCAGTGGAAAATACCCTTAGCACAGCACTATAAGTGACCATGAATACTGGAAATTGTATGTCAATATGCATAAAAATGTGAGCTTTCAAATTTTACTTCTCTAGACTGGAATCACTTCTCTAGACTGGAACACCTGCTATACTGGTATATTCTCTGGGGTAAATGTGGTATGTGATCAGTTAATTATTCCATATCATGTTCAGGAACTATTTGGTAGTAATACATTGTAATCTCTATATTAGTATGGTCTGTAGTGAAGAATCTGTAGTGTATAATAGTAGGAATGTCCTCAGACTCAGACGTATTCAACGAGTCTGGGAAGTATAGTCAGGAGCAAGAGTGGTATGTGGTCAGGTAGTAATAGTCAGTGTCATGTTCAGTCATTAGTAGTAAAGTGAAGGGTTTGGTCAGGATTAGGAGTAAGTACGGTGGTAAAATTGGACTAGAGGAATAGAATATTAGTGGAGCTGGTACTGGTAGAGGAACTAGAATAAGTAGTAGTACTGAGTAGATAAACATAGGCTATCTTTTCCAGAAAGTCGGAAACGGTGGGATTCAAGAAATGGGCTTGAAGTGGAGGCAAGATCCGAGGGTCAATTCAACTAGAAAGAAAATCTAAAGGAATCCAAATTCATGGTCGACAACTGGTCTTGTTAAGACGCCAAGGTGTAAATAAAGAATTGATATTACTATTCTCTACATTCCTATAAACAAGACTTCAACACTCCAGAAACTAGAGAACTATAGGTCCCGTTTTAGATCTAGTGTAGGACTTTTTACTTTTTTACATGTTCTACTCGTTCCACTTGTTTTATGTTTTACTTGTTTTGGCCTCTTTGGCTTGCAGTGCTGAATTGCTGGCCGACGGATTGTCGTTATGATCTTTTCAAATAAAGACTCGGCTTAATATTGATTGGTGTATTTAAGGTGAGTCCTTGGCTACAATAGGAGTCGATTGGAAATGAAAGTCAATTGGAAATGGAGTAATTGGAAATGGAGTAACTGCTTAGCCTTAAAACTGAAGACTTATGGAACATTTGTAATTCTGATCGGAACATTTGGATCAGAAGTACTCCTTCGTAGTCCACCGTCTATACCATTCCCTATGTTCTATACTCCAGTCTATTCTCTACGATTCCCTGTCTATGTTCTCGTATCGAGTTTATATGACGAGTTATCATCAAGTATAATAGTATATGAATATGATAATATAAGATATAAGAAACATGTCTAAAATGAGTAATATAAAGAATTGAGTCCACGCACTCATGGTCCACGCACACTCATGATGTGAGTTCGCATTGTGTTTCTGATTCGCAGACTTTTCTATTTCGCACGATTTCTTTTCGATTGGGTGTTTCTGAGATTTGACATTTGACATTTGAGGATTTGAGGATTTGAGGATTTGAGGATTTGATTTCCACGAGTAATTGGAGTATCACATCACCATTCGCACCCACAAATCAACCAGAAATAATCACCAAAGAAACACCACGCCAAAGAAATCCCAATCCACCTACTCAATGCACTTCCAATTAAACAACTATTCATTTCTTGATGATATATTTCTTACCCTGTAAATTGATTCTCATCAACTTTTTAATTAGTTGTTCATTGGGTTTGATTGTGTTTGATTAGTGTGTTTGATTTGAGAGTATGAGTGTATGGTGACTTTAGTAGAGTTGGTGCGTCGGGGCGACTCTCTATACTCTATGCTATTCTACATTACGATTTTCTATACAACCATTTTCTGTATAACCATTTTCTATAAAACCATTTTCTACATTACGATTTTTATATAACTATTTTCTATATTGCATTTTTTATATTACATTTTCTGTATAACTACTACGCTAAACTGAACCCTACCATTCTATGGAATTATCAGTAGCTCTCAAAGCCAATGGTTAGTTAATTACCGGTATTCACAAATTTTTAAGAAAAAATGTTTATTTTTAAAAAAATGAAAAAAAAAATTTAGATTACCGAAACTGAGAAACTGGAACTCAGATGGCCAACTAGACCTTGGGTCCAAGTCATGGTCTTTGGGAACCCCATTCTCGCCAGAACACTAACATTCTACATACGGGATCTGGCAACCCCGGAAAATCGCCCTTCTTAAAATTCCAAGTACAGCCCAAATTTTGAGTAGTAACATTCTGTATTCAGTCTTATTCAGAAAATCAACTTTTTGTATGAAATATTTTTTCCTAGTATTGAAGCTTGTCTGTTGTATTATTGGAGTGTTTAATAGATCGCGTCCTGCACACACCGCCGCGATGAGATAAATCTCCCCGTCCCACAATATCCTCCTCACCAATGGCCAAGGAAGACAAGAAAAAGTACAAGAAGCAAAAGCTCCAGGACTCCGTGGCGGAGACTGTTGCAGAGAATGCCGAGGAAAAAATGAAAACACACGCCCGTGACGAAACTCCGGTCGAAATGGAGGTGCATGACGATGGAGAGTTCAACGCAGCTCAGAGATTCAAAACCACCGCTGCCATTGCGCAGAAATTGGAGGATAGCAAAAATAACCCATTTACAGGAAGAAAGTTCACCCAGAAGTATGTGGATATCTTAAGAACAAGAAGGGAATTGCCTGTGCATGCGCAAAGAGATGAGTTCTTGAGGATCTTCCAGAGCACGCAGATTATGGTGTTTGTGGGAGAAACCGGTTCGGGAAAAACAACCCAGATCCCCCAGTTTGTTCTCTATGACGATATGCCCCACCTTAGTGGAACCCAGGTGGCCTGTACGCAGCCCAGAAGAGTGGCAGCCATGTCCGTGGCCAAGAGAGTGGCAGATGAGATGGATGTGGAGCTCGGAGAGGAGGTGGGTTACTCCATCCGGTTTGAAAACAAAACCTCGCCAAAGACAATCCTCAAGTACATGACTGATGGTATGTTGTTGAGAGAGGCCATGGAGGACCACACGTTGGCCCGTTACTCGTGTATCATCTTGGATGAGGCCCACGAAAGGACATTGGCCACCGATATCCTTATGGGATTACTTAAGCAGATCACGCTAAGAAGACCCGACTTGAAGATCATCATTATGTCGGCCACCTTGGATGCAGAGAAGTTCCAGAACTACTTCAATGGTGCTCCTTTACTTGCTGTTCCTGGCCGTACACACCCGGTGGAAATTTACTACACCCCGGAGTACCAGAAGGATTACTTGGACGCCGCCATCCGGACCGTGTTGCAGATCCACGCTACTGAAGACCAGGGAGACGTGCTTTTGTTCTTGACCGGTGAAGAGGAGATCGAGGATGCATGCAGGAAAATCCAGTTGGAAGGTGACGAACTTGTTAGAGAGCAAGGATGTGGGCCTATCAAGGTGTATCCTTTGTATGGATCATTGCCTCCCAACCAGCAGCAAAAGATTTTCGATCCAGCTCCAGAAAACCACAAGCCCGGTGGAAGACCCGGCAGAAAGGTCATTGTGTCCACCAATATTGCAGAGACTTCGTTGACCATCGACGGAATTGTTTACGTGGTGGACCCCGGTTTCTCCAAGCAAAAGGTCTACAACCCCCGGATCCGGGTGGAGTCCTTATTGGTGTCGCCCATTTCCAAGGCTTCGGCCCAGCAAAGAGCTGGTAGAGCTGGACGTACGAGGCCCGGAAAGTGCTTCCGTCTTTACACTGAAGAGGCGTTCAAAAAGGAGCTTATCGAGCAGCTGTACCCCGAGATTTTGCGGAGCAACTTGGCGTCTACAGTGTTGGAATTGAAGAAGTTGGGTGTGGACGACTTGGTGCATTTCGACTTCATGGATCCTCCAGCCCCAGAAACCATGATGAGAGCCCTTGAGGAGCTTAATTATTTACAGTGTCTCAGTGACGAAGGAGACTTGACGGCGTTGGGACGGCTTGCCTCCATTTTCCCCTTGGACCCCATGTTGGCAGTGATGTTGATTGGGTCTCCTGGCTTCAAGTGCTCGGAGGAGATCTTGACCATCGTGGCCCTTCTATCCGTGCCCAATGTGTTTGTCAGGCCAGCAGCAGCCCGCAAGAGAGCCGATGAAATGAAGATGGCCTTCGCTCATCCAGATGGAGACCACTTGACGTTGCTCAACGTGTACGAGGGCTTCAACTCCGACGATGCCTACAACGTGGGAGTACACCAGTGGTGCCGGGACAATTTTTTGTCGTACCGGTCGTTGCTCTCGGCCCGGAACGTGCGGTCGCAATTGGGCCGGATCATGGAGAGACATGACTTGGAGCTCAACAGCACGGACTTTGAGAACCCCCAGTACTGGGACAATATCCGCAAGGCGTTGGCCGCAGGGTTCTTCATGCAAGTTGCCAAGAAGAAGAGTGGAAACAAGGGCTTCTTGACCATCAAGGACAACCAGGATGTGTTGGTGCATCCGCTGACGGTGTTGGCCAAAGAGGATGAGTGGGTCATCTACAATGAGTTCGTGTTGACGTCCAAAAACTACATCCGTACTGTGACCAACATCAAGCCGGAATGGTTGGTGGAGTTGGCCCCCAAGTACTACAACTTGGAACATTTCTCCAAGGGTGACGTCAAGCTTTCTTTGGAGCGAGTGATTGCACGTGTCGAGTCCATGAAAAAGATCAAGAGTGGGAAGTGAGGGTTAGACAGAGACTATAGTACTAAATTAAAAAAGGATTAGTATTGTGAGATGTTATTAGATCTACAGCATGAAAGTGGACCTAGAATATAGTGAATTAGCAGATTTTCAGAAGATATTTATAGGAAATCACAAGTACCACTTATAACCAAAGTGTAAATAAAACTATGAGAAATATTAGAATACTT
Source organism: Metschnikowia mauinuiana (assembly GCA_002374555.1). Taxonomy (NCBI): domain Eukaryota; kingdom Fungi; phylum Ascomycota; class Pichiomycetes; order Serinales; family Metschnikowiaceae; genus Metschnikowia; species Metschnikowia mauinuiana. The sequence continues at coordinate 83,536 of NKZY01000642.1, read as the reverse complement.
TGTATGTTTCTTAAAAGCATTATATGCAGTCTCTCTCATATCAACAGACACGAACTACGTCAAGAAACGACAAAACACTGATTTGCAAGAGAAAGCTTTTTCTAGTCATGGTGTGAATCTACGGGCCCATACTAGCTGTCCAGCCTCGGCTTCCATGGTACATTTGCTGGAAGTCTACAGTCCACTACCACTAAAACACTCAGTGTCAGCACTGCACCCGGACTAAATTCATAGTAAATTACTACATTTGACTCGGTATTGATACTAAATTTTTGACGAATACCTTAGACTCTCAGACAACAACTTGGACAGAAAACAGTGCAGGACAGTCTAGGATCATGTAGAGGTTAACCAGAGAGGATGTTTTTGAATATCATATTCCGATAATCCGGTATTAGCTCAGTATTAAACTGTGACAGTGAAATGTGACAGTAAAGAGTATGAGCAGCAGAGTATGTGAATTTGACAGATCACAGTTTAGAATGTGATTGTATTACAGGTTATAGTATCAAGACAAGTACAAGTCTTGAAAGTTGTGATCAGAGTATGACAAAAGATAAGAATAGAAGGAGTAAAATATAAAGAGTAGAATAGTAAAAGTTTACTCCATCATTTACCAAAGAATGGTTGGGGAAATTAGAAATGAAAGGAGAATGAGAATGTGGTGAGAAACGACTGCGAAATGAGACTGCGAAAAACTGAAATCTTGTAGTGAGAAATGAGAAAAAAGACTGGTATGTACATGTTTATTCCTAGCTATAGACTAACTACGAATTTGGGCGGAGAAAAGTGATGGGCATTAATATTATTTTTTTATGCGGACTTTCGATTAACCTAATTCTTCACTGGTCATTGTTGGTCTTATTTATATGGATTTTATGTGGATTTTGCACGTTAGAAGAAATCCATGGTTATGAGCACTGTGCATTGGTCTCAAGGGATCTCTACTGAAAGAGTGAAGTGAAAAGACTGAGATTGAAACTGAAAAAATTGAGAGAAGACTGAGATTGAAAGATTTGTGGAATTGATAGAAAAAAAGGCTGGTTGAAAGTAAGGAAATGTAGCTTAGTGTATAGTTGTCCACGGCCCACCAGTCCAGCTGTCTAAAGCTGAACACGTCTAGATTCTCAGGTCCAACGAACAAAAGTACCAGTCAAGCTCCTTAACTAGTGTAGTAGTACAGTATCATAGAATAATACAGTATAGACCGTTTAAATAACAGTGTAGTAGTATAGTCGTATAATTTAGTAGTATAATTCAGTTGTAATAGTATAGAAGTATAGTAGTATAGTGTAGCAGTAATTGAGTAGTATTAGTATAGAAGTATAGTAGTATATTAAATTAGATAAGGAAATTAGAATAGTAGTATAGTAGTATACTTAGTAGTATAATTTAGTAATTTACAATAGTATAGTATAGAGTGAATTATAATAGTGAATTATTATAGTGAATTATTATAGTGAATTAGTAAAAAATTATAATAGTAAGTTAGAAAAGAATTATAGCAGTATATTAGTTTAGTAGTATAGAAGTATAGAATAGTAAATTGGAATGGTAAATAGAGTAGTATATTAGTATAGTAAATAAGTAAAGTAAAGTATAATAATTCGATTGGTCAATTATAATAGAATTATAGTAGTATATTAGTTTAGTATTACAGTAGTATGGAATAGTAAATTAGAATGGTAAATTAGAGTAGAAGTATATTATATTTTAGTAGTACAGTAGTATAGAATAGTAGTTTAGTAGTGTATAGTATAATTTAGTAGTGTATAGTATAATTTAGTAGTGTATAGTATAATTTAGTAGTACAGTGGAGTAGCACAGAGTCTGGTGAGCAGGAGGGAAAATGAGAAAATGAGAAAATGAGAAAATGAAAAAGAGAAGGGCGCATTTTTTCTTCGGGTAAAGCTTATCTCCAGCTGATCCCAGATCTCATGCCATTTCTGCAATTTCTACAATTTCTGCCACTCCTGCTATTCTGTCACTCCTAATACCCCTGATACCCCTGACCCTCCTGACACTCCTGACACTCCTGACACTCCTGACACCCCTGAAACAAACTCGATTTATTTTCGACTCTAAATCGGATTTTATGTTACGACTCTAAAGGCTTTTAATGTCAACTTTTATGGGGTGATTTTTTTTTCATTTTTTGACTGAGTGTTTGACTGATTTTCGTGGGTGTGCAATTTGGGTGCGAGTCTTGAGTGTCTTTTTTCGTGGTGCACATTGGAGTCTTGTGCACCTTTGTTTTCTGGAGTGCACTTTGTTTTCTGAAGTGCATTCTGTTTTCTGAAGTGCACTTTCTGTTTCAGGTGGCCGAACAAAAATGCACACCCGAGTGGATGTTTTATGTGATGACGTAGCCGTTGCAGGAACTTGAATTGACAGATACCGGTTTGTCCAAGCAGTAGAAAACTTTTATATTCTGTGCCTACAATGTGTGGAGTCTTGGAAGTTTATGGTTTATGGTCTGTAGCATTTAGTCTTCATGCCCTTCGGCTTTAGCTCCAAGGGTCCTTGGATTCGAACCTACAGTATCTTTGTAACAAGTCGTGTAACAAGTCGTGTTTCAGGGGTGTTTCAGGGGTGTTTCAGGGGTGTTTAGCGGTGTTTAGAGTGTTTCAGATCTCTGACATTTACAATAAACCCACATTTTACGAGGCTCGGTTCCCAGATTGTCCAGCATATGGCCCTTCACATTTTAAACCCGGCATGCTTCATAACCTTTGCCTTGCATGGTCGGTGGCCGTGCGCAGCATTTTTTCTGTAGCCGACCATAACATGCTCAGAAAGTGAGTGCGTCGTGTTGAATTACGGTGCAGGCTCGGAGTGCACGCAGGACTCGTCAAACTACCCTCCACGGTTTCACAAGTGTTTCGAGTCTCGCCGCCCACGTCCTTCTCTTTTGCACTGCGTCACTTCGTTGTCTTGTTTCAGACCCATATATTGTTTCACACCATCCCCTTGGTGATTCTAGTATAAACCCCTGGCATCTCTGGCCTCTGTCTCGCTTTTTTCCCCATCCCTGACCCTCCGCTCTCCAAAAATATCGCCATGGGTATTCTTGTTTCTCGCTTGTTCAAGAACAGGGAAATGAGAATCTTGATGTTGGGTCTTGATAACGCTGGTAAGACCACCATCTTGTACAAATTGAAGCTTGGCAAAACCTCCAAGACTGTGCCTACTGTGGGGTTCAACGTGGAGACCGTCAAGCACAAGAACGTGTCGTTTGCCGTGTGGGATTGTGGTGGACAAGAAAGAATCCGTCCTTTGTGGAGACACTACTTCACCGGTACCAATGCGCTCATCTACGTGGTGGACTCGTCGGATATCGACCGTTTGGACGAGTCCAAGAAGGAGTTGATGAGAGTCATCAACGATAAAGAATTGGCCAACTGTTTGTTGATTGTGTTGGCCAATAAGCAGGACGTTGCCGGTGCCATCAAGCCCAAGGAGTTGATTGATCGTTTCCAGATGAACTCGCTCAGTGGCCAGCATACCTGGTCGGTGATTCCCACCATTGCAATTGACGGTACAGGCTTGGGAGAGACTTTGAACTGGATCTCCAGCCACTCCAAGTAAAAAGCCTCGCAAAAGGTGATATCAATACCTTCTACTGACTCTCATACTGGTTATGAAAGAGCTTTGCTCAAAACCTAATAACACATAGAATTACACTATATTTCACTCAATAACGTATCTGCGCCTTGTATTGCCTATAGTCTTCGGCGTGGGCTCCTGCATGTATTGAAGTAAGGTCCATTATAAGGAGCCATTATATTCGCTTAAACTAGCCGAGTGCCATGTCCTTTAAATGGCCGTTGTACCCTGATACAATTGTGCATTGTTTCAGCCGATTATTAATAAATTGAAAAGAAAGGGCGTTTTATGGGCTCCATACTGTGACTTCGCCCGTCTCCTCTCCGAAATATGCCTTTTTAGCCAACTTAGTGAAGAGCCCAGTCTCGACCACGCCCACCAACTGCTTGATCTTTAAATGCAAGGCCTCTGGGTCGGCGATGGCACCAAAATGGGCGTCGATCAAGAAGTTGTTGTTGTCGGTGACCACCGGGCCCGCCTTGGATGAGCCTCCCAGTCTCAAGGTCACCGTCTGGGCACCCATTTTCTGCAAATCTAATGTCACCTTGGCATAAGCATTGGGCACAATCTCCACCGGCACGCCCTGGGTCCATTTGGTGCCCAAGGCCTCGGACTTCTTGCGGTAGTCCGCCACCACTATAAGTGTACGGGAAGCAACCGCCACCAACTTCTCCTGGAAAAGACAAGCGCCCCCGCCCTTGATCAAATTTAGGTTATTGTCACATTCATCGGCGCCATCAAAGGCAATGTCCACCTCCGGGTACTGTTCGATACTGCCCAACGTAAGCCCATTATCTATAATGAGCTGTTTCAGCTGGAACCCCGTGGGGATACACACGAACTGACTCTTATTCAGGAGCAGACCCAACCGCTCAGCCACGTACACCACAGTGCTTCCGGAGCCAACACCCACCACCTTGGCGTTCGTGGGGAAGTTTTCGTCAACCGCCAAGTAGGCAGCTTGCTTTTTAGATTGCTCGATGGGAGAAGTCATGGAGAAAAAGCGTCTGGGGTTAATGTTGGTGTAGAGCCGAAGACGTGGAGGGGAAGAGGTGAGCCAGTAGCGAGCAAGGAACATGTGGGGAGGACCGAGCACCGCCAGAGCGGATATACGGGCGGGTTGTATGCAGGCGCAATATTACGGCAGGAAAGAAGGACATACAAATAATAAGAAGGAGAAAAGGTTAAGTGAAAAAAAAAAGGAATTTTAAGTGGTTAGGGTGGGCAAAAAAATGATTTTTGGAAAATTTAGAAAATTTGGAAGAATTGGAAAAAGTGAAAAATTTAGAAAAACCGGAAATTTTAGAAAAACTGGAAAATTTAGAAAAATTGGAAAATTTAGAAAAATTAGGTTGGGTCTAGAGATCGGGGAGATCTTAGTTGCCGTATTTATTACTCAGCAGTGACTAGTGCAGTGACCATCGCTGTGACCATCGCAGGTCAGAGGAATTCCTCCAGTAAGTACTATTGGCCACACAAACGATGAATTTCGTCCCAATTAGGAAAATGCAATTGTTTCAAGTTTGTTTCAGACCTAATTTTGTTGGATTTCTTTTTTAATTCTGTTTCAAATTTTTAGCGTCCTTTTTTGTCCTTTTTAAGTGGCAGTTGGTGAAGTCACTGCGAATGCACCATTTAATGGCAAAAAGAGCGAGCCAGGGTAGACTCATTGCAGGTGAGCAAGTACACTATTTCACCAAAACAAAAGACAAGACAAAAGACAAGACAAAAGACAAGACAAAAGACAAGACAAAAGACAAAAGACAAAAGACAAAAGACAAATTAGACAAATTAGACAAATTAGACAAATTAGACAAATTAGACAAACTGTCCAGTAATAATACTATGGTACTTTATTTTGTATTAAAATTTCTTATTAATGTACTCTAATCTGTACTCTAAATACCATAATGCTACAGTTTTCGCGCAAGAGCAGGTTGTTTTTCGAGTACACCCCAAGAGCGTGAGAAGGCCCGCGCCTTGTGTGAGAATACCTGCCTTGTGTGCAGGACACCCATTTTAGATTAGATTATCCATGATACTATATAACTGTATTCACTAGGTAAATTTTTTTTGCTAAAACTCGGGAAATCCCGAATGGAGATTCTTATAAATGTACTGGTTTTGAGCCCAACACTAGGTCCTCTACTCCTCTTCCATTCCGTTTACTCATTCCGTTTACTCATTCCATTTACTCATTCAATTCCTACCCATTTTATTCCTACAGACGCTTCCGGTATGGTGCAACAGTTAAGAACATGGCACGGATAAAAATTCCCGATCAGTATAAAAAGAAGAAAAAGAAGGAATAAAAAAGAAAAAAGAAAAAAGAAAAAAGAAAAAAGAAAAAAGAAAAAAAAAATGATGATTTCTGGTTTTTTGCTTGAGTCGTGTATGCGTTTCATTATATAGACACCTCACTCTCACAGTCTCGCATATTTTGTCCCATATTATGTCCCACATTTTGTCCCATATTTTCTCTCGTTCTCAGTCACTCAATTCACCAGTGAAAGTATAGCCATTAAAGAATATGAAGCTATTACCAAGGATAAATAAATAAAAAAATTTCTCTATGGATTTGGAATATATTTATACAAAATATTTAATTAATCAGCTGATATTATTAGAACGAGTCAGATTTTTTAGGTGACTTTGTCGTTAACAGGTGTATTGAAAGCAAGCACCCTTTTTAGGGGCTTTCGCGGCTTGATCAGTGCTTATTATGTATATCCATGAATGCATTGGACAAAATTATATATTGGAGGTTTGACCTATAATTTGTAGTGTGATAGCAATATACTCTTTTATAATCGGTTATTATTATTACTAGAATATAAGCACTGATAATTTGTATGAATATGTATTTAATGGTGTGAGAAGTTGACCCTCGGAATGTGAGGTCGCGGCCGGAATTGGCCGGCATCAGCACCTCTAAAAGTACACTGACCGGTGTTTTTTTTAATACAAAAGAGTCTATATGATCGCCGGAATTGCATGATTTCGAAGCATTTCTTTTTTTTTTCGAATTCCTGGCCAAAACATGTGCTTTGCATTGGGCCTTTTTTAGCTGAGGTAGCCTGGTGCACGGGTGTTTTTGGTGCGATCAGGTCCCAATTCCGAGGTTTGCAACCATTCCACCAAAACTCCACATAACAATTCTCTCCATTTTAGTAGGAAGAGCTTGAATTTCTCTTATGGGAATAATGAGTAATAGAAGATAAGGACAATTTCAGCCCCATTTTTCTTTTTTTTCTTCTTCCAATACTTTGACAAGTCAGAGAAAATCAATGACTAAAGGTAATTGATCTTTTTCTATTCAACGTTTTTCTCCAAAATAAATCGTCCAGTCGTTATACCATTACCAAAGATTCCCCACTACTGCTCTGTATAAAGATCAATTAATTCCTGAGTTTTTTAAAGTGTACCAGATACTACTCTTACAAATGATCCATATTAATTCATAGAGTATTGGACTTTAAATATATCTATTGGTATAAATGATGACGAAATAAAAAACATAAAGAGACGAAAAGGTCCATAGTGTAAATGACTTTTTGAAATCACCTTTTGAAATCACCTTTTGAAATCACCTTTTGAAGTCCAAAGATGGGCTTCTGGCTTGTGGTTTAAGTAATAAAGAACCAAGTGGTGGGGCCCTCCAAAGTCATCCTCCAAAGTCATCCTCCAAAGTCATCCTCCAAAGTCATTACTCGGTGATTTGAGCAGTGAGCTGATTTAGGTGTAGAAATCATTAAATGAACTGCTGCTAATAAATTTCAAATACAAAATTTTGAAAAAAAAAAATGTATTCTTGTGGTGTTGATTCAATGGAATAAAATGTACTGCATATAATTACGATACCGTGGACCAACAGAAGCATCTTCTTTGGTGAATTTGCATCTCCTTCGATGAAACAAAAAAAGCATCTTTGGTAATTTGCATTTTCTTTGAAATTTGAAACTTCTTGGAAAAAAAAAAAAAAATAAGTTTATTTGGCTTTGAAAAGCCACTGATACTCAATCATAGTGTTCATAGGATTGTATCGCAAAAATGAATAGCCAATCCAAATTCAGAATTATACATAAATATTCTTCATTATCAGCTTAATATGACTCTTTTTATCGAGATTTATACTATTTTTACTCAAGTCATACTTTTGGTCTAAATTCTTAGAAACTGACCTCCCCCATAAAACTCTATTAAAGAATTAACTATAACACCAATTACAATACTAATTACAATACTAATTACAGTACTAATAAAGTTTTTTATAACTCCAATTGAATACTAAATACCCATATTGGCCTTTCCTTGTTTATCTATACCAATAATGATCCACCTCTGGAATTACTCCTATAGATCCTCAACCTAGATAATTCCTCACTACTTACATGAGAGTTTACATCTATAAATTTCCAGACACTCATAAATATAATTTTTGAAGAATTTTTTTCTTTTTCGTAGATCTCGTTATATTCTTCTAATAAATATTTTATTTCTATAATGTAGATATGGTGGTTTGTGGTGGTGATTGGTGGTGGGTTGGTTGGTGATGTGGAAACAGTCACAGGGGTCACGTGCCTTCTGCGGAAGAGAGGGCCGCACCGTAGACAATGCTCACCAGGCACCCGCACTCAGTTGGCACATAGCGCACCAGACTAAGGCCGTGGCGCGCGTGTGCAGGCCCAAACGTTTTTTCACTTTGGCATTCGCACCATCAAAAAAAAAACCCTCCTAAAAATTTTCCTTCTTCAACACACATCGACAATCATCCATCATGTCTGCCGCCAACAAGATCTTGTCAGAGAACCCAACTGAATTGGAGTTGCAAGTCGCCCAAGCTTTCATTGACTTGGAGGGACAATCCGACTTGAAGGCCGAGTTGAGACCCTTGCAATTCAAGTCCATCAAGGAGTTCGATGTTAACGGAGGTAAGAAGGCCTTGGCCATCTTTGTGCCAGTTCCATCTGTCCTTGGCTACAGAAAGGTCCAAACCAGATTGACCAGAGAGTTGGAGAAGAAGTTCCCTGACAGACACGTTGTGTTCTTGGCCGAGAGAAGAATCTTGCCAAAGCCTGCTAGAAAGTCCAAGTTGCAACAAAAGAGACCTCAATCCAGAACCTTGACTGCTGTCCACGACAAAATCTTGGAGGACATGGTTTTCCCTACCGAGATTGTTGGTAAGAGAGTCAGATACTTGGTTGGTGGTGAGAAGATCCAAAAGGTCTTGTTGGACTCCAAGGACTCCTCTGCCGTTGACTACAAGTTGGAGTCTTTCTCCCAATTGTACGGTAAGTTGACCGGTAAGAAGGTTGTTTTCGAGATCCCAGGTGAATACTAAACGTGCCTCTGTTCTTCTTAAAAAAACTCCATCTTTCCCCCGGGAATGCCTTTCTTGTGTTTTTAGTGTACTGGGCCGGTGCATTCCTCCCGTCATGCTTCTAGCGAATATTTTGACAAATACTTAATTTGGTATTTCTCTTATAAATAACTAACGATATTTGTTTTGTAGTTGTTCCTCTTAGATTTTCCGTACATATGCCGTGGGGAACATGCCTTTTGCTCCGTTCAACTCTCCCTCGCTCCATCCACTTCCGTCCGTGTCGTCTTGCGTCAAGATCACCCGGTCTCCCACTTGGAAACTCAACTCATTGTCTTCCCCTGCAGTGTAGTCATAGAGGGCCTCCACGTACTGCACCTTGCGTGCTCCTCTCTTGGGTGCTACCGAAGGTCCCTTTTTCTTCCCTTCATTGGCTGGTTCCTGTATTTGTAGGTAGCTGGTGGGCACTAGACCTTCGCCTGATGCTCCACGCACCGTAGTCCATCCAGACCCATCGTCTTCCTGTACAACCTCCAAGTCCTCGTGTTGTCTAATAGTTGTCTCGTCGTCTCCGGCTGCTTCGTATGGGTACAATGCCACGGCACCTGCACCTGAAGCCTGAGTATTTGTAGAGGCTTCAGTCTTACTTCTCCGCAAGCTAAAGAGTCCACCAAGTTTTGTACCCTGCGAGTTGCTGGTGATGTTGCTGGTCACCGTATGTATGGATTGAGCATCATGGTGCTGCTCGGGCTCAGTAGTCTTCTTGCTGCTCTTGAGGAACCCAAACTTGGACTTCTTCTCCTTGCGGGCCTCGTGATAGGACAAGTCCTGATCGCCAGCAAAGTTTTGGATGATTTCAATCTCTACCTCGCTCTTGACCCGGCTCGAGTCCTCCTTCATAAACTTCTGCAACAACATAAGCGTGGCATCAAGCTTGGAGTCAAACTTAAGCGTAAGCGACTCGTCACTGGCTTTCCTCTGCTGAGCCCCCTCCTCCAACTTCTCTTTGGCTGCAAGAGTGGAGTCCTTTTGTACAGCATATGAGTTCAACGTGGAGTTCAAGCGTCTCTTCAACGCCGTAAGTTCGGGTTCTTTGGTGACCAACGACTCGTCGTCGTGCCAGAAATCACAAGGAATGAAGTAGAAATCCTGAGGTTCTTTCCATGCAACTGCATTGTGTTTGATGAACATGGCAGTGTCCAATTTGGGGTTATTTTGGTCGATGGTGGAGTCGATCGTATGCAACAAATCCTTGACTTTATCATTGGAGTTCCGCTCAATGATGGAGGCATTCTTGAGCAACTTGTTCAAGATCCCCACGCGGCACTCGTTCAAATCCTGGTAGTAGTCGAGCAATTCCGGTAAGTCCTGGAAATAGTACTTGTCCTTTAAGCGATTGGCCGTACTCAACTTGATGAGGTAGTCGTTTTTATGGTTGTTCATGTCGACCTTCTTTTCCTCTAACTTGTGAGTTGCTTTCTCACTGGCCGACTTCTCGGTCTTTTGCCGGGCGCTTTCCGTGGTCTGGCACGCATGGTCATAGGCCTTTTTGGCCTTCGACACCTCTTCGTCCAGAGACTTTTTCTCCGACACCAAAAACTCGTTGATGCCTGCAATGCGCGAGCTGATCTTATTCAGCTTCACCTGCAACGCATTGAGGTTGGTACAGATCTTGGTTTGGATTTCGGCGGAAAAATGGTCCCGTTCCTGCGCAATGGCTTCGGTCTGGGTCAAGACCTCGTTCCAGAGCACCACCGAGGCACTTTCTAGCGAGCCGGGAGTGATCTGCGGCTCGTCTCCCACCGATAAGTGCGACGACGACTTGGCCTTCTTGTCGAAATGACGTTTGGTCAATTCTCGGAGCTTGGCCGCATATTCCTTTTCAAGCGCAGCTCTCTCCTTGTAGAAATCCTCCAAGTCCGAGAGCCAGTTGATGCCGTTAGCGACCCATTTGCTGGTGGGTTTGAATGCGTCTTTAAGTTCGTTACCGATGGAGATTTCGTCCAACGACATTGGAATGAGGTCTGCGTTCGTTTGTGTGGGGAAGGAAGGGGAATTATGCTGAGTTCATGCACTGGAAAGTGTGTGCAGGAGCCACGTGATCTGCAATTAAAGAAAAATGATTTTCGTATATATTCCTTTGAGCCGCTCGTGTTTTTGGGGACTCGGGCTAGGTGGGGTTGGCAGGTGGAGTAGCTATGGCTATCAGGAAATGGTGGGCGGAGCGCGGGCCACTGATCCAAGGTTCCTGCACTGGGCCCACCATCAACCACCAACCACCACCAAGCAAATCCCACCAAATCCCACCAAAACCACCAAAACGTCTGGACCCAAAAACCCAACTTTCTTAAATGTGATTTTTTCTTCTTATAATTCTATTGGTTTGTAAATTACTATTTATATTATTTTTATTATGGGACTAAAGTGCCGGGGTTGACCGCATGGGGATTGGTGGGTGGCATGTATATAGTGGTCTAAAGTGAGCCCAATGTATTGCTGCGAAATGTTGCACGAGTCTTAGGGTGTACTGAAGTATTGTCCTACTTGAACCCACCACCAGTACTATAATTTGTTTCTATATATAGGAATTACTCTGTGTACTGTCATACTGTCATTAAATAAAACTTATTTAGGTTGAAATAGATGAGGTATAGTTAATTATCTATATATGATACTATATTAAATATGGTTAAAAGTCAAGTAGGTTCACGTGGTGTTATATCTATGATTCCATAAACTTTATCATCTAGTTCAAAAGCTATATCTTTATGTTTGACTGTTTAACTTAATTACTGTAGGTGTAAATCATGGATTAGGTTTCTTTTCTTTATTGGGACCAACAGGAACACCATTAGCTTTAGTACCAGATTTAGTATTAATAGAAACTTTATCATATAGTTCAAAAGCTATATCATTAGGTTTACGTTTATCAGCTAAAATATCATCTGGTCATTTATTAATTTTAATATTAGGCTCATTAATTCTTAATTTAATGAGCTCTTCTATTCTTGGTTTTACCAGACTATGGGGCTATTCAGAATTGGCAGCTTACTACCTCAAATGACAATCGTGTACATGGAGACTATTCGATGGTGGGACTGAAATGATTTTCTGTGTGCAGGAATTTCCAAGACTTTATGGGTAAATGGATAGATGGATAGATTAAGTGAAGAAAATTAGACTGTACTATACTATGGATATTTTCTTGGGTGACTCTTCCCAAAAAGCAAAAAGGGAGGAAAATCTTCGAGTATTTCATCGCATTTGAAAAAAAGGTTTTTTCTGAGCTTTTTTTCCTATTGATCTGTCCAATTGTCTTATTGTCCAGTTGTCTAATTGTCCAGTTGTCCAGTTGTCTAATTGTCCAATTGTCCAAGTTGTCTAGTTCGCACTGTGCACTGGTCCATGTAATCCTATACTACTCTGTACTATACTTTGTGCTTTTTCTTCAACAAAAAGCCTTAGGGCGGTAGTTTGACATATAGCAGAGTAGGGTATAGAGTAGGGTGTATACTAGACCATAAGCTTCGAGTGGTATTGTACATACTATCACTTAAGCCAAAACACATACTTAAAGCTCATGGTAAAGCCCAAAAATTTACTTTCGGTTGCGGCCATACCAAGTGGAAAATACTGTTTCCCGTCCGATCAACGTTAGTCAAGCCACTTAGGGCCACAGTGAGTAATGCAGTGGGAGACCATGTGTGAAATTGTGGTGCTGCAATCTTTTTTTTTTTAATCAAGTGCGGCCTCCATCATTCATGTGACTGTATGATGCTATACCAATGTTCAAGCCAAAATGACAGCAGACTTTTGAGAGCAGGACTTGAAAAAGAGGATATATCATTGCAGATGGAATCAATCTTGCCAGTTAAGTGATGTATTAACCAGGAATGTTCTTTCCATTGCAGATAAATTACTATATGCAGGAGAGTGGAATGAATGTGTATGTCATATATAACTTCCCCATGTAATTGAAATGACTCCCATGGGCTCTCACATTGGCCTACAGTCCATGTCTGGCCAATCTGACACTATAAATATAATTATATGCAGGAAATGTTGTTTTCACCCCCAAAACTTACAGAACAAGTTATAAAAATCAAAAATTACAGGAGTTACAAGAATTAAATTGCACTTGTCAGTCAGTTATTCATATCTAATTCTATACATCTACTTCCATCATTTGTCTAATTCTGGCTTGTGTGGTTCAAGTGCGACTAGTCACGGCGAGCGCACTTGTTCTGCTCGAGTGGGAACGTCTCAGGAATACACCGTAGTTGAGAACTGAATACACCGCAGTCCACAACTGAACACACCATAGTCCATTTTAGTGCTCACGTGTAATTTTTAATACCCCATGATTTTTCCAGAAACAGTCTTGATATATTTACATGCCACAAAAATTCATTCTATCTTTAGTACTAGTCATTGTAGTCATGGTACGTTGTCATGGTGTATGGCCATTGCCCAGTAGTAATGTGTTGAGGGTCGAGGCTGGTAGTAGAAAAGTAAACAAATGGGGTAGTAAAAAGACTTCAGCCTTCCGTAACTCCTATGGTCTTCTACTAGAAGGGTTCTGGGTTTTCTTGTATGGCATTAACGGGTTTTCTTATCGATCGTGCGATCCTCATAATAAGTCTAGTGCTCTACACACTAAGATTGTTATAGCTACTGCTTTCAATGAAGAATGATTCAGTACAATAAAATCCTACTTCTACCGGTTACCTACTACCGGTTACCAACTACTCAGACGGGCCTAAATACCATTTAAAAATGAGTCATGGTTGGCGGGATCGTCAGGTCGACCAGTGGTCATCATCACCTGCATATCACCTCGACAACCTCTTTATTTTACACCAGACATCATTCACACCTTGGTCACGAGCACGGGGCCTCCCTCAGCCACCTCTCCCAGACCCAACAACCTCTCCTAAAAATTTTGACCAAATATCCCAAAGTTTCCGAATCACCCCAAAAAATCACCCCTCTCTTATTGACACCCCCAAATCCACCCTCATATTAAATCGTCCCTTTTAGCCCGTTCGTATGCCCTTATCTACTATGGGCCTTTTCGCAGTCGCGCCCAAATGCACCCGATTTCAGTATATGCCCTATGCTCCAGAACTTCTGCGCAACAGAACCATCTTTCCTTCCTGCTGCCTGGCTCCCCATATAAAGCCGGTCCTCTAGCCCCCTTTGCGGCCTCCAATCAAAATTAAATTTCCTCGGCCCAACCTACGCAAAGCCTCTGCTTTTCTCCGTGCCCGCCAATCCCTCAAACGCTCCTCGCAAAAACAATCCAAGTTCCGTTTCGTTCGTGACGTCTATCGAGACTACCAAGCATTCCGTGCTCCTCGTCTCGGCCTCTGGGGGCGTTTGAAAGCCAAGCGCTCTCAACTCATGTCCACCACCCACTCCTCCTCGGGAGACTCTCTGTCTCTGGATAATGCCACGTTAGCAGGCTCCCAGTCCATCTCTGCGGCGTCTGGCTTGAACTTGCTGCTGAACCTCTCGCCTGCACTTGCCTCCAGCCGCCGTCAAAAACTACTTGGCTTGGCCCGTGCCACCAGGGATACTTATATTCCCAGACTCACTTCTTCCGTGAGTCTGTTGGCTCTGAATGTGACGGCCCGTGCTGGCCGCGTGGGCTACGATGAGTATGGCTACCCACTCTCATTCCCTAGCGATACTACATTTACGCTATTTCCGTCGTATACGCGCCATGTGACGGCCGAAGAGTCTCCGCTGGGCCAGTCGGGATATGTGGCCCTTGTCCGTGGCTGGATGTGGTGCCCGGGTCTTATGTCTCGAAAAAACAGACTCGTGCTCTCCCTTGCCAAGCAGATCGCCAACTATAAGAGCGCCGATTCTGCGCAGACTGCCGTGGACCGTTTGGGTCATGACCCAGTACTTCTGCTGTTGCTGACGCCCGAATCAGATCTCCCGAGCGATACGGATTCCGTGGTTTCTGGCGGTAGCACTGCTAGCTCTGGGGGTGAGATCAGTTCCACGGAGGTCTTGATCAAGGAACGGCTCAGCTCTTTCATTGCCCGCTCGGTCTCAAAGGCCCAGTTGAGTGTTCTGGTTGGTGCTGTGGACTCATCCTTGGCCAACCAGCTCGTGACCAACACAATCTTCACGGATATCAATGGCCATTTCGAATGTGAGATCTTCACTCCATACGAGCCGTCGGTGGTCCAGGTCAGCTCCACCATTGATGAAACCGTGTGTGCATGCCAAGAGGTCACCATCATGAAGAACTCGGGCATTGGTGTGATTAGTGACATTGACGATACCGTGAAGCTCACCGGAGTGGTTGGCGATAAGCGTGTGCTCAT
Source organism: Metschnikowia mauinuiana (assembly GCA_002374555.1). Taxonomy (NCBI): domain Eukaryota; kingdom Fungi; phylum Ascomycota; class Pichiomycetes; order Serinales; family Metschnikowiaceae; genus Metschnikowia; species Metschnikowia mauinuiana. The sequence goes on along the minus strand of NKZY01000642.1, from coordinate 68,269 downwards.
GAACCGCATGTTGGTGGGAGACATCAATACGTGGATCATTCCGTCTGTGGTGAAGTGGTTCCAGGACCTTAAGACCCACGCCGATACCTCGTTCCACTATGTGTCCAATTCGCCGTGGCAGCTCTTCACACTCATCAGCCAGTACTTCAACGTGGTTGGCCTCCCAGGAGGGTCCATACACTTGAAGCAGTATTCTGGCAACATCATTGCATCGCTCATGGAGCCTTCTTCATCGCGCAAAAGCAACACGCTCAAGAAGATCTTGAAGGATTTCCCCAAAAAGAAGTTCATATGTGTTGGAGACTCGGGAGAGCAAGATTTGGAGGCTTATGTCGACCTAGCTCAGCTGCATCCCGACCGAATCTGTGCCATCTACATCCGGGCAGTGCCACATTCTTTCTCGCTTGTTGACGATACATTGATTCTCCTGGAAATCTACTCCATGATTGATGACTGGAACAAAAGACAAGCTTTCAAGCTCTCAAGCAGGGCTCAGGACGGAGCCATGCCTGATTTAATAGACCTTTCCCTGGGCACTCTGACTCCAACTGCTAGGGAGCGCATGCTGAAGCTCCCACCCCTTGTTCCTCGCAAGCCCCAAGCTCTAAAGGGAAACACCATGCGCCGGGTGCCGCCGCTTCCTGAACGAAAGTATTTGAAAGATGACAATTTCGTCAAGAACCTTAATGCAGAGAATGATTCAGGCAACAATAGGTCCCCGCCTGCACCTCCGCCCAGAAGAAGAATTGCCACGTCGATCCAGCCGGACCTCACACCGTTTTCGGAGTTTGAAGCCAGCAAAGCTGCGTTGGACAAAGTGGCCAAGTTACGAGGTGCAGAGGATTTCTACGAGTTGGAAGACCTCGATGCCAAAGGAGCCATGTTCATCCAACGGGTAGCGCACGTGTTGCACAAGTTGGACGGCACCAGTACAAGGTTGGAGTTTTTCCAAGATGACGAAACAGGCTTTTTCGAGCGGGCTTTGGAGAGGGCAGTGCAACCAGTGGCAGGCACAAGCCTGTGAATTCGAGCAGAATGTATTTAGTAGTGTATATTACAGGTATCGAATCTTTGGATACATCCGGAGCATGGGCTCCGAGTGATCATGAGAGAAGTAGCTTCTCATGCTTTGGTGCTGGTCTCAACACCCTCGGAACCCTTTTCAGTAGGGTCAATTTTAACATCATTCTCAGCGTCGTTCTTGACCTCGCTGAATGTATCGTACAGTACACCTTGGCCGTAATCGACAATGTTACCATCGTCAACCGGAAGGGCCTTTTGGAACTCGGACAAGTCCATCTCGTCACCCTGCTCGGAGTCCTCTTCCTGGTAGTATTTGTCGGCGTACTTCTTGGTCAAGATCTCTCTGCCTGTCAAAGGTCTCTTTCCTGCGAGCTGCTCCTTCTTCTTTTCCTCGTCCTTCTTGGCCTTCTGCATGATCTTCCATTGCTTGAATGTGTCCAAGGTGATGGGCGTGAACTTGCTTCTGTCCAAACGGCCTCTTTCCAATTCAATGAACTCCTCCAACGTAATCTTGGGCTCGGAGTCCTTGGCAAGTCTCTCTAGTCTCTTCTGCTCCTTGGTCTTCAATACGAAACCAGGAGGCAACGAGTGTCTGTACATACATTCGTTTCCGCCATTAGGACAGGTCCAGAACCATCCGTACTTGTCGTTTTCCACGGCATCGATGAAGTACTTGCACACCTTGTCGGTGGTGGTCTTCAAGTTACCATGCTTGGATAAAATGACCTTTCTCAACTTCTCCTCGTCCCAGCTATCCATGGTATCCTCCTCCTTCTCAGTACGGGCATCCGTATACAAATCCTTCTTAAGATCCTTACGTCCCACGTTGGGGTCGTGAGAGAACTTACACTTGGGGCCCTTGGTACATAAGCCCTGCTTGAAGAACTCACATAGCACGGACTTGGGGTCCACGCCAAACGGCACTTTTTGCTGGGAAATCCCATAAAGAGCGGCGGCCTCCTTCTTGGCCTGTTCTGAAGCCTTCTTCTCCTCCAACGCCCGCTTTCTCTCGGCCTCTTTCTTCTTGGCAAGACCTCCATCGGCTCCATGCTGCATCTGACTGATCTGCGACTGCACCTTCTTGGACTTGTTTTTGTTTTTCATTCCAAATCCCTTGTCCTCGGCGGACTTGGCTTTGGCCTTGGCCTTGTTTTTGTCCGGACCTTGCGCTTTCTTGGGGGGCATGACGCTTTGCTGTGGTTAGGTGGTGTAGAATGGAAAGGCTTGCTCGCGATACTATGAATTTTTTCGGTCCTTCATAGTGCAACCAATCTGCAGAACTAAGAACGAGTAAGGTCCAGACACCCAAGAATTACACAAAGAATTTTCTATGAAGTGATGATACAATTCAAATTTCTGATTACAGTTTATACAATTCCATGTGCATCTTTCCTACTGACCACTACACTATATCTGCACATTAAACTACACTACATACTACATTAGGCTGTGTACTACTATACACTACACTCTGTAGTACACTATGTAATAGAATCCCAGAATATGGAGAGGTTTGGGGCGAGGTACTGGACTAGTAGAATCTAATTTTGGGTCCATTAAATAGATTGTGATGGTGGACATTGTGGTGATGGTCATTACTATTGCGTGTTCAGTAAAAAGTTGTAATCTGCAGTCCGGTTTAAAAAATTAAAGAAAAACAAGGAAATGGAAAGAAAATTGAAAGAAAATGGAATTTCCTGGATATTTCGTTGCCGTTGCGTAACTTCTCCAATTTTGTTTTCTACTCGAAGTGGATTCTGATTTTTGGTACCTTCTTTTAGTATTTCCATTTAACTCAGTAGCGCATTTTTCGTGAGAATGTGACGTTTTTTGCTCACCTTGCGAATGAGACAACACGTCAAATTATGTACAACACCAAATGCCATATTAGATGAAAAAAGAGTCTCTTTTTTTTTTTTTAAAATACAAGTTTGAAAAATTTCTACATTCCAGGGTTTGAATAAATCTTGAAATAAAAAAAAGAAAATATTTGGTTTTTCTGATTTCGATGTGAATGCCTAGTTCTCGATGTGGATGCTTAGGATCGGAATGTACAGGCCTCTATTTTAGACCAATGATCCTAAGGCCTAATGAGGACGACACTTATGACACGGTAGTGGATTTGAATCCGTGAATCACTTTTAGATCAATTACCTTTTATCACTAATATCTTCTAAGGGTTTATTACTAGTGTGATTACTACTGACATACTGGCTCTCCACTTGATTGCTGATTTAAAGTAGTACACTTTGGATGTGTCATTATTTCTATATCTTCTTTGACTTTAGATGTGTCATTAGTTCTATATCTTCTTTGACTGCCATCTTAATTATTTACTAGTGTTCATGGCCTCGCTTGTAGCTAGAGGACGAATGAACTATACATCTCACCTCCGGTTCTTCTTTCTTCCGCCTCCCAAAATGTGGTCGAGTCTTGTTCCGGATTCGGGTGGCATGGTCTCGGGTGTGAGTGGAGGCTCCAGGGGACTCAGCGTGCGCCCATTGAGAGTCGACGAGCTGGTCTTGGAGGAGATTTTGTACGACGACGAGCCCCTCATGGGCGTGGAAGACGCAGAAGTATCGAAGTTGCCCGAGTTCATCACCGGCGTGCTATACGCATCGGACTTGTGCTTGCCTAGCCTGCTGTTGCGGAACGGCAAGTACGATCTTCTGGTGGACGCCACTTCTTGGTGGTCGAGGTTGCTGGGCGACCCAAAGTTATCGGCCAAACTGCTCTTGAACGACGTATTGGACTGCGTGCGGGCCAAGCTTCGGTTGAGAATGAGCAAGGCCTTCTTATCGTACACCTGCGGCACGGTGTCGATGGGCGACGTCAAGTCGCTGGAGTTGCTGCCTTTGGTGTCCACAGAAATACTATGGTTGTGCCTGGAGTTGCGGAAACCCCTTGGCATTTGGGGGAGGATCAGTGTACGTTGGTCTGAAGGTTTGGTGAAGAACGAGTCGAAGTCGTCAAGTGCTGCCCACATATCACTAAGTGAAGCTGCGGGGTCTTCCACTCCAACAGATGCATTGTCGCCTTGGTCTGCGTGCGGCGCATAGTAGTCTTCCATCAAAAACTGGATCTGCTCATCTACCGAATCGTTTCTCTTGTCCACCACCGTGGATGTTTCTCCACATGTAGCAAATACTGCATGCACATTGTGCCTTGTTCTTGCGGCGGTGATGGCAGGCATGGAGATGGCCCAACCACTTTCGTCGGGAATGCCGAAAAATGTGCATGTCTGCTCGTACTCCTTCCGCATGGACACATTGCCCATACTCATGCGCAAGATATCCTTGTCGAGCTGGGAACCAGGAATAAAGTTGGCCTCGTCAATAACCTCGAGAGCCTTCTCTGCAAATTCCGTCAAGAGCATCCGGAGCAACGGCGAGATCAAGTCTGCTCCCACTCCAACAAACTCCTCTCTGGAGAGATCCACTAGCGGAATCACGTGCTTCAAGATACACAAGGTCTCCAGTTTGACCCAGTGGAGCTTATTGGACAAGAAACCCAAGAGCAACAAAAGGGCATGTGCCTCGAACGTAGGAAAGAAACTGGTCCTGATACAAGAGACGGTCTGCACGAGGAAATCTTTCTTGGAGCGGAACTTGTTCTTGGCCAAGGAGTTCAAGATACGTGCCAACCCCACCTTTCCACAAGCAGATGCCATTTCACTGATATGGTCACAAGCCTTCTCCACATCCGGCTTGATGCTCTTGTAGTCTAGAGCATGTAAGAAGCGGGGAAAATTGGCAATTAATATGGTCAACAATCTCTGGTCGCCCGAGCCAATAATATTGCTGTCCTTCAATTTGTTCAACTTGTCGAGAAACTTCAACGTGGGCTCATAAGCCGTGGCAGACCTCAACCCTACCATCACCACCTCCTGTAGCCCCTCGAACTTGCCTTCCCATTTGGGAGGAAACGTAGACACCAAACAGGAAATGGTATCGGGCGCATCAAGGTCGATTTTGGACACGAACTTCGACATCATCGAAATGATTTCGATGAACTCGTGCTCATGGATTGTACTGAGACATGCAATGCTGGACCAAAAGAGCTGGGGAAAATTGATCAACTGCTCCGAATCCAACTCCGCAGTGATTGCATTGGTCGTCATCAAGATCTGCATAGCGAACCCTTGGATATCATTGGAGTCATCTGCAATGGTGTTGGAGAGTCGGTGAAGCATATCCTTTAACATGTTCTGGTCCATGAACGACAAGAGCGACCGGAAGATTTGGAACGACCGGCATGCAATGTGTCTGACAGCACATGTAGTGGCCCACTTCAAGGAGATTCTGCCCCAGTCGTTTTGGAGCTTGGGTGCCACGGGAGTGAAGAGCTCGAGCACATTCCTTACCATCAAGTCCATGTTTTTGGGCGTGATGCCACTTCGCTTGTCATTGTTCAAGTCGTCGTACATCCAGATGTAAAGCTGGAAATCTTTTCTTCGAAGACAGCTGATGATGTTGACGGACTTCTGGTCGTTGGGTGCGATGGAATGGATCAAGTGGATAAGCAACGACACCGCCTGTTCCTGCACTAGGGGGAAGTAGTGGTCCATGAGCGAGAAACTCACATGGAGTAACAAGGGGAGGTGCTGGATGATCATATCGTTCTTGGACCTAAAGAGATCCACTAGAAACACCATGGAAAGTTGGCCTAGCGAAAACGCCGATTCCTTGCCATTTGATGCCAAAGTCTGGTCCAAGTTTGCCGTATATGGATACATGGTCGTGTCTTCCACTGGTCTCATGACATGCGGTTGCAAAGGCACCATGGCCTTGGGCTGCAAGTTAGCAATGAGCTTATCGATGATGTAGTAGGATTCCGGCTTGGAAAACACTAGGTACGCTATGATTTGTCTGGAATGGGAAACAAACACAAGGTTCTTCCTCTTGAGGCAGTTCCGAACAATGTAGTCGCAGATGAGATCGAAGTTCAGCTTGTTTGTTCCCAAGGCCACCCACAAGGCTTCCACTTCGTTGGAGATGGTCTTGCTGAATTTGACTGTGATCTCAAAGAGATTGTTGAGGATCATAAGCGACAGACCATCGATATCCTTGTCGCATTCGGTAATGGGACCTTCGTCTGTGTCCTTGACTTTCTCGGCAGAGCCTTCACTCTCCAAATACTTCAACTCCACGGTTTGCACCCATGGTAAGAGGCACGTTAAGATATCTCTCCTGGTGGAGTGGTCCACCACATTGAAGTACTTGGTCAAGTAGCTGATGTAGGTGAACACATCGCTGGTGTGGGTGGAGGCGAGTTTCATGGAGTAGTCGAAGAGCACCTTCTTGTACACAACCATGGTGGAACAGCATGCACTCTCGTAGAACTCGTCGATATATGTGGCCTCCAAGAACTTCTTTTCAATGTGTCGGATGCACAAGATGGCCGCATACCGGATCTCGTAGTTATCGGAACCAATGAGAAACGTGGAGATGCAGAAAATCTCGTAGGGCATGGTTTCCACGTTGCGGAACTTGATGAATGCGTTAACCACGTGCGTAAAGTAGATTTCCTTGACCTTCAACGAATTTTCCGAGCTGTAGCATTGCTTGAGTGCTTCGCTGTAGATCTCATCGTTGTTGATGTTGGAAGCAACGATGTTCTTCAATGCAGTTTTGCCCTTTTCCTGAACCTTGCAGACGTCGGAGCTGACGATCTCGTGCACCCAGCTCATGACACTCTTGATATCGAAAGAGATCACGGCGATTTTGCCGGGAACAGAAAACGACTGGTTAAGCACCCCGGAGCATAGTGTAGCCATACAGCCCAAGGATGCAATCTGGAAGGTCTTCTTCTCAAGCTCAAGTATAGCCACAGTGGCCGCCTGGTCCTTGTGCTGGTTGGCCTTTTGGATCATGATGGAATACCTCTCCTCCAAAATGGACTTGGAGTCTCCAAAGCCACACCATTCCTGTAGGAAGTTGAAACAACCAATGCGGGCCTCGAAGGGGAGCCAGCGATTCAAGTCTTTTCTATCTTTTAGACCAATAAAGACATTTTCTAAGAAAGACGTGAAGTAGAATCTCAACCTTTGGAACTCAGGCAGCGTTTGCACACTTGGAATGGAGAGAAATACCTTCACATTCTTGATTATCGAGACCAAGTTGGCCACGATCAGGTCATCGGAGTATAATGCAGAATCAGATTTAAATCTGCTGGAAATGATGCTGAAAACATGGATGATCTCTATCCTCACCTTATCTTCTGCAAGATCTCTTTTCTTGCTGTGGATATCCCACTCAGTCAAGGAATCAGGCAAATTCTCCGTAAAGGTTTTGCAGGTGTTGATATTGATGCAGCTCAACCCAGCAATCACGGCCTCTCGGATCATGGACTGAGGAGACTTCAACAATGGAATCACCATCCGAAACATGGACTTTGCACTGGTGATTTTCTGGTGCTGGATGTACATTGGCAACGACTTTTTGCGGCCATGCATGGGCTGTGTTGGAATGGAGATCTTTTGCTCGTTGGTGCTGGTCAAGGAACAACATGCGAAGATCAAATAAAGTTTCCATTGGTTGACCAAAACCTGGGGAGGTGTGCTTGGGGTGGTTTTGCCAAATAACGAGGTGGTGTAGTTCTTGAAGTTATCTGAAAAAGCCACCACGTACTCGTGCATTTGAACCAACCGAACACACACAATGGACCGACAAATTGCCACAGGCATAGGGCACCTGTCGAACAAAATATCCAAGAGCCGGGGAAACATCCTGAACCAAATGGTGGAGTCTATTCCATAGTCCGACGATGCGAACTTGAGAATGAGCCCTTTCTTGTTCTTGATATTGCTCAATCGGGACCTCTCAGGAATACTTAACTCCTTTCTGAACGGCTTGATCAACTCAAAGAAATCGGTATTCTCGATAACCTGGATCACACGTGTGCCTTCGTCCGCCACATACTTGGAAGAAGACCGTGAATGGCCTTTGTGCGAGCTGGCACTTGACTCCACGGGCGTGTCTTTCTTGTCGGTATTGTTATAGATGGACTGGTCAAACTGCTCAACGATTTTGAGGATTGCAATGGCAGAAAGCCGGATTTTGCTATCATCGGATGTGAGGAAAAATAACCCGTTTCCTTCCACCTCTTCAATCACCGTCACGATTCCCTTCCACTCGAGCTCCTCATACGGCTTTAACTTACTTGAAGTCGGTTCGAGGTTCGTGAGGTCGGGTGCCTTGAAGTTGATCTGGTAGAGGTCGTTAAGAGCCCCGTCGTTCATCATATCGTTATCGGTAGCAGACTCGAGTCTGTCCGAGGCGAGGTTGGTATCTGAAAACTGGTCCAACCAACACTTGAGCAACTCCACGTATATCCGCAAAAGCCGGTTGAAGCTCTCGGAGCTGAAATAGTCAGAATCGTACGGAAGACCTGTTTTCTCCGAGATTTTGAATGCAATCCGAGCATACGTCGTGAGCAACGTACCAGCATTCTTCTTGGATGCAAGTTTGACAAGAGAGTTCACAGCAGCTGAGGCAACATATGGATTCTCGTGGATGGCATTCCGGATCAACATATCAATGATGCTCTGGAACGGCATGCCCAACTGGGCCTTCTCATTGGACAAAGGCGCAATTGTCCAAGCACTTGCATCCAAAAGCGTAGCAAACAATCCGATGTTGACGTCTCGGGTATTGCTGTAGAAATCAAGGCCAAAGTTGAAGTGAGTAAGCGAAGAGAGCGCCTTGAAGTTGTTGGACAGTGCCATGTCGTGTTTGGACCAATTGGTCATGCCACATTGGGTGTCCAATAGCTTCATCAATAAAGAAAACGATTTGCAGATTTCTTCATGTGACTCGTAGTGCTTATGGATCTTCTGTTCCGACATCACCTTGTTCCATTTACGGAAAGTCCCATTCTGGGTGCTCTGAAAAAGGTCTTTCAAAGCGTGCGGACTCTCGAAGCCTGCTAGACTATTAGCACTTGGCTCGAAGTCTTCGTCCGATGGGAACACCGGCCGTTCTCCAAGCTTGTAGTCCCGTAAGCATAACACATAGGCTTTCAAAACAAGCACCAATTTTTCCGGCGCAAAAATCTCCATTGTTGAAACGTTAAATGAAGAACGCAAAAGCTTCAAGATCACATTTTCTAAAACGTAGTTGAAGTGTTGGAAAGCGACAATGCGTATGACCTTAGCAATGGAATTGATCAATGCCATATCTAGAGAAACCCAATTCTGCTTTTTCCCACTCACATTGGGCCCAAAGAAGAGAAGTTCAAAGATTCGATCCAATTTCTTCATGGTGTTATTCAACGTATCAGGAAGACGGTTGATGTACACCCACAAAAGCCTCGAGAGCGACACCATAAACTTGGTCTTCACGTGAGCATCGGTCTTGGCCTTGATGCGGTGGGCATTGGACTCGATTATCTGGAACCAGTTCTGAGAGAACACCTCCTTCGAACTGACTGCCAAAGCAGACACCATTAACGTCAACGACAGTTCCCAGTCGCTGCTGATTCCCTTGCTTGCATTAGGTGCAGAGATGTTGCTCGTGCTGGTCTGCGAGTTATTGTTCAGGTTCTGCCACATTTGATGTGCCTTTCCGTATATACTGGAAACGGCCTCGACCCAAAGCGGATGGTTTGCTTCTGCAGTTAGTTCAGATGCCAACGGAAGAATCAAATCACTTAACACATCCGCATATGCAAGCATAATGGTGTGATTCTGAGTATTGCAAAAGAACTTGGTCAAAGACTGTACAAATTCAGCACTTTCCTCGAACTTTTCAAGTGGATAGTTGGTTAACATGAGGTACCTCATCCCATGAATGAGTAGATGCGTTTTGGGCTCGTCATCGTGTTTCACAAGAACCGGCACCTTCTCAAGATCCGCAATGAACCGGTCACTGACACTAAGGAAGGATTGCTCCGACATGAACCCAAGGAGTCGAGAGAAAAGGTTCCAGTTGGCCAGGCGCACAAACGACTCGCTGGTGGCCACCGGGTCGGTGGTTTTGAGCTGATTGTACACAATTTCCTCGAGTTTCCGGGACAAATCCACGCCTAGAGCATCCAAGGTTGTTTGCTTGACCACCTCAATAAGCACCCGACAAAGAATGTAGATGGAGGCCAAAGATTTTCTATCAGCTTGGATGGCAGTTTCACGAGCTGCCGATACCTGCTCATCATAGAACTTCTTGTGATGCATAGAATCGAACGTGGAGTCATTGTTCAGCGTCTCCATGCTCGATCTGGACGACTTCGGAAGCTGCGGCACGGCAGGAGTAGACACGTTCCGTCTCTGGGTCAATTTGGAGATACTCTTGGTTCGCATAAGGCTCAAGCTCCGTTTCCCCCGCAGAGGAGATTTCTGTGCAATTTGCTTTGAAACCAGAGTAACCGAAGTAGGCAGGACATTTGTTGGAACAGAGCTGTTTGATTTGACAAAAGAAGAGACTTTCTCCAACTCAGTATTGGCCATGGCTGCTACCTCACTCTTGGATTTCCTCCAGAACATCACACTATCAATGACTGGCTTGGGTTTCCTCTTGGCAATGTAGCCCAAAGAAGCCACAATGGTATCGAACTGAGGATCGGTGCCCTCGGCCAATAACTCGATGATGGGAGGTTCCTGAGACAAAGGATAGTCTAGGCACAAGTTGAGTTTCCTCTCAGCATGACGAACAAACTGCGTGAAGAGGATATGCAAAGTATATTCGGCGGGGTTTTTCAGTTCGGTGGCCATGGCCTTCCTCATGCGGGAAAACTCGTCTCCATCGGCAAGAGGCACCTTCAGAGCCTCTTCGGAGTTGGATGGAGGTAATTGCGGCAGAGGCTCCACATGTTCGGAGTTGTATGCCGTGGGCTCCATGTAGTTGGCGCCATAAGATTGGGGCGATGCAAAGGAAAGGGTAGAGTAAATGTTTGGGGTCTCTAGATGAGGCCCCACTTTTATGTCATTGAAAACGAAGCGTTCCGTATTGGTAGCAGCCGCTTCTTGCTTCAAGGCTACCACAGCAGGTGGGTTCAAGGCCTTGCCCAGAATCACCGGGTACAGCGTGGCCACATTGTAGTCGATCTCTTGCGGCTCGATCTCCATTTCTCGCGCATACTCGGATAACTGGAGGGAGATGTTGGAGGGGTCTTTCACGGTCAGGCTGGACGAGATGTTGAATGCAGTCGTGTTTGCGTAGATGTCCTTTTGAAGGAGGCCATCGGGCTCATGCGAGGTGAACTCCGAGTGGTAGTCTGTAGGTAAGTCTGGGTGCTCGTCCACCTCATCGATGACCGGATGCAGCATTTCGGGGGAGTCCATGGGGTCCTCGAGGAGCTCTCTCTTCTTCAGAGAAGAAAAGTACAGGTCTGCCACCATGGGCGACTGCACGTTATTGATGAGCTGGGGCAAGGAGGTTTGCAACGGGCTCAGGCCATCGTGGAGCTGGATGGGCAGCTCCAAAAGTGATCTTCGGGCAGATGGTATCAGGCGGTGGGCCATGGACGAAGGGCTGGGGAGCACTTCAGTATCAGGCGATGGAGACGGGTTAAGGTTTGGATCCGGAAGGGGCACCTCGTTTTGCTGCGGCTTGATCTGGTTATACTGTTGCTGGAGCTGAGCAAGCTCATGTTGGGCATAAGAAGGCTGCTCCAAGTTGGGGATTTCAATCATGACCAAATGATGACCAACGTGATAGTGGAGGTTGAAAACAGATCAAGAACAATAAGACAGATCAAACAGATCAAGACAAATAAAACAGATCAAGAACAAATCAAGAACACAGACAAATTAAATTAGATGGTTCAAGTGATATATTCTCCAATGGATCAGCAAAATGATGGAGCAGCAAGACTGGTGGATTGGTTTGAGGGAGATGGAGCAATGTGCAGCGATCCAGCAAGTCCTTGGTGTAAGCTCCAATGGATGGAGGTCTAAATCAGACGGAAGAAGAAGTATGGACAGTTTTTTTTTGCCCCGACGTAAGGCGGAGTATAAGTTGAGATGAGCGCAGGATTAAGAACAGCCAGAAGAAGATGGAAATCGACACTAGGGGCAGGTCGGATATGCAGTGGCTCGCCACGGAATCTGATGTTTTTCTTGTGAATGGATTTGGCGCGGTTTTGTCGTATTTCCCGAAACGACTCGATTGTCTACACCACGTGCAGGCCCAGTCGATCAGACAGTAGATAAAGATAAAGATAAAGATAGTAGATACCGGATATTGGATATTGGATATTAGATATTAGATATTAGGTAGTGGATATTAGATATTAGACAGTCAGACAGTCAGACAGAAAAGACAAAAAGGATAGAAAAGACAGGAAGACAGAAAAGACAGATGAAGTTATTATAATGACAGTATACAGACCACTATTAGTATGAGAGTAGAGAGTAGAGAAGAGTATACAAGTCACAGAATACACAAGACTAAGAGAATAGAAGTAGTGTAAATTATCTAGTGTATTAATAGAGTTAATTATTTTAGTGTAAATTATTTAGTGTGTTAGTGTAGATAATTTTATGGGTGTGGCGTAGGTGGTGTGGGGTGGAGAGGAAAAAAAGGTGAGGGAGGATTAGAGTTGACTTTCGCTCCACCGTTAATTGTCATGTCTTTGTTTGGCCATAAACAATTGCTGTGCGCGAGTCCTCAGGGTCTGGTTTTAGCTCAGTCGCAGTCAAGGTCAAGGTCGCAGTCGGTCTCAGTCTCAATCTCACTCAGTTTCAGTCTCACTCAGTTTCAGTCTCGGTCTCACTCAAGGTATAGTCCTGGTAAGGTACAGTCCTGGTAAGGTACAGTCCTGGTAAGGTAAATGGAAATATCTCCAATATAAGTAATGATTAATAGATATAAAACAAGGTATAGGATCATTATTGGGTTTATGTATAGTGATACAGATAGCTTTAGGAAACCAGCTGGTGGAGTTAAAAAGAACTCTAAATCTGAATCTCCAGTACTCGAACTTATAGGAAGTCTGGAGTAACTTGGGTATCTTCATAACCGCATGAACTAAAATAGTTCAATGAGAATCGATCTCTCTACCTTATGTAGCTTTTATTTAGAAGGTAGATATATTATACAGTCTATCTCTACTAGATTAATAATCATTTAATACATTATAATGGTTCAAATTAGTATGAAAATCAGGATTTATATATTGGTATAGATCTTATTGTATATGTACGTCACACTAATCTACACTGCTCTAGTACTCTCCAGTATAAACTAGTACTCTCCAGTACTCTACTAATGTATTACACTAACTCTACAGTACTTCAGTACTATTATAGAATAATTTTCTCCAGATGTGGGAATCGATAAGTGTAGCCATGGAACTGAAGCCGATAGCGTGACAACGGCCACATTGATATATAGACTCTTATACAGAGCAGCAGTGGGGAATCTTTGACAAGATCTTACTTATAATTGTGGCGTATTCATATAGCGATGATGGGTAACTGTAGCTCATTCTCAAACGTCATTCTCAAGGTATACCTCGGCCTCGAAGAGACTCGATCCAAGACCTAAATTTGAAATCAGTAAGTAATGTCCCAATGGAAAGAAAATTCAGATCTTTTTTTTTTTTTTTTGCTAAAATCATCATTGGCTTGGTACTGGCCGAAATTCATAATTCTGTTCAGATAGAGTGAAAGTGAAGGGAATTTGTTTATTCAGTTCTTTAACGACTGAAGTTATCTACGAAAAATATTAATAAAAGACTAACTAGAATTTTCGAAGGAATAGTAATGATTATGAGAATCCTAAGTAAAAATGTGCCAGTAGCTGCAGTTAGACATAGAGGGCAAGCATCGAGGATCAGAATGGCTCAAAGGGCCTGTAGAACGGATTTTAAATATAAATTATGGAATAACAAAAGGTATAAAGAATTAAAATTGGAGCGATTAATACCTACTCTACCAGTACTCTACTCTACACAATAAATTACTAACACTCTCACTATAAAGTACTAGTACTCTACAATATGAACTACTGGTACTAGTACTCTACTCTACACTATAATCTACTAGTACTCTACTAGCACTCTAATCTACACTATGAACTACTGGTACTCTCGTGGTACTCTACTACTACTGTACTATACTCTACACTATAACCTACACTACTCTACTAGTACTATACTCTTCATACTCGTACTAGTATTGCACTATACCATACTCTACACTCATATCGGCAAGGTATAAGAATATGGAGTAGCATAAAGATTGGGATCAGATCTGGAAGATCTGAAAAAAATATCGTAGTAGGTTAAAACAGTGGTACTGTGGTAAAGAAAATCTTGATATATGTAAAGTATTTCAGCAAAGCACCTTCTTTTCGTATTTTACCATTACTGCATCTTAATAAGATCTAATATAGACTTCGTAATATTCTAAAGAATTATCATAATCAGCCAAAATTCTAGAGATTAATCTATTTGATTCATCTAGCTTATTTATACCATACGTGACAACATCTTCTCTCTCACGATATATTCTACGGAATTCAACGCTCTTCTCTTTTTTCCGAAATATTCATATATTTCTAATATTGATATTTAGAATCTATATTTATAATTCAAAGTTCTAATTGATATCTTTTAGCCGTTAATAAAGAGTATTCATCTAATTGATTTTATGCCTCAGAACTTAAATCATTAACTAATGGAAATAATAATAAACCTATACTATAACAAATATAGATAATCATCTTATTAATAAACCGATAAGTAAGGATTTAAATCATTACATAATTAATCCTGGTTTTAATGGCATGATAACAGAGTTAATATAAGCTCAAGACTAAGATTCCTATAGAGAAAAATGTCCTATTATAGAACTATGAGATATTATATTATTACTATCAATTTTATTAATTGTAGAATCCTATACCTTATATCATATACCTATTATATATTGGAATTCGATATGACCTGTATAGTACCTTATAACTAACAACATTATACCTATTGACATATAACTTATTCTATATGATCTATATTATACCTTATACATTTTATCTCTTACTATAATTCTACACCATTTCATTCGACTTATTCAATTTTGGTTATAAACCTTATATATATGAAAAATATAATTCCCTATTCGTAAATATGTTGAACATATAGATAAAGACCAGTACACCCCAAGATTTAGTGATGGAACAAAACTAGGGTTTCGAGACAAAGTAAGTACCATTGACCTTATAAAGTATGAAGAAATCAAAAAATTAATGAGCGATAACTATAGTCTTATAGTAAGTTTAAAATTGGAAAGTAAAATAAATATACGGTTTTTAAGTATTGTCTGGTACTTGTGTGGACTGAGGATCACAATTTGCTAGTGACTGTACAGAAAAAGATCAGACAAAAGACCGTTTAAAACAGAAAACGATAACAAACCCTTTAAATTACTCACTTGGTCTAATGTCAAGTGGTAGGATCTAGAAGAAAATCCAAGGGTTTTGGGCCTTAGTGTAAGGAGCTTATATGCAGGCACGGCACTCATGGAACATGATCATGTCCAGGTGGTAAGCACCAAGATAGCCGAATCTGGAGAAAAATCGACACATGAATCAAGATTCCAAGAGTGTTAAGCTAAATAGGAGCCATAAATAGTTATGTCGAAAATTGTCCCTTTAGTTGTCCTCAGTAAACCTTATAATTATTACTGAATTCTTAAGAAGCCGTGTTAATCACAAAAGATGAGATTTCTGGGATTTTCTTCTAATACCTAAAATTGGTCGTTGAGTGGGGCATAAAATGCACAAATCTAATATTTTATTGGTTTTCAGACAAAAAAAAAATACAATATCCCGTGAAATTATGAGGTGATTATGGTCCTTCGAGTGCCGGAATTTCCCAAAACTGACCCATCCGGTCGTATTGAATCATTCATTTACGGATAATCAACTCAAAGCCAAGTTTGTCTACTCAAAACAGGAGTGATTATTTGATTAGAGAGAAAAACGACTTGAATAATGGTAATATGCAATATGCAGGACAAGCACAAGCTGTACGACTATGCTGTATGTACAACTGTAAAGTCCAGGATAAAATAGTATAAGTGCTTATGACTTCACTATAAGTCTGGTGGTACTCCTAGCTCATGCTACTATTCTATAGCATAGAATCTACATGGACCCATACAGATTAATCATAGATTCAACCTATACCATTTGAACTCATAATTGTTGTGAGGTCAAAACATCGAAATAGCTTGAACATTTCTGCCCGAAAGCTAACGAAAGATCGTATCATGCATGTAAACAGATAATAAACCAGAGACAACGAAGATCTTGCACTATCCATATGCATTAACTGTAATGTTTCAAGCGCGTTCTTTATGAATTGAATTAAAGATTGTATGGCTAATGACTGAATAGATCCTGTTATTGGAGTATTTACGGCTATTGAAATGGCGTGATCTCTAGCAGATATATACCATTCATCCTTTTCTAAACCATATATCACTGAACACCCCACCATTCCCGCCCCATACAGGAACTGGGCCCACATAGCCATCTCTCTGGAATTGCAGCTGGAAGTCTTTTATAAACTTGTAAGGGATCTTCACCTCCACTAGACTGTTGATCTGAGTCTCTGAGAAGGTGGAAAAACCGGCACATAGCTTTACTGGGCTCCGGACTCTTGTGTTCTTATACGGGAGCTTTCTTGCAAGTATAGCAACCGCAACCGTTCTTCATTCTCCAAGCCACGTAATTTGCTAATCTGTAGATCATCCCAAGTAGTGGTGGGGTTATAATATCCGGGGGAACCAAATCAGACAGATCTTGCTTCCCGATGAACTCAATATTGAAAGTCTACTTGCTAAGAGTACGGTGCGGATCAAGGGGCCCGGTGCTGGGCCGGGTGTGAAGACGGTGGAACGCAAGAATCCGGCCAGGGGAAAGAGGGCTTTTTAATATATACCCTTTTTTTGTTTCAACTATATTTTCATACATATATATTTTCACACATATATATTTTCACACATATATTTAACACCATTTATATCAGCAATTAAACCATTTCTTGTGACCTCATTTGAATCGCCCAATATATAGTCTTGCACCTTTTTTTTTTTTTTTTCCTTTAGAAATTGTGATTGCAACTCTTATAATCAGCATTAAATGACTTGCATAAGAATGGGTTTACTATAGTTTTTTAGTTATTTTTACACCTAATGGTACTAATATAGTCTCCAAAGGTAAAGAAGGATGTGTAGTTATAACTGATCTGATATATTCTCCAACTAATTAAATTTATGCTTTAAAGAAATCGGGGGAACTGAAATAACAGAACGTAAATGGTAGGATTAATCAAATGATATGATCTAACTTAAAGAGATGGTCCACAATGCATCCAGAATCACCCAAAAAAAAAAAAATATAACCATTTAAATGAAAAAATATATTTAATCATAGCTGGCGAGTTTTACAAGTGTATTCTTGATCTTTTTTACAAATGCATTCCTGATCTACTGGTATATGGTGATCCCAATACCGTGTTCCTGTATTGGGCGAGTCTTATCTCGCAGTAGTGTGCATCTCAAAGTGCGATGGCAGACTCTACATTCACACCAGGCCCAGTACTAGACAAGTGATCCACCCCCAGTACAAGACATTTGCAATTTTTTTGTTGACCATGTCGGATGCAGGAACCTTGATCAACCAATTCGTGGCGGCGGTGGCTAGCGATAATGATCCGCAGGCGTTTGCACAGGACTTGGCCATTCTCCTCTCGTCCAGAGCCTTATCTCTTCTCCAATTCATCCAGGCCTTGGGCCCTACACTTACCTCCGATAGCACGGTGGCCCGGGCACATGCCACCCACTGCTTGGCCATGACGTTGGCCCATTGCATCGGAAAACCCGTGTTTTCCAGGCAAGACGTGGCTGTTCTCTTGCAATTTCTCTTGGTGAAGCTTGAAGATGAGAAACTCTCCCGGCACGTGCTTTCGGCGCTTACTTCCTTGGTGCAATTCTCCACTTTCACTCCCAACGTCAACGACTCGTTAACCTCGCTTCTTGCGGCCGTTTCGAATGTCTATGAGCCCAGAAAACACTTGGCCAAGGTGCGCTACAATGCGTTTCTCTTGTTGCAGACCATTTTCGACTCCCACGCCGATGCCATTGCAAGTATACCTTCCAATGGCGAAATGTTTGTTTCTGCGTTCATTCATGTTGCCAGCGGCGAAAAAGACCCCCGCAACTTGTTGATGTCGTTCTCGTTGAACTCGCTCATCAACCAGACGTTGAATTTTGATTCTAGACTGGAAAACGAAAAACACAACCATTTGTTATCGGAACTCTTTGACGTGTGCTTCTGTTACTTTCCTATTTCGTTTACTCCGCCTGCAAACGACCCTTATAAAATCACCGGTGTGCAGTTGATGACTCACTTGAGGAAAACTATAGCCTCGCAATCGCAATTTGCTCAGGACGCTTTTCCGGCTCTTTTTGAAAAACTCACCTCTACAAACCCTTCGGTCCGAAACGATACTTTACAGTGTCTTGAAGAGTGTATCGTGCAGTACTCGGCCTCCACTGTGGAGCAGTACTGGGTCTCGATCTGGGATGCATTGAAGTTCGAAATCTTGCACAATGATGTGCTGGTGTTCAAGCCGGAGGCTGATTATATCCTTCCTCCAGCTTTCGAAAGTCTAGATGATGTGGATGAGACGAAAACGTTATTTCTCACTCTCAGAGTCTTGGGTATAACCGTTGGGAAGTTACACTCGACCGAAACCTTTCCTAATTTGGTTTCCTCCATCATCAGCGAAATGGAGGCCTATTTCAAGACTCTCACCGAAAAAACTTGCAAGCAAGCCATCGTGTTGTTGTGCACATTATCGTGTTACTCTACGCACTTCTATGAGCAGTTCACCCATACGTTATTTTCGTTTGCGGTATGGGGAAGATACATCCGAAGCGATTACCAGGAAAACGAACCCGAAGAAACCGAAACTGATGTTTCTCTTACCATATCTAGGCAGCGTGAGTTGGTGGACTACATTGGGTTTCTTCTTTCCGCTTGCAAGATCTTGAAGGAGCCCAGTGTTTTGGCCAAGTACAAGGACCACCTTTTGATGTTCTTGGGGCAACTGTTGCAGATGTCGTCGTCCATAGAGAAGACTTTAAAGTGCAAGATCTTCCAGCAGTTGACGAAGATGGTGTTGTTGGATGGGTTCTTGAGCAAAGAGGACCTTCAGCTTGTGTTGAGCTGGTTTGGCGAGAACTTCTCGCTGATCTTGGAGTCTACGTCTGATACAGAGTGGAAATCGGATCTTCTCCTCCAAGAAATCTCCAAGGGCTTGGTCAAGATCATGACCGAACTGTCGGAGGAACTGTCCAATGCCAATGTTTCATCGGTCATCGATACCGTGGTGCCCATGCTCCTTGACCGTGCGTCGGAGCCCAGAGTCTTGGAAATTCTCCAGAGTCTCTGTGTCAATTACCAGCTTCTAGAGGTGTTGTCGATTCGCTTCCTTAATAAGATGATCTATGACGAATACGATACAGAGGTGTTTGGCAACTATATCCTTAGCCTTACCAAGTCGTTTGTGCAGACGCAGACCGCCAAACCCTTCACCACCACGTCATGGGCCAAGAGTTTTTTGCCCCGGTTTGTTGGGGTGATTTTCAAAGAAGGCGGAGACGATGCCATTCTCCTAGAGTTGGGAGCCACTCTTTTCGGTTATGTGGTGCGGTTCATTGACCAATCAAAACACCAGGCGATCTTGGACCAATATGTGGCCATTTTGATGGGAGAAGCTCCTATTGATGGAGTCTCCGCGGAGAATGTGAGTGAGGTGAGCACCAAGAAAATCACGTTTTTCAAGTACTTGATCGCCAAGATCGACAAAAACGTCATTCTTTCGGGATACGAACCAAGGACTTTGATAGACAAATTCATTGCTATTGTCCGCAGTGAAGGTGGGGAGATTGAAAGAATTGGGTACTTACAAAGTATCGCTGTTCTTGCCAATAAATTCATAGCTCCAGGAGACAAAGGCATAGAAGAGCTCACGGAGTCGTTACTCTCGGCCCACCAATCACAATCGTTGGAAATCGCCATTTGGATCATCAAAGGCTTGATGGTTAAGCTCGATCCTACCGGAAGAAAGATCTTGGACTCGGTGATTGGCGAGTTGATGGCATCACAAGATATCGACTATTGTCGTCAAATGTCCCGCACTTTTGCTGTGCTCATGTGTGACAATGGGATCTTCTCCAACGAAGAGTATACCAAGACCAAGATCGTGTCTGGCGTGGTCAACCTCAACGTCAAGCTTCTCTACAAGCAACAGATCTTCCAGAGCTTGGTCAACGAGCTCATTGGCCACTTCAACGAGGGTATCGGAGAAGACAGAAGAGAGGTGTACTTGAGCACGTTGGCCATCATCATAGGCAATGTGTCCACCAACATCCTTAAGCCTCATCTCAAGGAAATCTTGCCGTTGGTGTTGAGTGGCTTGGCCTTGCACAATGCCAGTGTGCTTAAGGTGTCGTTGCAGACGTTTAAGGTGATCATTCAGGAAATGCCCGATTTGATCCAGGAGAACTTGGGCAGTTTATTGGACAAGTTGGGCGATTTAAGCTCCCGGAAAATCTTCGTCAATAAGCGACTCGTTAATGATGAGCTTATTCGGGGCTTGAGCTTGGACTGTATCTTGGGAATCTTCCTTAGCTTGGACTACGCCAAGGTGGTGAGGTACCAGGAAACAAGCAAGAGGGCTGTTGGTGGTGCTCTTGACGATCCCAAACGGACAGTCAGAAAGAAGGCTGCCGATGTGCTCCAAATGCTCCATGAACTCGGGAGATAGACTTACTGTTCTTTAGTCCGCTAGCAAGAGGGTATCCTGCATATAAACACCCAAGTCACTCTGCTTACAGTGAGTGAGATTTAAGAATCTTAAGCAATATTTCAATGGTTAAATGAAGCGTAGTGTCTTGTAGACTGGGAAGGACCCTCGGAATTGGCCAGACACCCGTGCACCAGGCGACCTCAGTTCTTTTTGGCCCAACGCAAGTTATTGTTTTTTGGCATTTAGAGAGTCAAAATTGATATCTATGGAATGTTTGAATTCCGGAAACTTCAAATATGCAGTTTGAGCCTTCCAACTTTGCATTAGGAGTGTTAAATGGGGCAAATGCGCTATATACAGGATAATAGACAATATACAGTACATGGAGATAGACCAAGCACTTTCTTTACAAAAAACTTCATCTAGTTAATTCTTCTGATATCTCTTTTATTATCTTCTAATAACGAACATTATTATTGTCTAGAGTGGGGCCCGATCCTGCTAATAACCCTTTCCTCCAACCAGTGCTAAGATCCACTATAGTCCACTACCTTGGGCTAGATGGAGCCAGAAAAGGCATCATTAAGCCAAGTGTCCACGAGAGTCTAGTGTCCACGTAGCCAAGTGTCCACGGGAAGACTGTATATAGCCCGCTGTCATCATAAAGCCAAAAGACACTCCACTGAGTACCAAATCAGAATCCATCAATAATGGGTATTGATAGAGTCCATGCTGAATATAAAGGAATCTATTCGTCGTCGGAATCGTCGTCGTAGGAGACGGGCGCCAAACCTGGCGTAAGTCCCGGCACCGCCAAAACACCATCCTGGGCCTTTTTCTGGAACGCCTGTAACTTGGCCTTTTGCTGGCGGGCCTTGGAGCGGTCGTACTTTTCGTTTTCCAACGATACGATCTCCGCCCGTAACTGGTCCATCTCATCTTTGATATCCGGATCGTCCACATCTGCTGTTCGCCTAATGGCAGACGAATTCTTCTTTATTAGCTTCTTGAGGTACTTTTCCTCCTCCTCCGAGAGCTGCTGCTGTGACTTGTGCTTCTTGATGATGTTGTGCTTGACCACCTTGTGGAACTGCTTCTCCTGCTCCAAGTTGCGGTTAAGGGCTTTGTTGCGCCTTCTCCTCTCCATCTTGCTAAGCTTCCTGATCTCTTCTGCAGAGGCGTTTTTGCTGGACACCTGGAGATGGAACTGCTGCGTGGCCGAGAGCTTGTTCATTTCGGGGAGCGGCTGGGCCCCGGGGAGAATGTTCTCGAAGAGCTTATTGACGGTGGCCTTGGATTTGGCCTTGGACGCCTTGGACGAAAACTCCATGATGTGGTTGAGATGAGCTGCGATGACTTGTGCGTGCGCGAAGTGCGGTCTAGCGAGTTAGTAGTGAGGTGGTAGTGGATACAGCAGAGCCAGTAGACTTGATAGAAGAAAAAAAAAAAAAAATAATAATAGTTAGTGGTGTGGTGTAGTTTTTGAGCGAGGTGGATAAAATGGGATAAGATGGATAGTTTGGATCCTGAGGTCATTTCAAGCCTTGTTGTATGGCCCTAATGGATATTATGGTGCACCACGTCCTTAGTCGCGCCCATCTCAAAATTCCCTCTTAGACACCACTGATTTCTGCCAACACCACATAGACTGAGAGCACATCCACGGGTGACCCACCCCGAAAACACATACCCGAAAACACATACCTTAACGAGTGATTCTGGTTTCATCATTTCTATTTCTTCCTCTTCTTCTTTCAGTTCTTTTTTTTTCCTGTTTTTTCTCCCTGTTCTTCTTTATGTTCTTTTTCTCTCCTTTCTGATTCTGATTCTGATTCTGATTCTGGACTGATTCTCTTTCATTTCTGTTCGGTTCTTATTTTCTGACCTCTCTAATCTTCAAAGTTGCTTCAGATGTCTAGATTCTGTTTCCCGCCTTCCATACTACCAAACTCTTTTGGCAGCGATGAATATAAAGTACCACCATTTGAGACCATTATCTCGGTTGGTTCTTGTTATTTGATCCACAAAGTGGCCACAGAGTGCCAATTCCTTCTCCTCATTAGAATTGTCATTATAAGACCATCATAAAATTCTGTGGAAGAGTAGACAGTGTAGAAGAGTCCTCCAGCGTCCATTAGACAAGGAATCATGACGAGGAATCATGATGAGGAATATAGAAGAGGAATGAAGGAAGAATGACCAATGAAGACAAGAAATGAAAGAAGAAAGTGAGTGGGGAAAATTCAGAAAAAGAAGAATGTTGCCGGGAAAAGGGGCGCTTTTATAGACAATTTCCCTTCTCGCCCCGCCCTGTTTATTTGCAGCCACCAGCCATGCAGGCGCGGCGAGCACCAAAATATATAAAGGCAGCACATCCCCCTTTTCCAAACAATAAAAAAGCCCAGCAATTTGAAAGCCAAGATTTAGCCAAGAATGAGGGTCCAAGGAAATTTACTACTATTCACTCATCCCACAATTTCTTACCACTTACCATCACTTACCATCACTTACTCCCATTTATTTCCACTTACCACCCCTTAACAGATGACTAAATCCATCAAAACCAGAATTTATAAAGTGTATATACTGCTTGATAAAGTGCAATACTTTTATGAATGAATTAGCTGTGACAAGAGACTAAGGAGATGAGGTAGCTCCTAAGATACGTTCTCCAATGTGTTATAATATTGGTCAAGTGACGACGAGAATCTTTTTACCAAGATTTCTTTGCTACTATAAGCGAACCGAAACGCTTCTACTATTTACTTTCCATGGTTGTCTCTTTAATGGCGTTTACACTAG
Organism: Metschnikowia mauinuiana; assembly: GCA_002374555.1. Lineage (NCBI taxonomy): Eukaryota > Fungi > Ascomycota > Pichiomycetes > Serinales > Metschnikowiaceae > Metschnikowia > Metschnikowia mauinuiana. The sequence continues at coordinate 44,686 of NKZY01000642.1, read as the reverse complement.
GGAGAAGTGGCCCAATACTATACAGGCAATGCCTTCACTCTTTCAAACTCCTGGTCATAACGAACCAAGACTATCCGATGACAAAATGACTGGCAACATTTTCCGAGAACAAAGCCTAGAAAAAAGCATCCATGTGTATACAAGACTTCATGAACTCACAATGTTTGGTGATGGTCTCCAGATCTCTTTAACTGGTCAGAGTGTCGAGTCAGAGTGTCTGGGTCAGAGTGTGTCAGAGTGTCTGGGGGTCAGAGTCCGAGTGTCTGCCAATGTCTGTCTGTTCAGTGACTGACATATCGTTAATGGCCGAGTGTCTGTTCAGTGACTCCATTATACTGAGTGTTTGGTATCCAGTATAATGTCTCGGTTTCCACCACCAGATTCACCCAAACCAGGTCTGGATTTATTTGACCTTGTCCATTAGCCACTTAAGGCTACTTTCCGTGAGATCGTTAGAAGGTGATTGAATCCTATCTTCAGGTGATTGAATCCTATCTTTAGGTGATTGAGTCATCATTATACTAACTCAGGTTATCATTGGTCATTATCACTATACAAATTCAAGTATAGAAACCACTTACGGAATTTATGAAATTGGACGGAGCATATTATGAAATTGGATGGAGCATATGATATATCTACGGACCATCGAAACATTTGTATTACACATTTGATGACTTTGCAGCATGCGAAATGTGGGGATGCCATGTGCAAATTCGCAGTCACGCGCACCCACTGGCATGTGACAGCCCAGCAACAGCCCAGCAACACCAGCCCAACTCACACCCACCAATTGACCCAACCAACCCACCAAAAAGAAAAAAAAAAAGAAAACTACAATCAGTCAATCCAGTATAAAGGATAGGTATCTCTGATATCTATTCTGTATGGACTGCTTTACGGAAATTACGGGAGATTACGGAGATTACGAGATTATGGGGATTATGAGATATTTATGGTGAGCGTATTTATGGTGGTAGTGGGAATTCTGGGGGATTATGGAATTCTGGTGAAGATTCCATACTAGTGGACAATTAGCATTACGGTGAGCATTGATGTTCCACTGTAAATCGGAGACAATGGGGGGCCCGAGAATTAACAATGTGCCATCAACAAAGAGTCATTGATCAAATTCCTCATTCAGACCCTCCTACATCTACATCTACATTTACACCTACATCGACACCTTCATCTATACAGCACGTCTAAATGGGTACAGATGAGTTTCCGTTTTAGGCAATGGACAGAATGGGGCTAGACAGGACAGTTGCTCGGCATGCGCACGGAACCGAAATCACGGTGCGCCCCATGGCCCAATGGCCCGCGGTTGAGGCCCAGACCACCGGCCCAAATCTGTGGAGAAATAGTGCGCACTGCACATGGGCCCCCGCGCAAGACCTCCATGTGAAAGGCCGTCAGGGTATATATAGAGGCCGTGGCCGCGAGGAATATTTGGCTGCATATTTATTTCTTCCTACACTCAAACAAAAAATGTCCGACTTAGCTGCTGATGGTTTCAACTCTTCCAACTTGTTCCAAGACTTGGGCGCTGCTTTGCAGGACGAGGCCATTAAGAAAAAGGCCATTGCTGGAGTCAAGGCCGTGATTGTCATTTCCTTGAAGAACAAGGAGGGCAAGGAGCAATCGTGGGTTTTGGACTTGAAGAAGGACGGTTCTGTCCAGAAGGTTGACGCTCCCCCAAAGAGTGATGTGCAGTTGTTGTTGAAGGACGCTGATTTCGTCAAGTTGGCTTCTGGTAAGGCCAATGGACAGAAGTTGTTTATGAACGGCAAATTGAAGGTCAAGGGTAACATGATGAAGGCCACGGCCATTGAGTCGGTGTTCAAGTCCATTGACCCCAGACCAAAGTTGTGATTCATTCATTCAATTATGCTATCTCACCATTACCCATTGGACCTGCTTTATGTATTCAATCTATTAATGACCAAGTAATTCAAGTAACGTTGAAATAATCCACACAATCCTTTGTACAGTTTATGATTACCATTGAGTGTATCACCGTTTTAGCCTGGTTTTGGTTACAATCTGCACAAGTGTGTGAAGGCTAGGTTTATCCTGCATATAACACAAGGTCCCATTTTCACGTGATTACACCATTCCACACTAAAAACCGGATATACCCCCATATACTATATTGAAATATTCATATCTGGGGTATGAGAATGATTTTTTGGTTGGCTCAAATCCGGGAGTATGATCCGGGGGTACGGTTAAGAGCCCTGTCCGTGGTGCGGCCGGAACTCACCACCTACACTCCTTCAAAAACACACTCGACGGATATGTCAGTTCCAAAAAACATCCATTGTAATTTCCGGAATTCCAGCATTCGAATAAATCTAGCTATATATTATTTAGAGGTAAAAAAGGGGTGTTTGCGTTGGGCCTTTTCTGCTGACCTTGTCTGGTGTACGGGTGTGCCGCGGGGCAGTTCCGGGGGTTGCAGCCATTTCCTCTACACCCAACCTTTTAGAGGGGGCCAAGAGAGAAATGCTAGAGTTACCGGTGGAAAAGAAAGAAAAGCTAGAGGTGTTCCTGTGTAAAAGTTGTAATCAACTATTTCTGGGGAAATGTTGGCACAAATCCCAAAAAAAGTGCCAAAAAAGTGCCAAAAAATGGAAAGAGTATAAAAGAAGTCTAAAATCAAAGCGTTTGGATAGAATTTTCATTCCTTGGAGGTATGGAACAACGGGGAGAAGCGTGTTGTTTTTGGGGTGTGACAATCTCTTCAAAGCTTCGAAAATTCCAATGGTTAGTGTGCAGGATATATAGTTACTAAAGGCAATCCCTGTTACTTAAGAGCTACTTGATGTTTTATGAAAGACACAGAATTAATTAATTAATGTGTCCATTCTTATATAAATATATAAGTCTGTTCCTGCATATATGTACCATCTCTGGTGTACGGGTGTCGCGCACTTAATGTTCTCACCTTGAAAGTCCACTCCATGGCTCTTGATACCCCACACTCCTCCACCCCAAAAGCTAACGCTCTGAATTCGGCCCTGAATTCGGCTTCAAATTCGGCCCCGGTTTCGACCCCGGATTCGGCCCCGATTCCGGACCAAGAATCAGATACCCAGAAAGACGTGCTCAGTATGTTTTTCCAGGACAACTTCAGCCCGGAAAACTACGTCAATGCACTCCACTCATCCATCATCGGCCCCGACCAAAACAAGTACTCGTCCTCAAACCTCGCCAACATCAACAGCAAATCACAGGACCTCATCACACATTTGGAGTATAATACCAACGAAATGCTTTTGGAATTGGCGGAGAAAACGGCGCAGCTCAAGAGAATCTCGGGGTCCGTGGGCCACGGACACGGCCACGGCCACGGCGATGGAGCGGCACGTCACGGCGATGGAGCGGCACGTGACTCCGACCATAATCGTTTGCAATATTATGTGGATGCTCTTCGAAACTCCGTGGATACGTTGCTGGGGGATTTGAATCTGGTACAAGAACGATTGCCCCAAAGGGACCATGATCACGTGCTGTCGCTTATTCTGCTTAAAACAATCAAGGCCAATATCCTTAGTGTCAGTGAGTGTCTTCACAAAACTCGCGTGATGGTGGGAGGAGATACTGTGACGGACCGACACTTTGCTGAAGCATTACAGGGGCTTTATGAGACGCTCCGGGCCCGTTCACGTGACCTGGGCGAGTCCAGCACCGAACTTTTGGCCACGGTGGCCGAACTCAAATCCTGGATGCCGATGTTCCAGCCGTTTTCACGCTTTAACTCGGCTTATTCGAAGTTTCTTCTGCGTCTTGACGACATAAAAATATTATGAATCATTATAGCATATTGTAGACGTAACCAAAGCTGCACGTGACTTCTGGAAAGGTACGAGTTCCGGTACTTATGTGCAGTACGCACATATCTTCCTTTTTTTTTTTTTTTTATTTATTATTTTTGATTTCCGGGGTCTTATGTACAGTTCCGACCTATTGACTTGGGTCGTTTCCCCCCGTCCCTTTACAATATTTTTACAAATTTTCCTTGAGAAAAGCATTTATTGGGATCACAAGATAATTATGGGCTCATCGGAATCTCCTAGTTTGGAGTGTGTGGGCTATTACGGGAATGCCACACCGAGTCACGTGACCGTTTTGTGAGTTCCGAGGGTAAATCTAAGCCCAAGATTATACTTGACCAACTACCTTTCTATTCTATAATATCTACATCATTTATCGTCCGTAATGATCTATCTGAGTCCATTCGATATATACATATGACTACACCTTTTCCTGAACGGTGGAGTCGGTGGAATTGTCCACAGCCTTCTCCTGGTCGGCCGAGTGCAGGTCTCTATTCTTCTTTCGTAACCACGAAAACCCGGCATAGTAAAGGAAGGTGTTAAAGGCACGCGTAGGGAAATACGTCGAGATCCACCAGTTGGGAATGATCCGGATCACCATCCCCACAGGAAGCGAAACCATGCCTCCAATAATGGCAGTCCCCCACATGGCAGGGGTTTGGCGAGCAACGGTGAAGGCAGCTCCTCCAACAAACATAAGCAACACTTGCATGGCCCCAATGAGGACAGCAATGGAAACAAAGTACCAGTTGCGGAACAAGTGGGAGAAGAAGTTCAAGTTCTCAGCGTTGATGCGGCCCCGGATCGTGCGTTCATCAGCACATTCTTCCAACTTACGGGTCACGAACAACTTCCAGAATTGAAGCCAAACAAACGTATTGAAGGTCATGGCGCCCAATTGTTTTTCCTGGTGGTTATCGATAGGCCCACTTCCAAAAAAGATCTGTTTGCCAGCAAAGTGGAGCACGAACGTAATGATCAACTGCATCGTGGACTGGCCCAAGATCATCTTCCACATCGAAACACTGATCAAGGGTTGAGTCCGGCCAGCGGGTTTGCGCTTTAAAAGAGCATCGTCTGGTTTATCGGTGGCCAAGGCCAACGCAGCCAACGTATCCATGATCAAATTGACCCACAATAACTGCACTGCAGTCAAGACCGAATGGCCCTCGGTGGACGCCACAGCAGACACGAAAGTAAGCACACACGCGGTGATGTTGACGGTCAACTGGAACTGAATGAATTTCTTGATGGACTCTGCGACCGTCCGGCCCCACTTGATGGCCTGCACAATGTCCGTAAAGTCGTCTGTCATCAAGATAATGTCGGAGGCCTCTCGGGCCACCTCTGTTCCGCTGATCCCCATGGAGAATCCCACGTCGGCCAACTTCAATGCTGGTGCATCGTTGGTACCGTCTCCAGTCACTGCCACCACTTCTCCCGACTTGCGTAGCGTATCCACAAGAATGCGTTTGTCTTCAGGGGAAGATCTGGCCAACACCTTGAGTTGCGGAGCAATGGATTTTCTCATTTCAGGCAGCAACTTGCGGAACTCAGGGCCTTCCATGTATGCATACTCGTTGGACGAGTCTTCAGGGGTAAGAATGTTGCACCCTCTGGAGATGGCCTTGGCCGTGGTGAGATTATCTCCAGTCACCATTCTCACCGTGACTCCTGCAATCTTGCACTGCATCACGGCCTCGGGAACACCTTCCTTAAGAGGATCCTGGATCCCCACCAAAAAGTCCATGGTGAGATTCGAATTGGATTCATGGGAAGATGCAGAAATATCAATCAATTTGGCGGGGTCCGCCTGGCTGGGGTTCTGGGAATCAGCCATATTGGCTGGTGGCCAACTGCTAATGTCGACAAAATCCCTGTGTGCCAACATGATGGCACGCAAGGCATCGTTGGCGTACTCGTCAATCTTCTCGAGAACCAGCTCCCGGTCCGACCGTTCCATCTTAAACGCAGTATCCTGGTCGTTTTGTTGGTAAGCACAGTGTCTGAAGATGATTTCGGCTGCTCCCTTGACGTAAAGACGGTACCCGTTCTCGATCTTCATCACCACACCGGCCCATTTCCTGGAACTCTCAAAGGTAATCACCTGCACGATGCTGGGCTTGGCACTTAACCGTTGTTCGGCCAAAGGCTGCTCGTCGAATTGGTTGAATGCTTGCTGGGCAAGAATCAATAATGACGAGTCGGTCTTGTTGCCCAAATATGGTTCTTGTCTTTCATGGAATGAATGCTGGTTGTTGCTGTGGAAAAGATGGTACAACGCCGAGTGCTGCTTGGGCTTGGCATTGGCCTTCTTGTCTGCCTCTTCATCGTAGTCTGCGTTTTGGAAAGCCGTGGAGTTGATGGTGATGTTGGAGCAGATGAACACCTTAAGCTTCTGAGGCACCAGCGCCACAAAATCCACCGACTTGACGCCCGTCGAGTTGGCACTATTGTCAAACATAAGCTTGTCGTTAACGTATCCACGAACAATGCGCATCCTGTTCTCCGTAAGAGTTCCTGTTTTATCAGAGCAAATGGCCGTGGCTCCACCCATGATTTCACAAGATCGTAACACACGGACCAAGTTTCCGTTCTGGGCCATTCTCGTCGTGGCAAAGGCCAAAGCTAACGTCACCGCCAAGGGTAGACCCTCGGGAACGGCCACCACCACGATGGTCACGGCCACAATAAGAATATCCACAAAGTTCTTTCCCTTTTCTGCAGAAAGACTGTCAGAAAGAGCACCACCAGGCGCAATGTTCACGCAGAACCGGATAAACAATACCGCGAAAAGAATGAGCGCAGCCAAGAACCCGTACTTGGAAATACCCTCGGCCAAGTTGTCTAACCGGGCTTGCAAGGGAGTGACCTCGGCCTCCTGGTCCAATGATTGCATGGTTCTTCCATGGATGGAATTAACTCCCACAGCAGTAATGATGGCAGTAGAGGCACCCGCAAGAATCTTTGCTCCGGAAATAAGGAATGGGTCCTTGAACTTTGTGTTTGTGGAGCCAAGGTCCTGACCCTCTTTGGCATTCTCATCAAAAAAGTCCATCGCCTCATTGGCTGGTTTCTTCTTGATGGTATTGGATTCTCCCGTAAGTGCCGACTCGTCGCACTCCACATCGCCTGAGATCATCACCGAATCAGCTGGCACCACATCTCCGGTTTCCAATGAGATGATGTCTCCCACAAGCAACCCGTAGATCGACACCATTTGTCTGGAACCGTTTCTCAACACAATCACCTCACGGTCCTCCTTCTTGGAGTTGAGCTTGGCAAACTGTCTCTCCTTCTGGTAATCGTTGGCGGCACCCACCACCACCACAATCACCACGGCTATAATGATGGCCACACCTTCCACCCAGTCCACTTTGGGCATGGGCTTGTGCTCGTCGTCATAGATGGTTTCCTGGCCAAACGTCTCATAAAGACCCAATGCCAACGACACCACTGCAGCCACCGTCAATAGAATCAAGACCTTATCTTTCATGGCTTCGTAACAGAGAACGAAAAACGACTTGGCGTTCTTGGAAGGGAGCTGATTCTTGCCGTATTTGGCCACCCTCTCTTCGTGGTCCCAGTCGTTCAAGCCGAGACTCGTATCGGACTGGAGGCCTGCGGCCAACTTGTCCAAGCCTCCAAAATTCTTCAAGCTTCTTAGGGATTTGGGGTCATGGAGTGTAGTGAGATCCTCTGTGGTGTATGCAAAAGTCGACGGCTTGAGGGGCGAGTCGGACGTGGCCGAGGCGTCGTCCCGGGGCACAGCCAAGGACATTTATGAAATGGAAAAAAAAAAAAAAGTTAACCCAACGGTTAAGCAAGCGACAGCACTTGGTAAAGAACAGCGTCCGAATCAGGACTAAAGGTATGACGGGGTCTGGATGGTTCGGAATAGATTCGAAATGAGGAGGGGGATCAGCAGGAAAGTTTTGATGGTTCAACAACAGTCAGGAGTGGTTGGGTAAGGAATGCAAGACACCGGGACAGTAAAGAGACCTCGAAACAAAAGTAGCAAATAATGGGACAAAAGTTGAAGAAGGAAATTTGATGCAAGATATGCAGTTGGGATACCCCGTATATAAAGCTTTTTTCCCTTTTTTGGATGGGGGAAGATAAATCGATAATCAATTTTTTTTTTTTTTCCACCTTGCATTTACACAGCCTCGTTTGCAACCGCGACGCGGAAACGAGGAGCCGCAATACGAGTGGCACCGACTGAGTCGTCGCAATAATAACCTGCGCTTGAGGAAAACGAGAAGGCCAAGACAAAAAAAAGTCTATACGCCATATAAGAAACCCGCCATTTTTTTAGTGTTTTCCAGGCTGGGGTTTTCTGAATGATCAAAGGAGGGGAAATAATGCGTTTTGCTATTTGCTGATGTTCCTGTTCTTTTTTTGGGGGGGGGGGGGGGGG
>NKZY01000642.1:0-36370 GCA_002374555.1 Metschnikowia mauinuiana | reverse complement strand
GGGGGGGGGGGGGGGGGCGCACTTGGCTGGTGGGGGGCCCAAGCTTGCTCCGGTTTAGAGGCGGACAAGAAAAAGTCTAATCGGGGAGCATCCAATTAAACCGCTAACAATTCAGGACCAAGCCTAGGGGGGCCAAACCCAAGGGTTTTATATACGGTTGCTTTTGTGGACATACGTTTGCATTTGTGATTAGATACGTTCTGCGTTTGTGTCTGTTTCAGCAGTGCATGTTTCAAAGGTGTGTTTTTAGGCTCCCCAGTGTTCGTTTGGCCTTGGAGCGGTGGTTGCATTTTGAGCTGTCAGCAGAAGCCAGTAAACAATAAGCATGTGTCGGAGATAGCTCCGCCGCCATTCTTCGCATCTCAATCCCGCAGTGGTGGCGCGCAAAACGTGCAGGGCAGCCTGCACCATGCAGAACGCCTAAATTGTACGAAAAGGCGATTAATGGCGCGCATGAGCGGTTTGCCTGGTCACCGTGCGCTCGCAGCTGCTGCCCCTGCTCCTCAGCCTATCTTAGCCAAGCCAAATTAGTGCATGACTAGGCTACGGAAATCGGTGGGGCGTGGCACGTGACGCCCGCCCCTGAGACGCACTTCTAAGCCCCCTTTAGGCCCCTTTAGGCCCCTTTGGCCCTTTGGGGGTATGTTTCTGTCACCCCTTGGCTCTGACGTCAACCACTGTGCTTCTGTCAAGCCATAGCCACAGCCTCAGTCTCAATCTGTCTAATCCAATTGTCTAATAGACTGTCTAATCCAATTGTCTAATAGACTGTCTAATCCAATTGTCTAATCAAACTGTCTAATCACTGTCTAATCAGACTGTCTATCCAAAGGTGTCTATCCAAAGGTGTCTATCCAAAGGTGTCTATTCAAACTTGTCTATCCAAACTTGTCTGTCTCAATCCTGAGTTCCTGGACTATGGGCTTTGAGGCCGGGCTTAGAAGCCAAGGCCAGGAACCAGCAAATCTACAAAAAAGCAACTCCGGTTTCGCTCAATCTCCAAAGCCTTCGGTTTCGTCACCAATTGTCCCGGCACCTGGCTGTCCCTGTCCCTTATTTTTCCTTTGTTCTGTCGCGTCAATGATTCCAGAACAATGCGTGTTCAGCACGCTGAGCCACGGCTTGATGCCACCTCACCATATTCAGAGATAGCATCAAATCCCAAGATAAAACAGATCAACAGACGAGATCAACAGACGAGATCAACAGACGAGATCAACAGACGAGATCAACAGAAGAGATCAACAGATTAGACAGATGAACAGATTAGACGGATAGGTCAAAAACCAAAACAGTCAGCACAGACCAAAACAGAATACTATGGACTGGAATGGTATAGTTTGATAAGAGAGGTTTGGTACTGTTGGTACTGTTTGGTGGTGAGACATGGATCCAACGATTTGCAATCGATGCGAACAGACCCATTTGCGAGGGTGGAGTTCTTTTAATCTGTCGATTCGGGAACTTCCAATTTCTCGTGAAGAACCATTTCTTAAGCTTACAATTAATGTGTCATTTCTTTTAATGACAAATTGTTTGAGACAAATTGCTTGGGGTTGCAATTGTGGTGGAGTCTAAGATGATATCATTTTAATAGCTTGGCCTGGGGCACGTGCCATTCAGTGCTCAAGCCGCGTGCCGCAGAGGCAAGCGGCCGTCGTGCCAAGCATTCCGCATTAGGCCACGCAGCTTTGTTCACGGGAACGAAGCCCTGTGTACACAAGGCCCACCTCGCGCATCAATGGTTGCAATCGTGTGCCAACGCATTCATTGTCTGTGTCCAAGACATGGGACAATTGCGCTGCAATCCTCCGTGGCGGAAACTTTAAGTTATGGTGGTCATATCTCTTGATGGTGTGATTACTTCGACAGGCTGCAGCGCGGCTTTATTTAGATATCGCAGAGCGCCCAGACAAGCAGATCTCAAGGTCCAAGAGAATCAAGAGTGCATCTTTAGTCAAACAAGGCACAGACAGGGAGATTGACAGGGAGACAAACAGAAAGACAAACAGGAAGACAAACAGGAAGACAGACAGGAAGATTGGCAGACAGAGACAGAAACAGAAACTGATTGGATGATTGGATGATTGGGTGATTGGACAGACAGAGACAGAGACAGACGATTGGATGATTGGATGATTGGACAGATAGACTGCCGATTGGACAGACGACTGGACAGACGATTGGAAACCGAGGGACAATCAGTGGACAGGAAAGGACGGGACAGGAAAGACGGGACAGGAAGGACGGGAAGGACGGGCTTCGCGGCCTTAGGCGCAAGGCTCAGCCTCTTTTTGCGCGCCGCTCCTCCCTCCACGCCGCATCCAAGTCCCTGCGATTTCCGCCCGCACTGTTTCCTCGGCCCCATGTCCCGCGGCCTCTCTCCTACTCCACCCCTATTCCATTCCTTCGTTCATTCCTTCGTTCATTTCTTCTCCAATTCACCCCATTTCACCCCATTTGTTCTCTCCTTTTCCAAACATAAGAACAAACTTTCATTGCATGCACTCCATGGTACTGCATAGTTCAATCCATCTTGGTGGTTTTGGAGAATTTGGAGAATTTTTTGGATTTGGGGAATTTGGGGATTTGGGGAAATTGGTGGATTTGGTGGGTGGTAAATCAGGATCATGGTGCAGAGTGCGGTGGAAACAGCGGGATGATTGAGGGTTGAGGTATGGACGCGAATGGTGATGATAAGAACACACTTCGCACCTCGTACAGACCTACAGACTTCAGACGATCAGACGATCAGACGATCAATCTAATAGCAGGACTTCTAGCAGGACTACTGGAAAGGGCACTGGACAGACTCTACAGACTGTACAGACTACTAGCTGGAATACTAGCAGGACTATTGTACAGGGTACTAGACTGATTACTAGCAGGTACTGGACAGGGTGCTGGAAAAGGTACTAGACTGACTACTGGACAGGGTACTGAGACAGGGTGGTGGGAAAGATTCTACCACTTTTGGCCAAAACTTTAAAGGGACTTGAGACGGATCAGAACCAGAACCAGAAACACGATTAACTGATTTGAATAAGAATTGGTCTTGGAATTGTTCCACCTTCATTTCTAGATAAGAATTGAATTCACATTCTTTTGTTCAACAAGAAAAAACAAGCAGAAGGTGAAAAGTGAAAAGGGGTTTTAACAGTGGAGAAAAGACTGGAACTTTTATAAAGCAGGAAACTTCTACGATGCAGGAAACTTCTACGATGCAGGAAACTTCTACGACGCAGCAGAAAGGGTCAGATATATTAACAAAATCAAATAAGGAAGGAATGGAATTTAGAGCTAGAGAATTGTGGAAATTCTGTGGAGCTTAAAGTAAGGAGAAACCCACGGTTTTCGCTTTTAAAATCCACTTAATTTTGATTTTGAAAATTTTGAAAATGACATGATAAAATTAGCTTTGGACCATTGAAAAAAGCTAAAAACAATTCATTATACAGTATCTTTCCTGGCTTGTCATATCAACTGATTATCTACTAGACAGATACAGATACAGATACAGATACAGATACAGATATACAAGTATACTGATCATTGACTATACTGATATACAGATACAGATTTACAGATTACAGAAATAATGGTATATTGAATATACTGATATCTTGACTATACAAACATAAAGACTATACAAATTTACAGACTACAGGTCTACAGGTCTACAGATATACAGATATACAGATATATTGACTATAGATATACAGATGTACAGAGGTGGAAGGTGGAAAAGGCCCCCCTAAATTTAAAAGACTATAGGCCGAAATCAAGCATTCTTCCTTTAACAGAATTATTTTCATTGAAATTTATACTACTTCCATTAAAAAAGGGTTTAGCTGCAAAGGTTTAGCTTCAAAGCAAAGAGTCGGGATGTTTGGAAATGCAGCTCAAAGTGGGTGGTAAATTCCATCTGAAGCTAAATATTGACGAGAGACCGATAGCAAACAAGTCTAATGGAAAGAACCGAACTTTGACTGCGAACACAGTGGAGGAAAGGAAAGATTTTTGAAGAGAGAGTGAAACAGTACGTGAAACAGTACGTGAAACAGTACGTGAAACAGTACGTGAAATTGTTGAAAAGGGAAGGGGAGGGAAGATTTTAAAGGAACTCCTTGCTTTTGCAGGGATTCCCCCAAGAGTCTTTTCTCTCGCCCGTCTTGAAACACGGACCAAGGACTCTAACGATTATAGCCCCAAAGGTTAGTCCCAAAGGTTAGCTTCAAGGTTAGTCCCAAAGGTTAGCTTCAAAGTTAGCTTCAAAGGTAGCTTCAAAGGTAGCTTCAAAGGTAGCTTCAAAGGGCGAGACTGATTAGGGGAAATTGTAGGATTCAAAGTGAAGTTTAGAAGAGCCTCTTCGGCCATTGACTGAAGCTTTGACTGGAGCTCTTGCCATTTCCCTTACTTCTTTCTGTGGACTTTGCTTAATTTCCACCCTCTGGCTTGGCTTTGGATTTGGTCTTTGGCTTGGCTTTGGCTGGTCGAAATTCAAGTATGGATGTCTTTCCTCAATTTCAGCTCTGATTTGGATTCTGGTTTTGAATCGGAAAAGAGTTTAAAAAGAACGAACTGAAACCATGAAAAACTGCATCATTTCAAAATCCTTTATGACTTCAAAATCTCAATTCTCTACACTTTACCTACAATGTCAAGAGAAACCGACAAGTCAGCAGCAGGTGCTGGCACAGCCGACCATAAAAAGCTAGCGTCTAAATATAAGAAGAATGGATCTTTTGATAATCGGAGGAAGGTGTTAGTCGAGAACTTCAAGGAGTCCGAGACCCACTCCAACCTACAACTAAAGCTCAAGGTGATGGTGGAGAGCAAGATTAAGAAAGACCCATCTATTCTTCTAAAAAACAAAGGGAAAACGGCGCTTTTCCTAGAGATTTGATGATTTGGAAACAAGCCCAAAAAACAAGACCATCTTAATCGGTGTACTTGATAATGTTTATGGGAGGATTTAGGGAGGATTTAGGGAGGATTATGGGAGGATTATGGGAGGATTATGGGAGGATTTAGGGAGGATTTAGGGAGGATTATGGGAGGATTATGGGAGGATTATGGGAGGATTTAGGGAGGATTTAGGGAGGATTTAGGGAGGATTTAGGGAGGATTTAGGGAGGATTTAGGGAGGATTTAGGGAGGATTATGGGAGGATTATGGGAGGATTATGGGAGGATTTAGGGAGGATTTAGGGAGGATTTAGGGAGGATTATGGGAGGATTATGGGAGGATTATGGGAGGATTTAGGGAGGATTTAGGGAGGATTTAGGGAGGATTTAGGGAGGATTTAGGGAGGATTTAGGGAGGATTTAGGGAGGATTATGGGAGGATTTAGGGAGGATTATGGAAGGATTTAGGGAGGATTATGGGAGGATTATGGGAGGATTATGGGAGGATTTAGGGAGGATTTAGGGAGGATTATGGGAGGATTATGGGAGGATTATGGGAGGATTTAGGGAGGATTTAGGGAGGATTTAGGGAGGATTTAGGGAGGATTATGGGAGGATTATGGGAGGATTTAGGGAGGATTTAGGGAGGATTTAGGGAGGATTTAGGGAGGATTTAGGGAGGATTTAGGGAGGATTTAGGGAGGATTATGGGAGGATTTAGGGAGGATTATGGAAGGATTTAGGGAGGATTATGGGAGGATTATGGGAGGATTTAGGGAGGATTATGGGAGGATTTAGGGAGGATTTAGGGCGGATTTAGGGAGGATTTAGGGAGGATTATGGGAGGATTATGGGAGGATTATGGGAGGATTATGGGAGGATTATGGGAGGATTTAGGGAGGATTTAGGGAGGATTATGGGAGGATTTAGGGAGGATTTAGGGAGGATTTAGGGTCTACTGGTCATCGAAGCTTGCAAAAGACCATAGCAGAATCTACTACTGAGGCAGAACTCTTTGGAAGATTTAATGGCATCCGAGAGAGTGTACTGGTTGAGGAATTTCATAAAGCAGTTTAAGAGAGGAACAAAAGATGTTGAAATAAAGTATGCAGTTTTATTTAAATATGTGGAAAGGGCTCGATAAGCCAAATCCGGTTTTCGTATTCGGTGCGCGGAGTCGTTTGTATCGTCTTTAAAGTGGAATTTAGCAAATGTCTTTATAAATTTTCATTTCTTACTATGTTTTTGATCTCCACGTTTCAATGCCATGAAAATTGCTTTTTCTGCTATTTTATTGAATAGAATGGGTGATGCTTGATTTGGATTATTTATAGGGCCAACTTCATCATCCTTCCATGCAGGACTCACTAATACTTATAGACATATATATTTATTTTTTAGCTACAATAATATAAATTGGCTTTTTGGAATGCTGGAATTCCGGAGACTTCGAATGTGGTTTTAGAGACCTAAAAGGGGGCCGTGGAAGGTTTTAATATGGGCCGCCTCACCTGGGCTCCAGTTCCGGGGGCCCAAAAAAACAAAAACCACTATACACACTACAACTATACTATACTAGAATCTAATGATGGTGATTAGAGCTGACTTGTTGTTAGAGAGACGTAACCGAAATATGCTTAGAAATAAGGTGTTCAGACATAAAAATACATCAGAAAGACTTTTTTCTTTCCACCTTTTATCTTCACGAATGTATGCAGGCTTCTTTTTATTTCTGAATGGCTTTATAGCATCTTCAATCTTCTTATTAATACAGTCACCTAAATTGCTCCGAGGTTTGCTCCGAGGTTTGCTCCGAGGTTGGTCTCGGGGTGGGTCTCGGGGTTTGCTCCAAGGTTTGCTCCGAGTTTTGCTCCGAGGTTTGCTCCGAGGTTTGCTCCGAGGTTTGCTCCGAGGTTGGTCTCGGGGTGGGTCTCGGGGTACGAAGATTGCAGCGATCAAGTGAAGAAGGGCCCAGGAAAATTTCACTAGGGTCTCGATATCAGCAGGCACCGTCTTTCTTGTAAAGGGCCGAGCTGGTTTGCAAGGGTGTGTAGTTTGGACACTTTGGAGGGGGTCATGAATTTTCCAGTGGCCATTTAAAAGTCCAAAAGATTGTTGCATGGGCGACCCATGGACGTATATATATATATTTTTTTTTTTCTATCAAACATCATTAAATTTTCATCCAACCATTCATTAATCATGATTCTGGGATGAAGGTTACGTTGGTTGATTGTATTATTATTAAAATTAATATATTGAACTAACCCCATAAAATTCCACTAGACACTTGATGATTATATCAGCAAAGAAACCAGTAAAACACCAGTAAAACACCAGTAAAACACCAGTAAACACCGGCAAATTCAAGTAGCTCGTCTGCGAAACCTAAATCGTTCATCATCCGGTATATGGTCTTGCGATCAAGTCTTTTGAGTTTAGCTTTTAGAAAGTATAGTAGGTCTATTCTCAATTTGCTATGTTTGAGAGTCTGAGGAAGCAGTTTATTATCATCCTCGTTGGTCAACACCAGCACGGGTGCAGTCAAGAAGGAGACTCATCAGACTTAAAAGTAGCCTAACTATCCAACTCTATTCTTTTCTGGTCCACCGCTTTATCAAGCTTTAATTGAATATAGTTGATCATTTACTCGTAAGAAGAGTTCATTTGACCCTCTACTTTATCCACACTCATGACCATAAGATAAATTTTTTCAAACGACTTTTTCAAACGACTTTTTTAAACGACTTTTTTAAACGACTTTTTCAAACGACTTTTTTAAACGACTTTTTTAAACGACTTTTTTAAACGACTTTTTCAAACGACTTTTTTAAACGGTTCATTCAAAAGAGCAAGTTTTTTCTATTCCTTCATGTTGGAGGTTGAGTCGATTCATTGCTCCTGATAAAAACACTAGCAAAAACACCACTAAAAGCGAAATCAAAAATCATAACCTAAAAAAAAAAATGACGCAATTAGTAATCCCCAAATACTGTCATACCCGGAATAATTGTCTCCCTTTTGGTCTACCTCCAAGGAACGAATTGCCGTTCCCCAAGAGCCCTTTTCCGGGCTTTTCCCCGGGCTTTTCCCCGGCTTTCTAGCGTCCGTTTCTGGCCCTTCCCCCCCTATTCCGGCGTCCTCTTTGGCTCTATTTAGGTCCGGGCCCCACGGTTCTTTTCCCCCGAAGCTAGTATCGTCAGCTCTCTAATTTCCTTGAACTAAAGGACTCTTCATTTCTGATCCGTGTTTGAGCCGTCATTGCTTTTGTCACTTGATCCGTTGATCTCATTGTCACATCTCCTGTCTCAATTCCGGTTGACTCAATTCCATTTCACTCGATTCTCTCTTGCCTCTGATTCTTTACGGTGTACTGGCCTGTTTGTTATTTTGCTGCGGTTTCGTTACGCTTCATTCCTTCGGATATCCCCGAACCTTGTCCTACCGATCGTTCCAACATAACTCCGTGGTGGGATTGCACTACAAGATCGGGAAAAAGATCGGGAAAAAGATCGGGAAAAAGATCGGGAAAAAGATCGGCGAAGGTTTCTTCGGTGTGCTTTTCGAAGGTAACAACATCATCAATGGCGTGGACTTGTCCAAACGCTTTTTTCAGACTTTTCACATTTCCGATAAGTTTTTTATTTCTATGTTTTGGCACTTATAACCAGAAATAGCATTTGCTTATGCTATGCGCTTATATACACTACTACACCATATAGTTGTGAAAGAGAGCTTTAGGTTCAGAATTGGTTCGCAAAAATTTTTCGAAATTTCGGGACAATTCTATCATTTTTGAGTCCAGAATCTGAAGTCTCTTTACTTTTTTTTAAGAAAATTGGGGTTTTTTTTTAGTCTAAAAGGTTGGGGTGGTGGAAATGGCTGCAACCCCCGGTACTGCCCCGCGGCACACCCGTACACCAGACAAGGTCAGCAGAAAAAGCCCACACTCAAACCACCCTATTCACCTTCAAATTTGGTGGGAGTTGGATGGTTGGAATGCTGCAATTCCGGACAATGCAATGGTTTTTTTCGGGCCCGAAAATATGGCGTGTGGAGGTTTTTAGAGTGCCTTTCCATGAATACTAAGAAAAAGAAAAAAAAGAAAGGTTATTCTCAAAAGACACTTAAACATTTTAATAGTCCTTAAAAGGTAACTCTGTTGTACGGGAGCAACAGACTTTATGGTGAAGTATGCTAAGTTGTGTGTACGGATGCATTGGGTGCTCGCTTAGGAGTGCATACAATGATATTTGTACTGCATATAATAACAATAATCCTGCATACGTCCATTTTTTAGTAGTGCATGCATGCATCGCCGTGCGGCATCGGGCCAGGTGTGGCGTTTTTTGGCTTTTCCCACAATACCCTCCCTCCCCCCCCCAAGCTTCTACGCTACCCTTCTTTCTTCCCCCCCACCCCTTAATTCCATAACCCTCCCCATTCTCCCAAAATGTCGAAACAATACGGCTTCGGAACCAACGCCATCCATGCAGGAGCCCCCATCGACCCCGTGACCGGCGCTGTCATTGAGCCCATCTCGCTTTCCACCACCTTTGCCCAAAGTGAGCCTTCCAAGCCCTTGGGAATCTACGAGTACTCCCGTTCCGCTAACCCAAACAGAGACAACTTCGAGCAAGCCGTGGCCACGTTGGAGCAGGCCAAGTATGCTGCCGCCTTGGCTTCCGGATCGGCAACCACCGCCTTGATTCTTCAATCCTTGGACATTGGTTCCCACGTGGTCTCAGGAGGTGATGTGTACGGAGGTACTCACAGATACTTCACCAAGGTGGCCAGTGCCCATGGTGTGGAGGTTTCGTTTGTGGGTGACTTGGCCAAGGACTTGGCTGGCGCCTTGCGTCCCGAGACCGCTTTGGTGTGGTTGGAGACCCCTTCTAACCCCACGCTTTCCGTGACGGACATTGCCGAGGTGGCCAGCTTGGTCAAGGCCCACAACGCCAAACACAACAACAATGCGTTTGTGGTGGTGGACAATACGTTCTTGTCGCCGTACATCTCCAACCCATTGGTGCACGGCGCCGATGTGGTGATCCACTCCATCACCAAGTACATCAACGGCCACTCGGACGTGGTGGGCGGAGTGTTGGCCACCAATCTGGACCTTTTGCACGAGAAGTTCCGTTACTTGCAGAATGCCATTGGCTCGGTGCCTTCTCCCTTTGACTCGTGGTTGGCCCATCGTGGTTTGAAGACCTTGCACTTGCGGGTGAAACAGGCTTCTTCCAGTGCCCAAGAAATCGCCGAGTACTTGAACACCCACGACTCCATTGTCAGTGTCAACTACCCGGGCCTCAAGTCGCATCCTAACCATCATGTGGTGCTTAAGCAACATAGAAACGGCTTGGGAGGAGGCATGATCTCGTTCAGAATCAAGGGCGGCGCCGAGGCTGCTGCCAAGTTTACTTCTTCCACCAAGTTGTTCACCTTGGCCGAATCTTTGGGCGGAATCGAGTCTTTGATCGAGGTGCCGGCCATCATGACGCACGGAGGCATTCCTAAGGCCGAGAGAGAGGCCAACGGCGTGTTTGACGACTTGATCAGAGTGTCCGTGGGTATTGAGGAGACCGAGGATTTGTTGGACGATATCAAGCAAGCCTTGCTGAGCATCTAAGCTACTGTCTAGAGAAGAGTTCTGGACTGGAATAATAAGGGAAACTTTAGTAGATCCCAATGAAATTTAAAGTAGTACGTGATCCTAGTAGTTTTCGTAAATATTTCACTGCTTATAAATACTAGATGCTTAAGGTACGAAAGAGTGGTATACGAATAATGTATCTGAAGGGTGTGCATATAAGGCAAGTGTCCAAGCCTTAGACAAATGGACAAAAAGACAGAATACAATAGACAGAGTAGACAGATTGGACAGATTGGACAGAGTACAGATTAGACAAAGTTGACAGAGTAGACAGAGTACAGATAAGACAGATTAGACAGAGTACAGATTAGACAGATTGGACAGAATACAGATTAGACAAATGGACAAATAGACAGAGTACAGATTAGACAGATTAGACAAATTGGACAAATTGGACGAATACACTAAAATCTAGAAATTACTAGTCTTCAGAGCCATTGACGTCACCATTGAATAAAACGGTATCGAGGAATTGGACCTAGTTTTTCGCCCTTACTCTGGTTTTAAATGGACCGGGGGTAGGGCCCCTCGGAATAGACGCAGTGGCCGGAACTCGCAGATAGTGCACATCTAAAAACACACCAACCATGAATTTCGATTTGAAAATAACTTTACTGTGACCGCCGGAATTCTAGGAATCCAATGAAAATGATTTTTTTGAGTTTCAAGAGAATTAAAGGTCTTTGGCGTTGGGCCTCTTCCTGCTGAGGTTGCCTGGTGTACGGGTCTAGTGATCCAATTCCGACTAGAGCCGCAGATAGAGTACCAAATGAAGTGGAAGCTCTACACGCACTTCGCCGCTTGACCCGGCATTTGCGAAAATTAAAGAGAAAGACAAACGACCAGATCCCAAAAATCCTGCATAAAGATCAATGGACCGTCCTGCACACAATCACAATTCAGATGAGACTGCACAGTGAACAGAGACACATTTTGGGACAATTTGTAGATTTGTAGATCGGTGTGTATAGTAGAAAATGCTTTTGGTTGTGGGATAATAATAATAAAACATTATGATATGGGGATAATAATGGGAGTATTGATATCCAGTATATAAGCTGAAATATTATGGAGGTACGGATGTTGCGTGAGGTGTGTGCGAAAGCGTGCGCGGCCCAAGCACGCCAGCCAATGGCGCGGGTTCTTTTCCGCTTAGACATAGCTTGAAAAACACCTACTCCAGGCTCACCAGAAAAAAAAAGCAGCTTCTCTCCGGACACCATCCAAACACACCCTCGGATCCTGACGCCGTCTGCACCGCTACTTCCTGCCTGCGCCGCCATCCCCCCCCTGCTCACTACCGTTAGGACAAAAATTAACCCCCTCCCTTGGTTCTTTTTGTCATTTGCATTGGAAGACTTGTTAACCCCCGTTCTTTAGCGTCCTCCAAAAACTCTGCATCCGTCCGTTTCTCGGGATCCATTGTCTATTCCATAGCCGTCCATGTTTAGCAGCAGAATAACCGCCCCCGTGGCCAAGAAGGCCGTGGCAGCTTTGGCCACCGCTTCCGGATTGTCCGCCTCGTACGTGTTGTACCAGGACTCCGTGACCGCCAGCGCCATGACCGCCGCCGAACACGGCTTGCATCCGCCCGCTTACGGATGGCCTCACAATGGCATGTTTTCCACGTTTGACCACGCCTCCATTAGAAGAGGATACCAGGTGTACCGCGAGGTGTGTGCCGCGTGCCACTCGTTGGACAGAATTGCCTGGAGAAACTTGGTGGGAGTTTCCCACACGGCCACCGAGGCCAAGGCCTTTGCCGAGGAATTGGAGTATGATGATGAACCTGATGATGAGGGTAACCCTAGAAAGAGACCGGGCAAGTTGGCCGACTACATGCAGGGCCCTTACCCTAACGAACAGGCTGCCAGAGCAGGCAACCAGGGTGCTTTGCCCCCTGACTTGTCGTTGATCGTCAAGGCTAGACACGGTGCTTGCGACTACATCTTTGCCTTGTTGACTGGTTACCCTGACGAGCCTCCTGCTGGTGTGCTGTTGCCTCCTGGCTCCAACTACAACCCATACTTCCCTGGTGGCTCCATTGCCATGGGTAGAGTGTTGTTCGATGACTTGGTGGAGTACGAGGATGGTACTCCTGCCACCACCTCGCAAATGGCCAAGGATGTCACCACCTTCTTGAACTGGGCTGCTGAGCCTGAGCATGATGACAGAAAGAAGGCGGGCTTGAAAGCCATTGTTGTGCTCTCGTCGTTGTTCTTGCTTTCGATCTGGGTCAAGAAGTTCAAGTGGCAGCCCATCAAGAACAGAAAAATCACCTGGAACCCTCCTAGAAAATAGTTACATAGAGCAATCATAATCGACATTATCTGTATCTTGACCAGATGCCACCCTTAGATGGAGCCTCGGTGAAAACCTGTACACCACCTTCATGAAAATTCTGTATATAATCACCGTTCACCCTTTTTGGAAAAGACCTGTATATAACCACCGTACACCAATACCTTAAACTTTTATAGTAAAACCCATTGAGATATCCATGGTTTCTGCAGTATCATTACTGAAGTACTACTACAATTTTTTTTTGTTTTAGATCCACCTTGCTACCTGCCTGCAGGACCCATATCTGTATGTGCAGTCCGTGGAAATTTCCAAAATTTTCCATTTAGCAGCTCCGACTGCACATTACCCCCCTCACCCCTATTCTTTAAGGACTTGTGCCATGAATAATAGAAAAAAATATGTAGTAAATGTCTCAAATCTGTATTTTTATATGCAGGCCGGCTATTCGGCGGATTCGCCGCAAGCGCGCGGAGTTCGGCGAGCCGCGCGTTTCTATTGGCCAGTCGCGCATTGCGCGGTAGAAATCCGCCGAAAGTCCCCGCGCGTGCAGGCACCGCAATTGCCCTATATAAACAGCCATGTGCGCTTCCTTCATGCCCCCTCTTTTTCTTCACTAATTTCCAACTCTTTCTTTTCTACACTTTCCCCTTTAGCGCTAACTGATAGATAGACCCCCTATCGCTAACTGATGCCTGGATCGTTGTTTAGGGATCACACCCCCAATAAGAAACTGTCCAAGACGGATTTCCAGGAAAACACCCACGAAAATCCAATCCCTTCAAGCGATACCTCCAACGACAATTTGATCACTGGAAATAACCAAGATGCTGGATTCGGTGGTGGAAATGACGACACAAACACCAGTTTTGTCGGAAACAACAGTTTAAATGGCGGCCTAAAAAATCATATGGACGCCCTGGTGGTCAATGCAGACACTTCATCCTTCTCCACCATCAACCACACCATCGTTCTGTCCAACATAACGCCCAATGCATTTGTGGTCAAGCTTACGCTAGCGTCGTCCATTTCCGGGTTCATGTTCGGTTACGACACGGGGTACATTTCCGCCGCGTTGGTGCAGGTGGGCACGGATTTGCTGAGTAAGCTCTTGACGTCGGGGGAAAAGGAGTTGATCACGTCGGCCACGTCGCTCGGCGCGTTGCTTGGCGCCGTATTGGGCGGAGTGCTTGCCAACATGATTGGCCGCAAAAAAGTGCTCATGGGGTCCAATGGCTTTTTTATCGTGGGCACCATCATCCAGCTCGTGGCCAAGACCGTGTGGACGATGATCGCAGGCCGGTTCGTCCTTGGGTTCGGTGTGGGGTCGGCCTCGTTGATTGCGCCGTTGATGTTGAGTGAGTTGGCTCCGCCAAAGTACCGTGGCCGGCTCATTGTGACCAACTGCATCTTTATTACTGGCGGCCAGTTGATTGCTTACTTCATCAACTGGGGACTTACACACATGGCCCACGGGTGGCGAGTGTCTGTGGGGCTCTGTATGGTTCCAGCCGTGATTCAAATGGGGCTCTTTTTCTTTTTGCCTGATACTCCCCGGTACTACGTGATTAAGGGAGACTACGACGCCGCCAAACAGGTGTACATGAAGACGCAGACCAATGTGTCGAAGGAAATGGCCGATGCTGTGGTGCAGGACATGATAGCATCCAACTCCACGGTGCCTGGCGGCCCTCTTACGCAACTCTTGCGTTCAATCAAGATCATCCATTCCAAGCCGGGCAATCTCCGTGCACTTATCTTGGCGTGTGGACTCCAGGGAATCCAGCAATTCACGGGTTTCAACTCGTTGATGTATTTCAGTGCCACAATTTTCGAGACTATTGGTTTCCATAACCCGACGGCCGTGTCGATCATCATTGCCGCCACCAACTTTGTGTTCACGCTCGTGGCCTTGTGTATCATTGATGTGGTGGGCCGCCGGCGCATTTTGGTGTTTGCCATTCCTGGCATGTGCATTGCCTTGGTCATCTGTGCCATTGCCTTCCATTACCTTGGCATCAAGTTCGGCTCCGCCGCAGAGGTGGTGGTGGAAACAACGGGCATTACCGGCTGGGGAGTGGTGATCATCATTGGCATGGTGTTGTACGTGGCCTCATATGCCATTGGCATTGGTAACTCGGCGTGGATCGGCGTGGAGCTCTTCTCTGACGTCAACGTTCGTTCTGTGGGAGGAATGTACGCTGCAGCCACCAACTGGGCGGGCTCGTTGGTGATTGCTTCGACGTTCTTGACCATGTTGGAGAACATCACGCCTCCCGGCACGTTTGCGTTGTTCGCGTGCCTTTGCTTCATTTCCTTTTTGTTTGTCTTCTTCCTTGTGCCGGAAGTTTCGGGCTTGGAGTTGGAGCAGACCAACCAGGTGTTGGCCACGGGGTTCAACGTGAAGATGGCGGGCGAGATGTCGAAGGAGGCCCGTCGCCTTAACCGGTACATCCGCCGCCCGGACCAGGTTTAAACTGCATACTTATACGTGTCGACATTTTAGACGACACATGGCATAACCCAGAATCATACACGATTTTTAGGGATCTGACTACTTTAGACCATAGTATAGATTTATTCATGTATGAATTTGATGGATTAGATTAAAAATGACGAGAAGAATAGGTATTTTGATTGGGTATGGGTTTGGTCGGAAATGGTGGCCTCGGAACTCAAACAAGTCACGTGATACGTTGTTTAGTTCCAATAACTCATCCGCCCCTTCACCTGGCCACTCCATATCAATACATTTGCTTTCTTTGAAGCCATTGAGTCCAGTAAAGGCCACATTTTGTAATTAAGTGTTTTGGTGGGGATGATGAAACAACCTCAGTCAAGAGGTCGGAACTGGATATAAGCCCCGGAACTGCCTATTCGGGCACGCACCCTCGGATCTCGCCGTTCCACCCTTTAAACCACCTTTCAATGCAAATTTATCGTATATCTATATACATTTAAGTAATATCCTATGAATAGCTGCTGTAGCTATCACAATACCCACTGAAAATCCCTTTTTTCTTGTCATTTAGACTTCAATTAAGCTTAATATATGGCTATTAGACTGCATACAATGTATATACTTCAATGTGAATCTTCAGCGATTAGTTAATGCTTACGATCACTTGAAGAGGCTGAAATTCCGACGCTTTGAATTGTATTTTTGCATCAATTGAACGTGTGTAACTATGTGCAGGACGTCCAAAAAAGCAAACAGAAGTTTTTCCAGGTAACGAACATGAAGACAGTTAATGAGCCTAATTTTACCATCAAAAAACTTTTATGTCCCAAATGGTTAGGTCCCACTAGGTTTTGGTGGGGTCGTGCGAGCCTCATAAATTGTCCAACTAAATTTTCAGCCATACCACTAACCACAGTAACAGTATAGTCTCATAGCACACCGCTAACAATTGTAGCCATGTACGTTTCTTAGTGCTTCATTCATTCTTGTTCCGATGTGTCTTGCATAAAATATATTTTCTTGGCTACTTTTGTCCGGTTTTGTCTAATTTTGTCCAATTTTGTCCGATTTTGTCCGATTTTGTCCGATTTTGTCTAAATTCTCTAATTAGTCTATTAATTTATTTCCTAATCTAATCTAATAGTTTTATCTAATTCTGTCTATTGATTTTCTGATTCTAGCTATTTACATTGTCTATGTTTTTGTCTACTAATCTTGCCTAATTTTGTCCAATTTGTCTAATTTGTCTATTTTTGTCCATTAATTTGTCTAATTTTGTCTAGTTATTTGTCTAATCCCATCCATCAGTTTTGTCTAATTTTGCCTAAATCACCTTAACTTCGTCGACTTTTTTGTCTAATTTGTCTAATTTGTCCAATATTTAACCTGTGGTGTACAGATGTCTTCTGACATACAAGTGCAGCTCAACTCACCATCAGAACATCAGAACATCACCATGTCTCCACTGCAGGAACTAGCGGGCGTTCCCAAACCAAAAGAATCGTCTCTGGGTAAACCTCTGTCCCGTCACGTGTCCCAGCAGAATAGCACGTCCAGGTCCTCTAAGCTTCAGCCAATCAACCGGTTCCGGAACATGCAGAAACTTGGGGATTTCGAGGTGATCAAGAAAATCGGCCAAGGAACATTTGGAGTAGTTCAAAAGGCAAAAGACCGGAAATCAGGCCAAGTCGTGGCTCTCAAACAACTCATCAATCATTCAGCCAAGGAAGGTTTCCCCATCACGGCATTAAGGGAAATCACCATTCTCAAGAAACTCCATCACGACAATATCCTTAAGATCATAGGCATGATCCATGAGGAACCCAAAACGGCGTCCCGCCAAGACTTGGTATCCCAAAGAGGCGTTTTTTATACCATTTCCCCGTACATGAGTCTGGATTTGGTGGGGTTGCTCCAGAACCCGGCCATCCACATGTCCCAGCCAATCATAAAGAGCCTCATGCTTCAGATGCTCCAGGGAGTCGAGTATATCCATGCACAGAAATACCTCCATCGGGATATCAAGGCCGCCAATATCCTTCTTGATCCTCAGGGGGTGGTGAAAATAGCGGATTTCGGCTTGGCCCGCTTGTACCATGGCAAAATTCCCATCAAGGGCAAGGGGCCCGGCGGAGGCGAACGCAACTATACGGCCTTGGTGGTCACTCGGTGGTATAGGCCTCCGGAATTGCTTTTGGGCGAGCGCAAGTATACCACCGCCGTGGATCTTTGGGGAATGGGGTGTGTTTTCGGGGAACTCTTCACGAAAAAACCCATTTTGGTGGGGGCCTCCGATGCCAACCAGGCGCAGCTCATTTTCGACTTGGTGGGGCCTCCCAATAAGGCGTCGTGGCCCGATGCATCGCTCCTACCCAATAAACCAGACTTGAACATTGGCTTAACGTGCAAACGGAGCCTCGAGGCCCGCTTTGAGCCGGTCATGGGCGCTTTGGGCACGGATCTCCTAAGCAAATTGCTTACGCTTGATCCTCTTCAACGGTACAATGCTCTGGATGCTCTAGACCATGAGTACTTCCAAACGGAGCCGTTGCCGGTGTCACCGTCGGAAATCCCCAAGTACGAGGAGAGCCATGAGATTGATAAGGAACGGTTCAAGCGCATGAGGACGGCGCCGCTGGGTCCAGCTCAGCAATCGAAAATGCCCAAGATCGACTCCCGTCTGGCTCTGCAGATCCGGACCGGCGACCGTGCACAACCAGTTCGCCCTAATTATTAGAAATTGGGTTAATGAACTGGGGAGATGATTCCACAGTTAAATGAGGGAGTATTGGAATGGGTAAATGGTCCAGAAATTATTGAAGTCACTGGAATGTTGGAATGTTGAAATCATGAAATGATTGAAAGATCAAGACATTTATGAACCCCAATATTGGGTCAGAGTCAATACTAATGTCATATACCGGCACATAAGGTCTTAGGATAGAATCACATGGAGGACAAGACGAGAAAGCAAATAGAAGGACTTCTCTGTTTCTCCTGGATCCTTGTCTATCGGTTCAATCCATACCATGATAGAGAAAGTGGGAACAACTCGAAAGCAGACTCTAGTGATGATATCACAGTATGACGCTATCACATCATGAAGATTGGGAAGGACATTGATCGTATAGTCTGACATTCCAACCAGAACATCATTTGCTGAACCTGATGAAACAATAGGCATCGACAGAATTGCTTCCTTAAGGATTCATGGAAAGAGAACATCTCCTCTTTATCAATCTCACCTCGCTTGAGTGCAAAATTCAGTCAAAGTCAAGACGTCATGGGCTTCCTCGGCCTAATTAATAATTTTTGAATTCTAAGCGTAAAACGAATTCAGGAGCGAAATGCTACTTCTTATATATTCGAAGGAATTGCGGGGTTTTGTGAAACATTTTTCAGATGCTGCTGTACCACAAACGCATCAAGCGCATGAGTAAGGTGCAGTATGTCTCTGCGGGCAATATAAAAGTCAAGGTACGCCCGCCAAGGTACGCCCGCCATAAATTTCTAAAAACGGCCATTATTTAAGAAGTACGGAAGATCCATATTACCATGTGACCATTTGGCATTTGGCATTATCCTTTGGCTGCGAAACGTACTAGAATCCAAGATGTTGAGTCCTGCATAATTGCAACATGCCAATAGATTGCAACATGAACTCCGCCGGTCTAATAACCTCCCGTGCCTGAGAAAGAACCTGCTTAGTCTCATAGGACTAGACCAGGACAAATATCTATGGTCATTTCTGGGTACAACAACGTTGGTAGAGGTTGCTTTTTGGGCACTTCTTCGTATACTTGGCTACGTTGAGTCATCAGCATAAGGGAGGGCTTAGTCAATACGAAGCGGTTGCAACAAAAGCTTCCAAGTGGCTGGTTTTAAGGCAACACCTATCAAATTTGGGTCAGAGAGCTCTCACTATGGAGTTCACATACTTAAAGATGCAAGAGTGATTGTGAGGGAATCAGAGATACTACGACATGGTAAAAACAATAACAGTGTTTGATACTGATTCCAGAATGTTACCAGAATGTAGCAACTGTGTACTACCTACAGTGCTAAATATTGATGGAAATCAAGAGTGCTGGAAATTGCAAATTGTTGTTTTATGTTGGAGTGATGGAGCTGCTGTCTGCAGTCGCCTTAGTGCTGCATTGACTAACTCGTGAGCGCCGGTAAATGGCGGTGCAGCACTGCGGGCCGGAATCCAAGAATATGATGGCGAGTATACACCGGACTGCATGCTCGTATAAACCATCTTCTCCCACCCCACATCAATCCAGTCTTGAAATGATGTATGTTTACGCTGCATATCATCTTGCACAAACCGTTTCCCTATATAAACAAATAAAATTTCAAACCAGTCCAATGGGAACACGGCTTGAGGTCTACATACAGGGAGATTTTCTAGATTAGATTTAGCCCGGTCCTGCATCGCCCGCGTCGGATCCGTCGCGCATTGCAGTGGGTGAGTTCCCCCGGAATTGCATTTCGCTATGCATGCTGGCACATATATGTACGGCCCTGCAACATCCCCCAACCCCTATGTTCCCACTATAAAAGGGCCCGAGTCCCGCGCATATTTCTCCCTCCTTCAAATTTCAAAATGGCTGCCCTAGACGACTACTTCTCCGTGCAGGTGTTTTTCATCGTGCTAAGGGAGACCATTGAGCTGGCCATCATTATCTCCGTGCTCTTGGCATTTCTCAAACAAAGCTTCCAGCCCAAGGCGGAGTCTAAAACAGAACCCCGAGCCGAACTCGAGGGCGGTTCCCAATCGTTCTCCCAAATCCAGCCAAAAGATGCTGACCGCCTAAAGGAGCTCCGCAGACTCACGTTGCATATTTGGGTGGGCGGCTTGTGTGGGTTCCTTGTGTGTTTAGTGGTTGGCGCCATTATCTTGACGGTGTTTTATGTGGTGGGCAACGATATATGGGCGCTCACTGAACACTATTGGGAATGTGTCTTCTCGATCCTTGCTAGTATTATTATATCCGTCATGGGCATCAAGATCTTGCGGGTGACCAAAATGCAGCAGAAATGGCGGTCCAAATTGGGCCGGGTCATGAAACAGTACTCAAACATCGAGAACGCTTCGACTCAGGCCGCGTGGTCCGAGCGGAACGCCATGTTCCTTCTTCCTTTTGTTACAACCCTCCGTGAAGGCCTAGAAGCCATTGTTTTTGTGGGCGGAATCGGCATCAACGACAACACGTCCATCGTTTCTATTTTGAATGCCACCGCCTTGGCCATGGCTATAGGCACTTTGGTAGGCATGGTGTTGTACCGGTCTGGGAACACCCTCTCGTTGCGGGTATTTTTGCTTACTTCCACATGTTTTCTTTACTTGGTGGCGGCCGGTTTGTTTTCCAAGGGGATCTGGAACTTCGAGCTCCAGCGCTTCATTGATGCGTGTGACGGTTTTGACGTTAGTGAAACAGGCCACGGGCCGGGCTCATACGACATTGCCACCAACGTATGGCACGTGAACTGCTGCAATGGAGAAATCCCCGAGGATGGCGTGGGCTGGATGCTTTTCACAGCCATTTTCGGCTGGACAAATAGCGCCACTTACGGAAGTGTCATTGGCTATAACCTCTACTGGGCTGTGGTGATTGCAGTGTTTGTTTCACTTGCCTATGAGGAGCGCAACGGGTACTTGCCAGTTCCACTTTCGTGGCAGAAAAAGCGAATGGAGAAACGGAACTTCATGAGGCTTGAGCTTGAGCAGAGTCACATGATTGATAATGAGGATAGTCTTGTTCAGGACAATCAAGAAACTCAAGGAGTGCGTGGAAGCGTGGATTCAACCACCCCTTTGAAGGCCCATTAACTAACAGGTTAAAATTCAAGACCAAAAGTCTTGTTTGTTATCATAAGGTCAACTCTAGAGCCTACGGGGCATACATTACAATCTCAGCATGTTATTGTTCAATTGGTCGTGGTCATTCATTATGCAGGTCGGGTGTATTTAAAAAATCGTGGTTTTCCTTAAGCAGGATCGTCGAACATATTGTCCACGGAACTGCCCAAGTATACCCGAAGGGTTTTCCTGGTGGCAGGGAGGATTCTCACCTTGACCAAGGGATCAGACAGGTGGGCAATACGTTCATAAGCCTGGAAGCGGTGGCAACCGCCAAAAGCAAAATAATACTTTTTGCCCTTTTCCACAACAAGAAACACATCGATTGGCGGCAACTCGCCTGCAGTGATGTCCTCAAGTTTGCAAGTGGCCGACTCTGCAGGCAAGCCATTAAGGGTGGAGGTCATGGCTGCGATTTTGTCATGGTCCAAGACGGGAGGAATGGGTCTTCTGATTTGGCTCAAGGGCACGGTTTCCGTTTTAAGGCCAGAAGATTGCAAAGACATTTTATGGAATTTTTATGGGATAGTGAAGAGTGACTGAGATCACCAACGCTTTTTATATCTGGAGTGCGTTTATAAGCAGAAGGTCTGGCCGCGGTATATGCAGGTGCTTATTAAGGTGCGAAAGCAAAAGGTGCGAAAGCAACAGTTGCGAAATAAGAAGAAGAGGAAGAAAGGAGGAAGCAAAGGAGGAAGCAAAGGATAAAGTGGAGATAAAGTGGAGATAGTGGAAAAAATGGAAAAAGTGGAGATAAAGGTTGAGATAAAAATGGAGTGTGGAATTGGTGAGAGTGGATCGTGAATTGTGGAATGGTGAAATGGACACACAGGACAAAACCTTCAGTGGACAATGAAAGTCATACAGACCTTTCTCGGGGTTGAACTCGGGTTGACTCGGGCTAAACTCGGGCTAAACTCGGGTTGACTCGGGCTAAAGTCGGGTTAAAGTCAAGCATTTCAAAGCTCCCCATGACACATACGCCAATGATCAATTGCAATCAGAATTATAGTTTGCAGTAACAATTCTTGACATTGATTAAATTAATGCCATGAATTGAAAGACCATGAAATTCATATATTAGCCAAAGATTAGTGGACAAGAAATGCTCACCATTGCTTTGGCTAATGCCGTCAGATCTATACTAGTTCTGAGGGTAGTAGCTCTGAGGGTAGCAGCTCTGTTGGACCCTTGACTATATGCAGTACACCATTTGATTGAAGGAACGAAAGGGTCTTCATAACTCAGTGTGAAGTATAGAAACCAATCACATATAACTCGGATAATCCATCTTTACGGATCAATCAATCTTTACGGATCAATCAAGCTTTACGGATCAATCAAGCTTTACGGATCAATCAATCTTTACGGATCAATTAGTGGCATGACCCAATCTGCTTTTATTCTCAAACATCGTGCCAATTTAATCTCGTTATTCTTGAGGATTCGACTCTAATTCACCCAGATCGAGATATACTCCCCCTCAACCATTGGATCATCGAAGCAAATTGCCCGAATCAGACGATCCTTTGCAACAAGATTGTACCAGTTTATCCGCAATTACCAGATCTCGTTCAGTGCTAGACGCCAACGTTTTCTGTGGAGATTGTTCATTTGATAACGGAGGTTCCATGTCCGGCCTAGCTTTCGTTTGTTTATGGAGTCTCGTCTCCGTCTGTATTTTAGGCCTTTTAGGAACAGAATACTTCGTCTGTAATTCAAACCCTCCTGGGGTAGAAAAACTCCGCCTGGATTTCTTTCCCTTCCGGAACAGAACCCTCCATCCCCACGGCCGCCACCTCTGGTAACATACTGCCTCCCGGCAGCACATCTGATAGAGCACATGGTACCGATATGTCATCTGCCTTGGCTGTGTGACTCTTGGAAGATGGTCCAGGGACAGTAGGATCACCTTCCAGATAAGAAGTAACGGTCAGTTGGTTCATGCCGTTTGGCCCAAGTGCAGTACTCTCTGAATTAATTACCGGGAGTTGGTCCAAGCTTGTTGGCCCAAGTTCAGTACTCCTATCATCCAAATCATCAATAGGAAACAATTGGTAAACCAATTATATCATGGGAACAAACCCATTAGTCATTTGAGTCGCAGAATCTCCTAATGGTGTAAACGCTCCAGATATTCCATTCGGGAACACTTCCACGTACAACCATGTCGTGGGATTGATATCATTCGGCTCGAATGTCTTCTTTGCCAGCTGGGGATATGGCCAGGCAACATGTCTCTGTCCTCCCTTCCCAAAGGTAGCTCATTGATTGTTACTATCCACAAGATCTACAAATTTTTGGTTTTCCTGTTAAGTCGTGCTCACTGTTCCTACTAAATCTACTCTTACTAAATCTACTCTTACTAAATCTACTCTTACTAAATTTACTCTTACTAAATTTACTCCTACTACTTTTACTCCTACTACTTTTACTCCTCCTGGATAATTTTCTAAATTTAATTTTGGTGGCTGGACAGAACGGGAAGGGGAAGGGTGGGTATTGAATGATGGTCCTGGTGAGATGGGTTATATGCAGTCCCTTTTATAATATGAAGATCCCGGACTTCAGATGACCCCGAAACAAGGTGCAATTACCATTGGCCAATACCATGATCTATGATTGTGTGGTTTGATGATTTACAGAAAAAAAATATACCTCGGGCTCCATTCATTATCTATACCATCTATAAAGCAATCGCAATCATTTGGCAAAAGCAATCAAGCAACAATGATCATGTAGGAGAAGCAATCCAGCGAAGAAGCCATCAAGCCATTAAAACAATAGAGCATTATGGAGGTTGTAGTTTTTTTAAATCCACCAGTTTGGTGCTTTTTAATGTATCATAGTGGGTTGCTTTGAAATAGATGGTAGAGATAACGATTATCTAGATAATCATTGATGAGATCAGGAGATCACCCGGGAAAACTGGGCCTGCATAGAGTTGGGCGCGCATGCACGGTCGGAGCCACGAACTGCATATAAGTGACATCGGTGTGAATTATGTGCAGTCTGCGCATGCGCGAGCCCA
Source organism: Metschnikowia mauinuiana (assembly GCA_002374555.1). Taxonomy (NCBI): domain Eukaryota; kingdom Fungi; phylum Ascomycota; class Pichiomycetes; order Serinales; family Metschnikowiaceae; genus Metschnikowia; species Metschnikowia mauinuiana. Next base: position 12,148 of record NKZY01000642.1, on the reverse strand, counting down.
CCGAGGCCCCCGGTTCCCAAAATTTCTCTCTGTCCCCGGTTCTCCTAAGCGGTTTGTCCTCGGAACTCCATGCTACACCCGGTCTACTTGTATACTGAACCAAACAGCATCTAGTCACGCCATATACTTCCAGACAATCCAGATAAGCGTGTCACCGTGAACCACCGAGACATCAGATCTCGTGAAACTCAAATTCGACTGAAACTTCGGGTTCGAGACTACTGAACCCCGGAACTTCTGAATTCCCGGAACTACTGAACCCGAAACTAGAACCCCGAAACTAGAACCCGGAACTACTGACACCCGGAACTACTGACACCCGAAACTCCTTATACCCCGAAACCCTGAAACATCAACAACAACACTCCACCATCCACCCACCCAATCCCCACTCAATAATCCCGTTTAGAATCCCGTTTAGAATCCCGTTTAGAATCCCGTTTAGAATCCCGTTTAGAATCCCGGTTAGAATCCCTTTTAGAATCCGTTTAGAAAGGCCATTCCAACTCCCAAAGAGGAAACCCGATGCGAGGCCTACTACTACTTCTGGCGATTTTCCCCCTCTGGACCAGCGCCGCATGGCCATTCCACCTCCTAACCCTCTCGTGGATCTACTTGACCTACTACTTCGCGCCCGCGCAAGTGATGGAAAGTGCGCCCATGAGCACGTTTCCCCCCGCCAAAATCGCCTACTACGCGTGTTCGCAGCTTGTTTCGCACACCGCCTTCTGCGCCTCCAACCCCACGGATTTTTCCTTCCAAACGTCTCTTTCTTGTTTTTGCACAAATAAAGATGCTTTTGCCACCATGGCGTTTTGTTACCATTCGGGACATGAAAAGCAAGTTCCCGGTTTGTTGGCCTTGTGCAATGAAAATTTGAATACTTCGTTGGGAATGGATGATTTTAGAAGCGCGTTGGAGTATTACCATGGATTTGCAAGAGAGATTCCAGAGAATTCTCTGAAAGAGGATTCTCTGGAAGAGAGTGTCCAAATAGAGAATTCCCTGGAAGGGGATTCTCTGGAAGAGAGTGTCCAAATAGAGAGGAATTATGTCCTGAAAGAGAATGTCCTAATAGAGGATTCTCTGGAAGAGTTTTCTCTGAAAGGGGAGAATCTGGAAGAGGAGAATCTTCCGAGTGTCCAGGAAGAGAAGGTTGATGTTCTGAATGTCCAAATAGGGAAGAAGAATGTCCAAATAGAGAGGAAGAATGTCCTGGAAGAGAGGGAGAGTCTTCTGCATATCCTGAAAGAGAAGGAGAACCTTCTGAAAGAGGAGAATGTCCCGAAAAAGGAGAACCTTCTGAATGTCCTGAAAGAGACGGATAATGTCCTGAAAGAGGAGAACGTCCAAAAAAAGAGGGAGACTGTCCTGAAAGAGCACAATGTCCAGAAAGAAAAGGATACTGTCCCAAAAGAGAGGGAGAATGTTTCGAATGTTCTCAATGTCCAGATAGAGAAGAATGTCCAAATAGAGAAGGAGAATCTACAAATAGAGAAGGAGAATCTTCAAAGTGTCCAGAAGAAGCATGCTAATGTCCAAATAGAGAAGGAGAATGTCCAAATAGAGGAGAAGAATAGTTCGAAAGAGGAGAATATCCTGAAGAAGAGGGAGAATGTCCAGAAAGAGAATAAGAATGTCCAAATTGGCAAGGAGAATCTCCTGAAAGAGGAGAATGCCCAGAAAGAGGAGAATGTCCAGATAGAGAATAAGAATGTCCAAAATAAGAGAGAGAATCTTCTTGATGATCTGGACTTGGAAGTCCTGGAGACTGTCCAGAAATCCCAGAGAGACCAGGAAAAGAAACAGACTAATCAGGAAAATCAGAAGGTTCAAAGAGTCCATGATCTGGATCTCCATACTGTTCTGGCTATGTCTAATTTGAATGGCCTAAAAGAGACTAATCGGGGATCAGAGTCATTCTCGAAAGAATGGAATGATCTTAAAGGTCTGAAAGAGGAGACGAACTTGGAAAGTCCGAATGTTCAAAATAACCTAGAGTTGGACCCCCAAACTTTGGAAAGTCAAATCCAGAGGGAGTCCAAGCTGGAACAGAAATCCCGAAAGTCCAATGTGGAACAGAACTTCCCGGAGTCCAATGTGGAACTAGAAAAGAAGTTTCTGAAGATTGGCCAAATCAATCTGGAGAAAGTCCAGGAGATAAACCAACGAGAGGATGTTCAGAGCCAGAAACAAATACTGGAAGGTCTGGGACCAAATAGCTTTGAGAGCCTGGACCTGAAAATGGGGCCTATCCGACTTAATGAGTCCCAGATCCTTTTGTTCCGGGACTCCTACGACCAGTTCCTCGGAAACTATAACCGGTCAATCGTCTATGGCTGGTACCTCGGAATATTCTGGATGATGGTCTTTTTGGGTGCAGGTGTTGGAAACTGGACCAAGGTTTTGTTCCCCCAAATCTATAAACGAATGACGGGGCGGTCCACCAGGATCTGGCGATCCAAGGTCTCGTTGCCTGCACTCCAAGGCCGGGATAAAACGGCCGAAACGCCGTTTGTGGGGGGTGTGCTTGATTTCTTGGCCCCTACTCGAGCAGAAACACTCATTTTAATGGCGTTTTCCCTCCTCACGATAACTCTTTGTTTCCGCCAGATCCATTTTGTCGCCGGAGGCCCGTTTTTCCCCACGAAAACCCTGGCGTTCATGCGCTACTATGCCGTCCGCTCAGGTACTTTGGCCAGCTACCTTCTCCCCTGGTCGATTTTGTTTGCTGGCCGCAATAACGTTCTCCAGTGGCTCACTCGCTGGGACTACTCTGTGTTTGTGATGTTCCACCGCTGGATTTCTCGCTGGATGGTGCTTCTTCTTATGGTACATTCCATCGGCTATAGCAGACACTTATTTGCCGTTCAAGCCATTGAGGATTACGTCTGGTATGGAGTCTTGGGAACAGTTTCAGGCTTGGCAATACTTGTGCAGGGACTTTTGGTTCTTCGGCGCAAATGGTACGAGGTATTCTTGGCCATCCATATTGCGTTGGCAGCAGCGTTCATGGTTGGCGCATGGTTTCACGTGAAAGATCTCCGGTTCTTGGCCTTCTACTACTTCTCCGTGAGTCTCTGGGTGGGCGACCGTCTTTTCCGCATACAAAGACTCTGTCGGTTTGGGTTCCCCAATGCCCAGGTACAACTTTACGAAGACGATACGTTAAAGGTGAGTGTTCCGATTCCTCAGGGGTTCCACGTCGAAGGAGGAGGCCATTGTTTTGTTCATTTCCTCCGCTGGAACTGTTTCTGGCAATCCCATCCGTTCACCTACACCGTGCTCGGACCAAACATGGTGTTTTACGTCAAGGTCAAGGACGGCATCACGCGGACCTTGGCGTCGTACCTTTATACCCATCCCAGCAAAGCGGCTCGGATCAGGGTGGCCGTGGAGGGCTCTTATGGTGAAGCCACGCCTGCACATCGCTACGATTCCAGTGTTTTCGTGGCTGGAGGTAACGGCATCCCGGGAATCTACGCCGAGGCCATGCAAATTCTAAAATCAGGGAATTCAATTTTGGGATCAATAAATTCTGACGGAATCCCAAAACTAAAACTTATTTGGGTTTGTCGGGAATACGTTTCTGCGCTTTGGTTCTATGACGAACTAAAGATGCTCCTGGGCCTCCCCATCGAAGTGGACGTGTACATTACGCAACCGGAAAAGTCCGTGGCCGCATGCACGGATAAAAGCCGACTTCTTGAGAATACGTTTACTCATAAAAGTTACCAAAGCGTGGAGACGACCCAAATTCAGCTCCAGATGAAGTTGCCGCACGTGACGTTCCGCCAGGGCCGGCCCGATCTCCTGCACTTGGTGAGTTCCGAGGTGGAATCAAGTGCAGGATCCACGTGTTTTGTCACGTGTGGCCATCCTATTATGGTGGACCTGCTTCGGGCTGAAGTGGTCCGACTGGTGGCGCATTCAAAAAAGAGGGTCGACTACTTTGAGCAGTTGCAAGTCTGGGCCTGACCCTCCGTTCTCCATTAGTTCTCCAGCTGATAAGGCTGGAGAACTGTTTTATGCCTTTTAATGCAGGAGAACTAATTTATACCTATCAATGCTGGAGAACTAATTTATACCTATAGACAAAACTCGAATACAATCAGTAGTTGTAGTTAGACGTTCTCTTTTTTTTTTTTGGAAAAAAGATTGCAGCACCACAATTTCACACATGGTCTCCCACTGCATTACTCACTGTGGCCCTAAGTGGCTTGACTAACGTTGATCGGACGGGAAACAGTATTTTCCACTTGGTATGGCCGCAACCGAAATTTATGGAAAATAAGTAGGCCCGGCGATCTGTGAGTAATGTTATATCAATTGTTTGTTTGAACACTGTAACATGTTAAAAAAGGGTTTTGGGGACTTATCTAACCAGGAGATCCTCCTAGTTTATCCACCTCTTGCTATATGGAGATGGATATAGATATAGGTATAGAGAGATGGAGGTGAAGATGGGGGTGGTAGGCTATATGCAGGATATGCAGCAGTGCCCGATAAAAGAGTAGCTTACCGGCCACACACCAACTTCAACCAACTGAAAACCAAGATACGACATTTGGTAGTTATCACAGAGCTGTTGGACAAATCTGGACTTGGTATCATGGCTGGTTGTCGAGATACCTCCCCCCAGCCGACCTGCACATAGTTGGTTCCTGTACATAGGCCGCTTGTGTGCATCAGGCATAACAACGACATCCCCCAAGTTCAACCAGTAACAAGTCCAATTCTCCCTTGGGACAATACAATGTTGGAGTTTTGTTCATTGGCCGGAGAGTTTTTGTCAATTTTCCCTCCTCGTCAGAGATTCTCTGGCACTGGCAGTTCCAATGCATCCACTACCATTGTTCCAGGCACCCAGTTTTCAAGTCTCCTTGAATATAACCACTCATATTTATGAGTGGTTGAAATTGAGCCTCAGCTCAGTCTCGTTAGTAGGATCCAGAGCCACTAGATACTCAATGGTAGTGCTCATTGGATTTTCCCAGTCAAGCCCATTTCTTTTGTAGGACTAAACAATGGCTTCAATGTTTCTTAGGATCTTTTATGGCGGATAAACACCCTGTATATTGGAGAAAAGCACTCGATCATTTCAACAGATATTTAGGTAGGTCATTCAACAAAGTACCCACTGTTTATAAATTCACTGGTTGAAGGACGTACGCTTTGCCTGTACACTGCCAGTAGTAGCTGCAACTCCAGCCATACGTATTGTTGAACCCATTGAGATTTTCTATCCGAATCCTGAATAGCTTCGGAAATAAAGAATCAGTTTCCATTACCCGAGTCCTGCAGCCAACAGTGAGTCCATAGTCAGTCCGTAGTCAAAGTCATTGTCCAGTAGATTAACTAGATTTTTGTGAATCGTAGCTGAGCCTTGGTTCTGTTTGAAGCTGGTCTGGTCCCCACTTAAGATCTCGTAGAATAGTAGGATTCATTGTTGCAATATTCGTATCTTGTCTATACTCCTGTATAATATCACGCTGATATAATCCTCCAAGGACGTTGTAAATCTGGGTTCTAGACAAAGGAATTCCTCATACCCAAGTCGGTCTATTTCAAGTACTTCTTTCTTGAGTCCATTAAATAGCAACTAAGTTTTAGACACATCAAAACCTAACAAGTCAGTAAACAGCAAGCAGTCTGAATTGCAAGTCAATGAGTCAGTGAGTAGCTATAGCCAATAGACGCCGAATTAAGCGATATGGCACCGATTTAGCGATATCACCAATACGGGCCGTTTATGCTGTTCAGAATGCTACCACATAATCACGACACTTTTTCTGAGGATGGCTTGGAAACCAGGGGGGAATGCGCATCTTTATATATTTCGCGGGGGGCGGCTCCTGCATGGCAAATGGCTGCAATTTAACAGGGCGGGGCGCGAAAAGGGATTGGCTGGTATATAAACCCCCAACCCCCAGGTCCTTTTTTCCCCCTTTTTCCACCACATTTTTCCTCCTTCCGTCATCTTCCCTATGTAAAGGACACTGGCATGAAAAGTTGATTTAAAGATAAGTTCAACAGAACTAACACCCAATCTACAGGATATTGATTCACTGCATCTCGTTCCAAACTACACAGTGGAAAATCTACAAAAGTGGGATTAGCGACTTCAGTTATAAAACCATTATATCCGTCATAGCATTTCCTAATGGGATCTGCCTCTTTCAAAAGCTTCCCTATGCAAAGAAAAGCACGTGTTCGAAGAAAAAAAAATCCTTCAACTCAAATTCTTGCGTCACAAATCAGCACCTCATCCGAGTTTACCTTCCCGAGCCATCCACCTCACCCGAGCCATCCACCTCACCCGAGTCATCCACCTCACCCGGAATTTCGAGCACCTCAACATCGTTATCCACCTCCGCTTTATTGTGTTGATCATACCACTCGTCCCATTCCCCCTCCTCTTCATTGTTGTGCCCCTCCTCTTCATCGTTGTCCCCCTCTTCTTCATCGTCGTGAATCAACCACTCGGACCATTCCTCCTCCTCCTCTTCATTGTTGTCCCCCTTTTCTTTATTCTTGTGCTTATACCAATCGTCCGATCCGTCCTTATCTACGTATTCACCACAAATTGCTTTATGCTGGCAATAAGGGGACAAGGCCAACAAGTTGTTATAAGAAATCAATCCGTTGGGCTCTTTTCCTTTCTCGAAACATTCCTTGTCGTCAGTGGAGGAGACAACTAAACACACATGAACGTATACACACTCATAGGGAACTTCCAGAAGAAGTTTTGGGAAGTAATCAAAACAGTCCACTCCATCATAGTCCGTGGGCCGGTAGGTATAATGCATGGGCTCGTCTGGCGAAAAGGAAGAAGCAGCACTAGCTGTGACGGCGCAGACGGCAAGGCTAGACAAAAACTTCATGGTAAAGAAAAGAAAAGACGAAAAGGTGATCGAGTTTAAAACTTGGGATTTTCTGAAGATGAAAATGGAGAACCTGGGGCATATTTATAGAGTCCGGATTGTATATTTGGGCCAGCCTTCTTGGATCTTGGAGGAAGGAGCTGTTGTGCTGCACATAGCGCGGCGTTATGCAGCGTTATATGCAGCACAAGCGAGATTTTCCACTCTTATCCTATTGTTTTACTCGAGCCACAGCGACGATCGTATCTTTACTATGGTGATGGGAATCTTCTTAGCCGATAACATTGTTGCTTTGGATCGACGGCCAAAAAGTCTGGACTCACCACCATTCCACCATTCCAAAACTTAATGACTGACTACCGACTATTGACTACTGACTATTGACTACTGACTATTGACTACTGACTATTGACTACTGACTATTGACTACTGACTACTGACTAGGAATGACTATGACTCTAAAATATGACTTGTGGGCTTGGAGTGACGGTTGGGTAGCAGATTTGGAAGTAGGCTTCGATGCTTGGGTTATCTGCAGTCCGCGCAAACAATAAAATGTCTCGAAAAGAACATTTTAAATTAAGCGAGAGAGCACGAGGTGGATGCAGGACACACAACAAAACCTCATGATTTTTTTTTTTAAGGATCTGCATTTACGGAAATCGGAAACCGCTCATTAGCCAAGAACGATTGAGTTAAGAAAATCTTGGAATAAAAAAGCGGCAAAGACAAGAGTTTTCACGGCGAAATCCTTTTTTTCTCATCATCTCATTTTAGAGCATCCCCTGTGTTTTTTGGCAATTTCGGTGTCAAGTTTTGGGTGCTAATCCCTGGTGTGTTCTTTTCTTGCATAAACGTCGATCTACTTGTATATAGGCTGATCTGCCTGTATATACGCTCCATTGCCTGTATATACGCGCGGTCCTGCACAGGGTCTCCACATACATTCGCGAACAAAAAAAAACAAAATCGAATCATCGAGGCTTAAACACATCATCCTCAAACAGTGTTGGAAAAGATAAACTGATGTTAAGAATTATTCGAACTTTTTTCTTAGCGGTGTACGGGTTTTCATTCGTGAATTTTTTATTAACAGGCTATAAAAAAGCTATGGAAAAGTTTAAGGTGAAGCTAAAGTCTACTCCACTGATTGTAGTCCAGAGTACCATTAATGGATATCGAGATCAATTTATAAAACTCTACAGCTACAGAAAATGGTATGGTAAAAAAAAGCGGTTTTTTTGGTGTAGATTGGAAGAATTTATGGTAATTCATGATGGAGGTGCTTATATGCAGGACATTCTATTCTCACACCCTTTTATTCCTGAAAACTACACCAATGATCCCTTCTTTTTTCAATATTCACAATTTATTGGATTCCTTAAGTCACCAGCTTAATTTCTTACTAGCCAGGAATGTCTCTTATGCTTAAATTCTTGACTAGTGCAAAATAGTATAACAATAACTGGTAAAAAACGACTACAATGGGCGTCTATGAATGTTTTTAAACTCTACAAAAACAGAGGTATACTCGAAGATAGACTCCAACCCGTAGAGTATGTTCAAGGTAATTTTGGGAGAGTTCTGGCGAGCTTTGGTGGAGTTACAAGACAGTAGTCTTCCTGTCTACTCTGCCTTTTTCCTAGCTGTTCTCTCAAACACGCTATTTTTCGATTGTACAAATCGCCTTTATGGCCAAGTTGGTAAGGCACCTCACTAGTAATGAGGAGATCGTCAGTTCGAATCTGGCTGAAGGCATTTCTTTTTTTGATTTGTTCGCACCGCTTTAGCTATATTTTTATAGCACTCTAGCGGATGCGCACTCATCTCTGCTACCTATAATCCGCGCTCCATCCGCGCTCCATCTTTAACTACAAACTACATGGAACCACTCCGACTACCCCCAAACCTAGCGACGGACGCCACGGCTCACGTGGCCAAACCCGCCGCCCAGAAGCAAGTGTCTGCAGCAGAAATTCTCACGGATGCACACGACTCGCGAGCATCGCAGTTCCAGCGCCCAAAGCAGACCATCCAGGACTTGGAGGAGCTCCGGCTGTTCCAACTCGCCAAGCGGCGGGATTTTGAGCAGCAGCTCAACAAAAACAGACTCAATTACCCGCAATGGATGCGGTACGCCAAATGGGAGCTTGAACATAACCAGGATTTCCGGCGGTTTCGGTCGATCATGGAACGGGCGCTAGAAGTGGACGCCAAGCACGTGCCGTTTTGGGTCCGGTACATTGAGCATGAATTGTTGCACCAGAACGTCAACCATGCCCGGAACTTATTGGAGCGCGGCACCTCCATTCTCCCGAGGGTCGATAAGCTATGGTATATGTATGTACAAACGGAAGAGTCGATTGGTCATTTTGTGGGGGTTCGGAACGTGTTTGAACGGTGGCTTGAATGGAAGCCCGATGCGAATGTGTGGCAAACGTACATTTCGTTTGAACAAAGGTATAACGAGGCGGATCACGTGCGCTCGCTTTACCTACGGTACGTGGCCGAAACGGGCAATTGTGGCGTTTGGCTCCAATGGGCCCGTTTTGAGGCGGGGCTAGTGGCTACAGATGAGCAGGTGGCTCGGACAAGGGGGGTTTTTGAAGCTGCTATTGATGATATCATGGAAAAGGAGAAAGGGAGAAAGTCTATACAGGAGGAAGGGGATGTACAGGAAGACGCAAGGGATCTACAGGAAAACACAGATTTCATTGGGTTGATGGTGCTTTGGATCGATTGGGAGTACTCGCAGGGCGAGGAGGAGAGAGCCAAGAGCATCTACCAAAAGGTGGTGGAGTCGGAACTTTTGGATAAGGAAGTCAAGGTCAAGCTTTTGGACCGGCTCGATATCAAGGCATTGGAAAGTGACCAATCAGCTTCCAGCCAGACCCAGAGAAGACTACGCTATGAACAGGTGCTAGCCCGGAGTGTGCAGGACTACGATACATGGTGGGAATACGCCAAGTTTGCCGAGAAGACGGAAGGAATGGGGCGGTGTATGCAGGTGCTCCAAGATGCTATATCCACTACCCCCAGTGATACTTATAAGCTGGTGATTTGGCGGAGATATATTTTCTTATGGATAAAGCGGGCACTTTACATGGAGTACTATGTGCAGGACATCGTTTTAGCCCGGGAGATTTGGAAACGGGCTCGAAATGTGGTCCCTTCTCAATTCACCTTTGGCAAACTTTGGGTGCATAGTGCAGAGTTTGAACTTCGAAACGGGGACCAAGACCACGTGACGGCATATAGGAAAACCTTGGGGACTGCCATTGGCCAGTGTTGTGTGCAGGCACCCAAGTCCAAAATTTTCAAAGTTTACATTGATTTTGAGCATACTCTCGGGGAATTTGGCCGGGTCCGGAAGCTCTATGAAAAATGGGCCGAGTTGGCCGTGGCGTGCGATGCACAAAATAATACCACCAGTGCAGTTTCGGTTTTCAACGCCTACATTTCGTTTGAAAAAGAAGTTGGCGAATCAGAACGCGTCATTGCCCTTTATGATATTGCTTTACTGCAGATAAGCAGCGGGTTTTTGGACGACTACGTGGCGTTTTTGAAGGATGAGTTTAGGTACGCCGCGGCACGTGACCTCCTCCAAAATTCCATCACCACGGCACATGGCTGGATCCGTCTAGCCCTTTTCGAGTCGAGCATTTTGACGCTGGACCAAATGGATTTGTTGCAGGCGGGCGAATTGGCAGAGTTGCAGTTTGAGGTTGGGGCCGAGCACGTGACGGCCTCGAGACAAGTCTTTGAGCAAGGGTACAAGGACCTCAAGAGCAAAAGAGACGGCCAAGGAGCCAATGAGCTTCTTGATTCGTGGAAAGAGTATGAGGTGACGCATGGAACGGCGGAATATGCAGAGAAGGTGGAGAAGAAGAGACCCAAACAGGTGGCCCGGCGCAGGATGCAGGAGGGCGTGGAGCAGATGTATTACGAGTACGAATTCCCTGAAAGCAAGCCTGATTTGAGTAAGTTCTTGGCGAATGCCAAGAAGTGGAAGGCGGGGGAATAATGACAGGACAGAAAATAGAAGAATAGTGGAATAATTAGAATAATTAGAATACTACGCTATGTTATCCACACCAGGAAACAGACTATTCAACCAACCACATCATATCATAAAATACTTAGCTCATCTGCAGTACCTCCAGTACTACTTATGTGATCATAACAGTTCAGTCATATCACTTTCATCATATCATCTCAATAGTATCAGTTCAATCATAATCAGACATTATGAGACACTCTCAGACCCTCTCAGACACATCAGACCTAGACACTATGAGACACTTTCAGACACTGTTAGACACTGTTAGACACTGTTAGTCACTGTTAGACACTGTTAGACACTCTCAGTCACTGTCAGACACTCGTAGACCCTCTCAGACACATCAGACCTAGACACTATGAGACACTTTCAGACACTGTTAGACACTGTTAGACACTGTTAGTCACTGTTAGACACTGTTAGACACTCTCAGTCACTGTCAGACACTGTTAGACACTCTCAGACACTCTCAGACACTCTCAGACACTCTCAGACACTCTCAGACACATCAGACCCAGACACTATGAGACACTGTCAGACACTATCAGACCCAGACACTATCAGACACTTTCAGACACTGTTAGACACTGTTAGACACTCTCAGTCACTGTCAGACACTCGTAGACACTCTCAGACACATCAGACCTAGACACTATGAGACACTTTCAGACACTGTTAGACACTTTCAGACACTGTTAGACACTGTTAGACACTTAGACACTTAGACACTCTCAGCAGCACCGAGAAATCAGCATTTCGTAAAAACGGTGGAACCCCCACGTAAGGTCAAAACCAAGTGGAGCCAGTTTCCTGGCTGGATCCCCGAATCCTCCACACTGGCGTCGTCGTCCAACTGCGAGCCATTGAAAATCAAGCGCTGCTGCGCGGGCGGAATGCCCTCTTTTTCCTCCATCATTTCCTTGATGCGGATCACTCGGTCGCTGGGCTCGATGTCCACGGGGATATCTCTCCCGGTCAAAGTCTTGACTTTCACTTGCATGGTGGGGGAAGGTGTAGACGTCTGTGGATTCAAGTGCGGGTGTGCGTCACGTGAGACTGAAATGGTGGACGCCTTAAATGTACACGTGTGTATATAAGTTTGTCTATCCCCGAATTTTAAATCCGTTGTTAGGAATTAATTTATGAGCACTAGTATGCAGTACTCAGTGGCTCTAGATCCTAATAGTATTCAAGTTCCCCTTGA
>NKZY01000641.1:0-117832 GCA_002374555.1 Metschnikowia mauinuiana | reverse complement strand
AACAAAGTGACCTGTTGGAACCACTTGTCCAAGAATAGCAGGAGTAGGGCTTTCGACCACTTCTTCGATAGTTTCGGAAATTGAGTTAAACTCATTAGTAATTACTTCCTCCACAATTTCTCTGAGCTCTTTCATAAAATCATAGAACTCAGAAGTGTTTGTTTCCTTCTCTTCTTCAACAATTTTAAAACGCGAGTCAATAGCAATGAGAGTTGCTTCGTCCATCTTTTCTTCATGCTCTTCAGGGACTATATCAAAAGCAATAAAGGTGCTGTTCATTATCCCTTGACCCGGCACATTGAAATCTCCAACAGTTTGGTTCAAGAGTTGTTTTCTTTGTTTTCTAAATGGTGCCGGAATCAAGCCTAAAGGAGAAAGGGCATCATTCTGAATCTTGCTTTTAGGAGTCTCACCCAAAGCAACAGTGGTCCCATTCTCCATCTTCTCTCCAAACTTTCCAAGGACCGTTGCATCAAAGTCACTTGGCTCAGTGGAAGAATAAATTTGGTTCACTGGAATGATTAAAGCATTGCAAACAAAAGCACATGTCAAAATTTTAAGGCAATTCATGACAAAGTATCTTATTAGGGAGCGAAAAATTGTTTCAGGAAACTGGGGGAATTATATACCCCATATTTCAGTATGGCATATTAAAAAACCTCTATGAATGATATAGTGTGAGCCTACTACTTTTTATGCTGCAGATTAAGAATCACCATAACGAAACAAACACACTGGGAATCCGCTATGACAAAGAGACCATACTACAAATTCACCGCGAAATCATCATATTCAAAATTCACCCAACAGAAAATTTACCACTTTAGAAGACCCAAATTATTAGGTCTCAATAAACTCAAATACTTAATAAAAGTTCATCATGCTGGTGATTTACCATAGTTGCATCATTATGGGGCCATCTAACTGAAACTCACACGGCTGCAAACTCGATACAAGACCACTCTTCCCAAAACTCAAAAGTTTAAAAGACGTTTTTATTTGAAATCACCAGAATATTTACCATGTAGAAATTTCCGTCCCTGGTAACTCAAATTTTACTATGGTGGAAATTCACTGGTGATTCACTGTACAATGCACTATGCTGGAAAACGCTAGACCATTAGCTAGGCTGGAAATTTATCAAAAAAGACATTTGCCTAAGACTTTGCTAGGCTTGAACTCCACCATACTTCAAATTACTCGAGAATCCACCTTACTCAAAAATTACAGTAAAAAATTATGACTTTATTTTTATTGCTAAAATATTGTCATACTGCAAATTCATCACACCAATCATTCACTGAGAAATTCACTCTACTCGAAATTCAATATACTCGCACACACCAGAGCATTCACTAAAAATTCACCTGAAGTTCAATATACTAGTTCATCATACTGAACAATACTTCACAAATTGAAAACAACTATACTGAAGTTCTATTGGAACCTCATAACGCTCAAACATTATTCGAAAGAATAATTTGTGTAGTTTCACCCAAGTTTTTCTGTAGATTAATCATTTTTAGTAAATCATTGAAAATATTTACGTCGCAAAATTTCCATTAAATTGAAGAATACATCATACCGGGAATTCACCTCGCCACAAAATCACAGGATTAGCATATGCCCTTAATGAGTTTACAAAAATGACTGCGAAATCTCACTGAAAAATTCACCTTTGAAATGTCATTGGAAGCTCACAGAAAAAAGACCTCAGGAATATAATGAGTTCTGACATTGGAAACTTTTCATATTACAAATTCGGCATACCAAACATTGGCTTTGCAAAATCGGAAAACGCGTAATGCTGAAAATATATACTGAAACACACTTTTTAAAACTGGAACCACTAGAAACCCACTGAATGAAACAACCGCAACTTCCTCATACTTAAGATTGGCATCAGACAAAAAATTTGTTTGGGAATCTCATCATACTGAAAATTGCCCTTATGGAATTACCCAGGATGCAAATTCACTTTTCAAAACGCTGCGGCGTTGATATATTAAAAATGACTTGTGTAAACACTACTGAAATCCCTAGGCCGACTGAAATTCCTAGGGTGCATTGTTATTGGTGACTGCAAATGTGACACCATCCGCGCATCTGCCTGTCCTCGGTCAGCCGCGCGCCAGTCTTGGTATTGGCGCGGCCCCCCATGAAAATTATGTACCACGTTTCTGCCTCACCTGTCAATGCCAAATCGCTTATCGCGGAGACAGCTGGTGAATTGACAGCAAAAAACAACTCTTTCGGAGTACACAGGATACGACCAATACTGAAGGAATCTCGCCATCGGCACATCCAACCATTGGCACAAACTTTGACACAAACCTTGGCACAGACCATCGCCAGTTCATGATTAAACACGATGAAGTTCGCCAAAGTATTGCAGCAGACGCTCATCGAGGAGGATATCCCTCAGGACTGGATTGAGGCCGCCATCCAATATAAGGTGCTCAAGAAATGTATCAGTCGGATCGTGGACGAGCTTGAATTTCTAGGGCTCTCCAAGTCCAATCTCAAGCTTCTTCTCCAGGACCAGCAAAATACCGTGGAGCTACAGCCCGATGAAACCGTGGCTAGCAACCCTGTGGTGGCTCATTATGTGCTTCGTAAGCATAAAAATCAGGTGATTCCGTATCTTAAAATAGTTCTTAATGACTCAGAGAGCACCCGATTCTCCAACGAAGATGTGACCCGATTGGCACAACTCATCCGGGACAAAGTCAATGCCGTAGGTACCGATGATGAAGAGCCATCAAATCTGGAACCTCAGATTGTGGAACTCAAGAAGGATTCCAGTGACAACTACATTCTTTCGCCCACTTCGTCCAACGAAGAGGGAAACTTTGTGCAAGACGAGGTCGTGGAAATACAGAACAAAGAGATCATCATCAAGCTCAACCTGGATATGACTTTCTTTGGATTGTTGAACAGCGAGCTCGAAAACCTCGATCGTATCCGCAATACAGAAGAAGAGAAGTTGGTGGAAGATATCGATGCATTGAGCGAAAAGATAATCAAGTTTTCCGCCAAAAAAAGCGACCTCTACAAGTGGAGAGAGCTCTTCCGCATGTACCTTGACTCGGAGGTGTATTTCCGGTACAATGAGATCAAGTCCCAGGTTTTGGAGAAGAACGCCGACCAGATTAAGCACAGTTTAGGCGAGTACCAGAGCCGCGTGGAGAAATCCCACCTCATTGGCTACCACAAGAAAGCAACGTCTTTGGCCTATGACAATTTTATCACGCTCAATCAACGCCTCTTGAAGATTATTCAATACCAGTCTATCAACACCGAGGCTCTCCGAAAAATCTTGAAGAAATTCGACAAGCAGACGTGCCTCAATGTTTCGTCAAAGTTTCCAAAATTGATGTCCGAAGACCATATCTCCATCCATGGAAAGTCTGTGGCACAGTCCATTTGTTTCGTCATGCAGAACAAGTTGTTGACACTCATTCCCCAGCTTGACGACTACACCTGTCCAATCTGCATGTCCATAGCGTTCAAGCCTATTCGTCTAAGTTGTGGCCACATTTTTTGCGTCAGATGTCTTGTGAAACTCAAGCAACGGGGAAAAAACGACTGCCCTTTCTGCAGGTACGAGAGTGCCATCAGTATGGCCGATTCTAGCAACCTTGACTTCGATGCCGTGATCCTCATTAAGAAATTCTTTCCTGATGAGGTTAAGGAAAAGATGAAGGAGATAGATAAGGAGCGGTATGAGGAGTTGATGGGAAGCAAAAAGGGTTGTGAAATTTCTTGAACGAGAATATGTATGATTGCAAAACTATGCTACCAGATTCTCAAAAGGTCCTCGTTGGGATTCTTTGCTAAGTTTCCTAAGTGTTGGGGCTCCTAGGTGTTAAGACCAGGTGTGGTTCCAAAAACGATAATATTATTTTCTGGTGTTAGGATCGGTGTAAAGATCTATTTATTGGGCCCACACATTTAGGTCTGACGCAAACCTTTGTTTGCCCATTGCAATAAGCTTACTGGCTGTCGCCAATAGTACAACTACCTCATCTGGGGTTGTCTTGGACTTCACGTGAACGGTACTTGAAATCCAAATTGAAGTGCCAATCTTGAATGAAAATTTTCGAATTGCCATTATTTAATTATTATTGTATGAATTATTTGAATGGTCGAAAATACAATGGTCAAATGTCAAAATTTTTTACGTCATTGTTCGAGTGTCAACCAAGAGTTGACTTCCTATTAAATACACTAATTGATAAGCCCGTGCCTCCCGCGCGCCGTACCCCGGAAACCATAGTATAGCACCCTAAACAGTTCTTAATAAACTCTAGAAGCATCTCTACAGCATCCATACAGCCCTATTACAACCTTGGTACGGTAAGATACCGTTTCTTAAAAACTTCCGTCAAATTGGGTCAAAACTGGCCTCAAATCCGATAATTGAATCAAATATTTGCTCCACTTTTGAAGATGGACAAATATGACCGACAAATCCGGCTTTGGGCGTCCGGTGGTCAAAGCCGGCTTAGGCACTCCCACGTGTGTCTTCTCAATTGTACCAGTGTTGGTGCAGAAATGCTCAAAAATCTTGTCCTCCCGGGTATTGGTGAATTCACTGTTGTAGATGGTGATTCTGTACAGGAGAGTGATTTAGACGGCAATTTTTTCTTTAACGATGATTCGATTGGCCAGAACAAGGCAGCTGCAATGTACAACGCTCTCCAAGAGCTTAACTCTGATGTTCAAGGACATTATTATGGCAGATCTGTGGAAGGTTTGTTGGAAAGCAGGATTACATGTAGTGCATTCTTTGCACCTTTTTCTGCCGTAGTTTTGAGCGGATTTTTGCCTGAAAAAATGGTCGATGAGCTCAAACAAGTGCTCTGGAGCCACCAAATCCCCTTAATTGTGGTTTCCACGCTTGGTTTTTACGGTATGGTCAGGGTGTTCTCCAAGGAAACTACCATAATAGAAACACACGACCCTTCAAAAGCATACGATCTCCGAATCGACCAACCATGGCATGAGCTTCGGGATTTTGCTGATCTGTTTGATATGGAGTCCTTGGATGCTACAGACCATGCACATGTGCCATATATTGTGATCTTAATCAAGGCGGTTGATCAATGGAGACGTGACCATGCCAAACCCCCGCAGAACTACACGGAGAAGAAGCTCTTTCAGCAAAAATATATTCAGAATATGGCATGTAACTTTGGTAAAGAGCCTAATTTCTTGGAGGCATCACTGGCGTTCCACAGGGCGCTACAAGTGACGCACGTGCCGAGCTCAGTCCATGCCCTTTTCCAACGGGAAGAAGTCCGGCACATTGGCCTGCACAATCTGATGTTTTGGCTACTTGTGCATGCACTACGTTCCTTCATCAATATTAACAGTGCTCTTCCCTTACCAGGGAGCCTTCCAGATATGACGTCAACGACTGCAGACTACGTCAAGTTGCAGGCCATCTACAGGGAGAAGGCGCAAAAAGACCAGGAGCAGTTCATGAGACTACTAAGGAAGTCCTGTGAAGCTACAGGACGCAGCGTGGCCGAGATCAGCGACGCTTCAGTGTCTGTTTTCTGCAAGAACAGTGCCGTTCTCCATGTGACGAATGGTTGCATGCAGGATTATTCAAAATCAATGATAGAAGAAGTCTTGGGAAAGCTTAAAGATGGCACGAGTAATGAATTGGCCACTTACTTTGCTATTTTGGCGTATCACAACTGGCATAACGAAGGAAAAAGAGATGACTTCGAGGGATACATGCAGGCATTTGCATCCCTTCTAAATAGAGATTCTCCCGGTACAGAGTCAGTTATTGGTCCGGGGGAAGTGAGGAAAACTCTCCTGGAGGTGTTTCGTCACTCTACGATGTCATACCACAATACGTGCAGTCTCATTGGTGGAGTGGGAGCCCAGGAATTGTTGAAGCTCCTCACGTGCCAGTATGTGCCCCTAGACGACTTGTTTGTTTACGATGGGATCCGGTCAGTCAGTGGGAAATGGAAGGTGAAGTGATGAACTTACAAAAAAAATGAAAAACTGATTGAAATTTTGGGGTCTTGGATTGGAGCATTGATAATGATTGAGAGTGGTACTCCCTCATTGTTCTACCAGAAAATGTGTCATTCTATTTCGTCTTTTTATTTACCTTTTGGCGTTTAGTCGCTCTTCTGAATTTGCTCTGGTCACATGAACCCAAATTTTAAGCCTTCACTTACAAATTCAAAATAATGGTCCTTTGAATTTTCATAAAGAGAAAGTATCCAATCGTGGATTTTATATTAGAACTTTTGTTCGTCTTCTATCTTTTCCTCCCTTCATTGGAACTTGGGATGAAGTTACTATTCATTCGAACGTCATTCAAAATAATATTGCTGTGTCCCGTTATCAAGAGATGGTTCCATTCATTTCAAAAGTGATTGCATCCTACTCTATATATTATTCATATCCTGATTCTTGATGAGCTTGCTTATTATTAATAAGTTTTGGCATAACGTTGATGTATGTAACTGCCCCGCAATTTGCAAATGACAAGTCACGTGCCACTTCTTATCAACTTTTCTAAACACGAAATATTTCAAGAACTAGACATGATAAGAGGTGTAGCTTACTTCCCCTTAAAAGTCACCATTGGTGAAAGCTCCGATGACGACTTCTTTGATCATCTCATTTCTCGTTCAGAAATTCAGGCTGCTATACCACCAGCAGTCTCCAAAACAGCAAAATCCTTTTTACAATTGGAGAAATTTGACTCAATTATGAAGAAGAATACTTCAAGAGTGGTTTAAAGTGTTGACAAGCACCTTGTTAAGGATTGTAAACGTTACGAACACTCTGAATGCTTCCTGAACCAGTCAAAAATCACATAGAGTAATATGTGGGATTTCGAAAGGCAAGATCCTCATAGAGGTCAATAAATATTCATCAATAATTTCTATGGAAGGATCCTTCTAGAGGACTACTAATTTTCATGACTTCTATGAGTTTTCCATTAAATAGTACACCTCATTTCTCCGCTCGAGAATTCACATTTCGCAAGTGCTCACAAGCCGTCAAAATCTCCCAGCACCTCCGCCTTGGGCTTCTTGTTACTCCTCACCATGTCCTTCCAATCCACCTGATTATCATCATCGTCAGACAGCTCTGCCGCGATCTCCTTTTCAATGGCCTCCCGCTTCCTCTTGTTCTTCTCCCTCCGCTCTGCGCGCACATCCTTTGTTTCCAACTTTGAGGACCAGGACTCGTTCTTCTTCTTCAATAGCTTACGCTTCTTGGCTTCCCGAACCATCTTCTCCTTTTCGGCAGCCATGTTTTCCACGCGCAGCTTTTCCCGCGTCTCGTTGGCATAAGCGAATTTGTCCATATCAAAGGGCTCCACCAACCAGCCGTTTTCGGGCATATGTTCAGAAGGTATATACCTCGTTTCCGGCATCTTGGGCAAACGAAGCAAGCCGTAAAGCCGGGCCAACCCAATATAATCTAATGCCTGTATACGAAAGATGCTGGACGCCACGTGCTTCTGGTAATGTCTAACAAAGCCCACATATGCCTTGACGGCTAACTCGTGACGGGCCCGGTCTTTCCTCACGTACTTCTCCAACTTCTGCTGCACTAGAAGATGAAAATCCGGGTCATGGGGCAATTCAAAGGGGTCCATGTGCACTTTCTTGACCTCCATGAAGTCCACATACGTTTCCTCCGGTGTGGCCTCGTTGAGGAACGTAATTGCTCGGCCAACCTTATTAGCGCGGCCGGTTCTTCCACACCGGTGCAAGAACATATCTGGGTCTGAGGGAGGATCCATCTGAACCACCAAGTCCACATCGGGAATGTCGATGCCTCGGGCGGCCACATCGGTGGTGAAGAGAATGTGTTTTTTGGCAAGATCCCCCGCGTCGAACTTGTTTAGGGTTCTAAGCCGCACGTTGGTGTTGAGCTGACCGTGCAACGAGTAAAACTGGTCTGAAAGATCCAAAGTCTGCACAAATTCATGAAAATGCTTGACCGCTGTGCACGTGGGGAGGTACACAATGCATTTCTTGAAACGGTAGTCTCGGAGAAGTTTCAAGAAGCCTGTAAGCTTCGTTTCTGGCGTCGTGAGTGCATACTGAATGGTCAATGCTTTTGGTGTAGATGTCTGCTTAGACTTGGTCTGCACACAGATCTTCACTGGGTTCTTCATCCCTGCCCGAAACACTCTGTCTCCTGCTGCGGAAAGTGTGGCCGAGTATAACCCTGTACGCCTCTGGTTCGGGAGCTGCTTCAAGATGGAAATTACCTCCGCCTCAAACGACATATCTAGAAGCTTGTCTGCCTCATCTAATACTGCCACCTCCACGGAATTCGTGTACACTTTAGTAGATTTAAGAAGGTCCGCCAATCGGCCTGGTGTGGCAATGATGATCAGCGATCTCTGCCTTAAAAGTATCTCCAAGTCTTCTCTGACCGACAGAAGCGAGCCCACCACAAGCTGAGTGGAAATGCGGGTCAAATTTTCAGGCAAGTACAGGAGAATCTCGTCAAAGACCTTTTGGATCTGGCTGGCCAATTCCCTGGTAGGCGTAATCACTACGGCCAACATGTGGCCTTTTTTAACGGTCTCAGGGCCGTTTTCGCCGCTCATATCGCCATGGAGAACGTTCGACACGTGATGTAGAACAGGAATGACGAAAGAGAGCGTTTTGCCGGATCCGGTCACGGACTCCACCACCACGTCCTTATTCCCGCAGAATAGGGGAATGGTGGAAGCCTGAACTGGCGTCATGGAGGGGTAGTTGAAAGAAGCTATAGCTTCTTCAATCCAGGGATGGATCTTTCCCGCAAGATTCAGCCACAGAAGAGACATTGGGCAGCACAAAAATATAGTTTGATGAGATGACGTTTGCGATGCCCGCGTATTGCATACTGTAACATCTGTACACCAAACTTTACCCACGATAAGCACCACCATCACAAACATTTCCAACAAGGCCTCTCTGTAGTGTTATATGTGGAAAGCCCTACGCGCCATGTCCACTACGTCTTACGAAAAATGGTCCAAGAAGAACCTCATCAAGAGAATCATTGAGCTTGAAGGCGGTCATCTCAGTCCGGAGGCCAGTGCAAGTCCCGCCCCAATAATTTCTGGTGGAGATGCAAGTGCTGCAGGCAAAAACGGGGTCAAAAAACGCAAGTTTGACTTTTCCCGCTTTGAAACCCGCTTTATTGCGCTTCGTTTTGCCTATATGGGCTGGAATTATAACGGCCTCAACTACCAATTCGAACCCACGCCGTTGCCCACTGTGGAGGCGGAAATCCTTCAGGCCATGGCCAAGGCCAAGCTCATTAGTGCTCCTGACCCCAACTGCTGCTCTTTCAGTCGGTGCGGAAGGACAGATAAGGGAGTCAGTGCTTTAAATCAGGTGATTTCGCTTAATATTCGGTCCAACTTAAGCAAAGACGAGCAGACTGAGCCCCAAAACGACTCCAGAGAGGTCCGGTACCTTACCATCTTGAACTCGCTATTGCCTTCCGATATCCGAATGACGGCAGTGTGTTTACGGCCTCCTGTCGATTTCGATGCTCGCTTTAGCTGTTCTTATAGACACTATAAGTACCTCTTTAAAATCAGTGGACTTGATCTTGAATTAATGCGAGATGCAGCTAACCGGTTCCAAGGCGTTCATGACTTTAGGAATTTCTGCAAAATTGACGGGTCGAAGCAAATCACCAATCACATGCGAGAGGTGTACCAAGCAGATATCGTGCCGCACGATTCGGAATTTTATGTGTTTGACTTAAAGGGCTCGGCGTTTTTGTGGCACCAGGTGCGGTGCATGGTGGCGGTATTACTATTGGTGGGACAGAAGCTCGAAAGCCCTTCAGTGGTGGATGAATTGATGGATATCACCCGTTACCCCAGCAAGCCTGTATATGAAATGGCCAACGATATCCCGTTGGTGCTCTACGACTGTGTGTTTCCAGAAATGGAATGGCTTACTACCGGAACGGCCGAAGGCCAGATTCCGAGGGTTTCCAAGGAGCACCGCCGGTTCAATGGGGAGTTAACCGATTACCAGCTCAAGGCCCAGGTCGCACGCATGGTGGAAGACGTTTTTGTGCCAAAAAACCTTGAGGGCCAAGCTACGGGGGGCACTGTGAATATAGGCGACGGAATGGGGCGCAATTTTAAGAATTATATGCCGTTGAGCAAGAGAGATGTCAACGACTGTGTGGATGTGGTGAACGCACGGCACTTGGAGAAGCAAAAGAAGAAGGCCAATAGAGAGGCAGAGGTAGGTCAATAGAGAGACAATTCAACATTCATTGTGAAGTGCAGAAGGTCAATAATTGCGAAGATAAGAATATGGCTGATAGATAAATAGAAAGAAGCAACATTAATATGAAGAAGATTTTGTATCTAGTGACGGCTGAAACTCGTATTCTATGTATTCAAAGATTGCGAAGTGAATCTCGGAGTCTATGAAACGGAAACCAATATTAAGCAATAGAATGATTGAATACATTCATGGTGAATAAAGGAACCAATGAACCCACTATGGAGTGTTGGTGCTGAAGTGCTGATTTTATAGACCCTAATTACTTTATGCTTAATGCGCCGAAGTAGACTTCGCACGAGAAAATATAAATGCGTGGTAAGTCATTATCGCAATTCGAAGCTCTATACATCGATACAGGAATATGTTAATCGCTTCAAAACCGGAAAGATGCTGTGATTGCCGAGGCGGAAGAAATTTGATGATCGATAACTAGTATTTTCAGTAGTAGTACATCTGGAGATATACTGCATTATCACGTGACTGCATATACTTATGGGCATTATGGAACATGTGGCCTCTGTTGTGCAAGGAACACAAGAAGGGTCGACGGATGCTTTGCCACGGTCTTGTCCAAGCTTCGTATGCCTCGTTAATGAGTACCACGAGGGCTATGAAAAGATTTATTAGAAGTGACGAAGTCGTTCTCGTGGAAGATTATCGAATCAGCTCATTTAAGGAGAGGAAATCAGGGGTTTCCAGGTATCAGTTGAAATATCGATAAGAATACAAGTAAGTGAGATGACTACTGAAGTTCCAATCTTATTAGATGAATTGGAGGCCAATGAAACAACCGATGCAATATGAAAGTTAATGATAGCGTGAAACAAAACGAACTATATGGATATATGGTACTGTATTCTACTTATTGAATTGATTTTTTTGTTCTTTTTAAAAGGATACTGACGTCAACGATCTGTTTTCATATGTGAGCTTACTTCGTATTCACAGCTACTTGTCATCCCTCTCATTGGCACATTTATTGCCATGCTTCGTGGTCCAGTAGAACTAAATGTAGATTTAAACACAAGAGTCGAATTCAAAGCTAACAGCTTATAAACCTCAAGACAAAGGCAATTTATTTATAAACTTTGTAAGATTTTCATTGTTCTTGCCGGCATATAAGGTGCTCCCCAGGTGTGCCGTGGATCTCATGCGCCGTTCACATGCGACTTCTATCTCACTAGTTGTCGGCATTTGGCTGGGTAGACAAACACTCTTCTTTAAGCGTTTTCAAACTTGGATTCAAACTTGTCCAAAACCACCAATTCTTTCTTGAGCTTAGTTTCCATAAGTCTGGACTTATTCATAATCCCACCATGGACTGGACGGAAATCAGGTACAAGGGCATCCGAGACTGGCCTGCGCCTCGGGAAGTTGAGATCGAAACAAGCTTCGGCGTTCGTGGCACTATTGCCTTTCCCCATTCCGTAGAAAACGACGATTTTTTGGCTCAAGGTTATGCTCCGCCAACCAATCGTATGGTCTTGATCCTTCATGGCCAAGGCGGCCATCGTGATTACTGTTATCAAAAGAAATTGGCGTATCAAATGGCTGCGGAACTTGGTGTGTATTCTTTGCGCATAGATTTCCGTGGCTGCGGGGCGCTGGCGGACGTAGCAGATACTAAGGTTGGACGGATCTTGGAGCTGGACGTTGAGGATATAAACAGCGTGTGTGAGTATATTTTGTCTGAGGACAATGCTACTCAAAAGCGGTTGTTGCTTCTGGCCATCGTGGCGCATTCCCGGGGTGCCGTGGCCATGTTTCTCTGGGCAGTGCAGCAGGAGAGGCTTTTAATGAACGTAGCTACCGCCCATGACGCGATAGTGGTGCCGAACCTTATCAACTGCTCGCTGAGATTCCGCTCCAAAACGGTTTTGGACCGCTACCCGGTGGATACCAACACTTTCGAGTATCTAGAGCAGACAGCGCTCCGTCACGGACAAATGAGATCGGTGAAAATCACACGCCAGGAGTTGCACTCCTTGGCTGTGGCAGATACGTCGAGTGTACAGGAATTATCCAAAAAATGGTCTGTTTTGAGCATCTATGGTACCGAAGACCAGGTCATCTCTAAAGAGGACTGTGCGTATTTTGCCAACCACTTGAACCGAGGACGTTACACGCATCAGTTGGAACTTATTGATGGCGCAGATCACAACTTCTACGGCATGCAGAAAGTTGAGGGGCCCAGTGACGAAGAAGATTACAACCCGCATGGGATCCCGCTCAACAAAAAAAAATACATCAACTACAACTACGTGGTCAATGCATTGATAGTGAAGTATCTTACCACAGAAGAGGAGCTTATGCGGTTTAAGGCCGCCAACGACAAAATAGGCGCCCTGCCCCGGTTCAAAAGTGTGGATGGTATCTGTAATTTCAGAGATATGGGCGGGTGGCAGGTATTGTCGCCCACACTCGCTCTGCCGAAGCCAAAATCTCCTGCAAGGTACTATGTGCGCTCCAATTTGCTCTTCCGATGTGCCAACACGGCCTATGTTACTGATACGGGATTAAATGCCTTGAAGAAGCTTCACATCAAAACCATTTTCGATCTTCGGTCGGAGCAAGAGTGTGAGAAAGACGGTGTGCCGCAGAATCTTCAGGATATTGACGTGGTGAGAGTTCACAGCCCTGTATTCAAGCAGGAGGACTTTTCTCCCCAAGCCATTGCTTCCAGGTACTCCAATTTGATTACTCTGTGGTACTCTTTCGTGAATATATATGATCACATGTTAGAATGTGGCACCGATGCGTTTCGTGAAATGTTTCTTAATCTTCGAGATGGTAAAGGTCCCATATTGTTCCACTGCACCGCCGGAAAGGATCGTACGGGTATTTTCGGTATGCTTGTGCTCAAACTTGCCGGAGTTGACGACTACACGATTGCAAAAGAGTATGAGTTGACTCTTATTGGATTGAAACCAGACCATGAGAGGATCAAGGCGGGATTTTTGGCCCGATTTGAACACCTGAAGTCCAAAAAGGAATTTAAGATGATCGAGGAGATGATCGCTAGTGGCAGGAAAAACTTCTCTATTGAAGAGGATGGATTTGCCAATTTGATCAGTTCTAAGTCGGATGCCATGTTGGCTACGCTTGAGTTGCTTCGCTCCAAATACGGTGGCATATTGCACTACATGCAAGAGCACTTGGGCTTCTCTATGCAAGACATACAAACCATCTTTTACAACATAGTCGAGACAGAACAATATGCAGCAAAGTTCTAGATGCTCTTCAGTCTCATTTTTGGGTACTTCTTCTATGCAAGCTGAAGAATGATGATGATCCCAATCTGCTTACGAGAGCTGGAAACTCTCTTTACTTAAAACAACTATGAATATGGCTAGGAAAGGAGGTAGGTGGGAGCCAATCTCATTAGTAAATTATTGAAGCATTGCATGTTACTTTTTCGTCACTTTGTAAAAGAGTATGTTTTGGTGGAGGTTTGTCTTAATTTGATTCCCCTCGGTATTTCTTCCAAAGGTACTTTCGAACAAAGCTTAAGGCATTTATACCATCTTTCCTAGAGATGAGTTGACGATGTCATTAAATTTAAGATTCAAGCCTTTTTAAAAGGTCCACAGAAATAAGGAAAGTGGACTTCTGTGCCATGTTGGTAATTGCCTGGCGAGTAATTGATTTGGTTTGGTCTTTTCAAATACGTTGGTCACATCACAGGAAGAGGTCTCTGCTTAAACAATATTTTCTTCTCTATGATATCCACAATTTTGATGTCCTTTACCTCTGAGCTTCGCGAGACGCGGAGCACTCCCAACGGTTCTCGTAATGTTTCCACGGCTCCGAGCAAACGTTGTGATTTGCCCACATATAAGACGACTTTACTTGGATCATTGGTATCGAACAGCATTCTACCAAAGCGTACTGCATCATAGATTTCGTCCACCTTAGCGAAGTTTCCTTTATACTCTGGATCCACGTCGTCGTCCGCTTGTGGGGCGTGTTCTGGGAGATTTAGTTCGCCTTGTATCTCGAGTATGGAAAGGCCAAATGGTGTGGAAACCACACAAGGTTCACCTTCGGGCCCTAAAACTGTGGCACTAGACTTTTCATCCGCTAGATTAACTGCTCTGCATGCTCCTGTATAGTCTATAGTGGTGGTTGGCATCGTACAGTAACTTCTGTGGTGAGTATTGTACGAAGTGCTGAGACGCGCTCGCGCATCGTGAAGTCTATCACTGCGGAAAAACACCGTACCTCACCTTGTCCTGCCTTCTTCGAAATACCTTGATATATTGGCAATATATTTCTTCCAAATTAACAAAGAACTTCGAGTAATTGTGGTGTTTGAGCTAGTACTGGAAACCAGTAAAACTCCCTTTTGTGGCTCTGACGATTTGTAATAAAATGCTTTTACTAGATATGAGGTCAGATATGAGCCCATATAAGATAGGTTTCATGTGGTTCATAAGAGCTGAGTGCAAATGGTTCTTTAATGGAAAGTCAAGAAATGTTGGTAGTCGTCAATGACAAATTGTGTGACTACATGTAATTTCACTGATATGTCATATCTCCAGTATGCTTTCTTTGACTGTATTTTCACAAATTGTGTGGCAATAGATGTTTCCACTTACAGTATAATCGACTCTTCCTGTTTAGGAAATATGCAAGTGAATGCGTATTTAACACACTCTATGTGCAGTATTGCTTGAATCAGCCAGTCTTTTCCATCAAATAGAAGCCCCCAAGAACATTGTGACTACCCTAATAGAGCACAACTACCCATGAGCAATTTTGTGAATTTGCTTTTTATAAATTTTTTAGTTATTTGGCCTAAAACGGAAATTGTGTTCCTGTATATAAACTTCTCCGTATTTCCTAATGTAGCAAAGAGATCGGTGCGTATCACCAGTAATATAAATACCAAAAAGAGTCCAAGATAACTAAAATATAAAGGAAAAAGTGGAAGCCCAAAGTGGCCGAGAAAAAAATATAGTATATCAACATCCTCAAAAACCAACCCAAAAATCAAAAGCCTTATAGCTAAACAATACCATCAGGATGAGCTTGAACTACACATCGTTTGCCCCATACGACTTCGACGGATACCCAGCTATGAAAGGTCTACTGCATTTTTTCCAGCCCCTTTTTAACGGAGCAGCTGAGGGAACTGGTATTCTATATATCGTCAAGTTCAGCAAAAACCTATTGGGCCCAAACTTACCTGACGTCTTCCTTAAATATGCGGTGGGCATCCAATTAGGGCTTTTCGGAGACTACCCTGAAGCCAAGGATTTGGCTCCAAGTATTCTCTTCACTGTGCTCTTTGGTATCACTGGAATTATACACCTTCTTATTTTCATTATAAACTGCACGCGAGGCCATTACTTTTGGATTTCGTTTGTATGGGCCTTCAACTGCGCTATGAAGCTTTGCGGCTTTGCCTTGCGCGCAGCATGGCTGCAAGACAGCACATTAATCCAGGTGGGATTGACCAGTGAATTTTTCTTAATCATTCCCTCCGTGATTTTTGCCTCCTTTGACCTAATCTTGGCGCAGCGGCTTTTCACCTGGCGCCACCCCGTGGGAGGCTCGCGCAAATTGTTTTGGGGCGTTATGATCACTATGTACGTGGTGGTGGGCTTTCTTGTGGTGAGCACTGTACTCGCCTCCTTTGTGCCTTACATCGACTTGCTAAGCGAATCCGCCTATTTAAAGTGGCGCAAGGTCAACATGGCCACAGGAGTGTGTGTGATTTTATACTCGCTCACCAGTATCAGCTTGATCGCGTTGTCGTACCTTTTTCCCCCAACCGCCAAAGATGAGAGTTTGTACACGTACCAGCCGTGGTGGATCGATTCGTTCTCCACCTTCTACTTTGTGCAGCCTGGCGCCGCACAGAAGGCTGAAGAGACCTTCATGAAGAGGAATCATAACCATAGACATGCAATTCGGGTCATTGCCGCCACTCACCACCACTACAACATGGTGGAAGGATTGACCAATCAGAGAGGTAACTTGAAACATAATGTCTCCATGGCCTTGATCTGCACTACCACTGTGTTGATTTTCATTGGCTCTCTTTGCAGATGTGTGGTCTTGTTCCAAGACAGGATTGCGCGTCACTTGAGTCCTGCTGGCTCACTGATTCTCATGTACATTTGCTGGGGTGCATTTGAATGGATCATCAATGTCTTGTATATTGTGGGCCGTGTGGACTTGCGCTTCTACCGTCCTGACCGCTTGCCCAAGAAGGTGCGGTCTATCATCACTGCTGAGCAGAGTTACTATCCTTCCGATGTGGAAGATGACGAGGCCGACGAATACACCACTAACGATATGGATACCTTCTCCTCTGCGTCGGAAAGAAAGTCATATCCCCAAAGGGCCTCTTCGCCTCCATACCCCAGAGACGATCACTGGCAGCAAAAGCACGATGATGACGACCTCTCTGACTTCCATTTTTAAAACCTATGCATTCCGTACTTTGTGTGACCATCGTAGCCCAATTGCCACAAGGCTTGCTTATCTGTTCTGTATCTATGTATGACCACACTACCGGTTCTTCTGTTCTGTATTATCTATCTCTACAACTATTCCTTGGAAATGTCTCTTCCAAATAGAGACACCTTGAACCAGTCGAGGCAAACCAATACCTGGTTCTTCACTGAAAGACACATGTAAATGTAAGCAGATCTCCAGATCAAGAACGTGAACGAGCCACCGCTTGAGATGTTGGACCAGTTGCCCCACACCAAGTCGGCCACGGCCTTTTCGGACCCGATGTATGCCAACGATCCTTGATGGTTGTAGTGGAATGGGTCAATCGAACTCTCGGCCTTCACCAACTTCTTGCTGAGTCTTGCCGCATTGTCTTGTGGAGAAGGATTGCTGATTCTGTACTTCAACGAGTCGATCTCATCCAACTTCTTAAACACACCTGCCAAATAAATACCTTCTTGGAACGCAACCTGTGCAGTAGGGGCATACTTAGTGAAAGTACAGTCACCCAAGGCAAAAATATTGTTCGTGCCGTCAACTAAAAGCTTGTCGTCAACCAATAAGCCTCTTCTAGCATTCTTCTGTTCTTCAATCTTGGAACATAAGTTGCCCACAATTTCTCTGCGGGCATTACCCGTGGCCCAAATCAACATTCCGTACGGATACTCGACAGCAGATTGCGTGCCATCGTCAGCATGATAGCTTGCAAAGACAGATTTTTCGTCGACCTTCTGAACTCTGGTGTTAGTTTTGAGCTTGATATTTGAGTCCTTGAACACTTGTTGTGTGTAATCGACCAATTTTTGGTTGAACATGTTCAAAACATTAGGCATAGCCTCTATAAGACTGATGTTCAATTCGTCAGCAACCTCAGGCATCCATTGCTTCAAATCTTGGTCAATGTAGTCCTGAAGCTCCCCTGCAGTCTCGACACCAGTGGGGCCACCACCGCAAACAACAATGGACAACAATCTCTGTCTCTCTGGGTCACCTTTAGGCAAAATGTTAGCAGCTTCAATAAGTTCCATTAGAGTTCTTCTTATCTTAATAGAGTCACTGACTTCCTTCAAAAATACCGAGTGTTCTGCCACGCCAGGAATACCAAAAGTGGATGGCTTTGCACCCACACCAATAACCAAGTAATCGTAATTCAAAGAAGTCACGATGTCCTCGCCATATGTAGGCTTAGTAGAGCCCGAATCGGTGCCAGAATGACCCGAGTGCACAGTGGTGGATTGTCTGATGGTCAATTTGTTGTTAACAGGGTCAATGTCGGTGGCCTCAGCCTCTAAATAAATAACTTCATTGGCCTTCTTTCTGGTGATACTCCGCACAGGCTCGATAATAGATCTGATTTCAACCGTTCCCGTGGGGACAGATGGTAAAAGAGGAGTGAATAGAAAGTAATTTCTGGGCGAAACGATCACAACATTGTACAACGACGTATCCAAGTTCTTTAAAAGCGGTATAGACCCCCAGCCGGAGCCGAGAATAACCAATGTTTTCTTTTTACGTCCATCTTCAAAATTGCCTGTCTGTTTGATTTGGTCAGCAGGTGTAGACTCTTTGAGTACCTTGTAAGTGACCACACCGGTGCTTCCCAAGAGCACCAAACCAGTTAATCCTGCAAGAGTCCTTAATGAACGCTTAACAAGACCAGTTTTTTTGGGAATTGGCGCCTTGGGTATGGCGTTGAAAGCACGGCCAGTGGTGTTAAAAAGCCTGGCTGAGTTTCTGAACATAGCAATTGACAATGAAAGGTGTATTAAACTTGAATTTTACAAAGGGCCGTGCCGTAGAAGATTTCGCATTTTTATATGCTCGGGTCACTACTCAGTGCCTGTTTGCCCGTTGCTTTTCCGAACGGTCCGATTGCCGGCGCGATCGCATATTTCCTTTCTAATGATAAACGACCGGTTGCAGCTTTATGTATTCGAAGCGAGAAAAACTGACGTAGATGAACAGCTATTTACCAGCAGTATATGGGGTTTGCATTTTACTCTAGAGTCTCCTTGTTTTCACCGAATGAAGAATGTGCGTGTGCGCTAGCTTCGCCCACATACCATTACCGAGATGATAAGAAAAAGAAACATGCACTATTCAAAAAGTTTTAAATCCTTTTTCGCAAGGTTTGACAACCTGTCAGCTACAAATTTCATAACCTCTGAATTTTTTGTGTTCTTTCGTCTTTGTTCAAAGCTTCTGTTGTATGTTTGCTTTGTATTCTTTTTCTCTCTTTCTTATTCTTCGCTTCGGTGGTGTCTTTTGCTCAGAATACGATTGCAAATGCATTATACTGCACAGTACTCACCTCATTTCGGAGATCGCACCCTTCCCGGGATCTCGGCTCAGTAGCTTGCTGTTAGGTATCGCGCAAGTGCAAGAGAATTCTAAGAATTCGGGACACGACACCAAAATTGACCCCACAGTATCAAATGAAGACCCAACATTGCAAAAATACCGTGGCAAATTCTTCTTTCTCGCTGAACTTTTCTTAATTTGAAATGCTATCACGAATTAGACTCTGTTAAAATACCATATGTGACTATTTACATCCTATAGTTACATTTATATAAAGCCACTGACTCTATCTTCTTCCCACCGATTCAATTTCTCTCGCCTGTAGTGATACACCTTGCGAGATTCTCTGAACATACTAAGAAATTCGCCCATTCTTTGAGGCTCTTTGCGAAAGTCCTCCGTCAACGCCTTGGCCTTCTCGTTCTCATTCTGTAAATGCTTCCTGTACTTCGCACGGAGAAAGTTTTGATTGAAATTGGAGCTCAAAAATTGGTATTGGCTCGTTTCGAGAGCGGAAAACTCCTTATATAGTGCGTCGAGCTCCCTTATTTGGCTCTGTATGGTCTCACTGTAGCGGCTGTGGTGACCTAATAAATCTATGATTCTGTTTATCAACTGGACTGTGTGATCAATTAGGTTTCGAAGCTCCTGCTCCTTTTCCTTATACGTTTCAAGCGACTTGACATAGCCTCTTGTAAGCTCGTACAGATTCGCCAACGTCTCCAAGAATTGGGTTGGAAGCTTGCTAAGTGACTTTGGGAGCGGGAATGGTTTTAGTTGTTGAATATTTAGCTCTGAGATAGGCGGGTTGGTAGCATTGTGGTTTTCCATGGTAAAGTGCGGAGTGGTGGTGGTGATTCCCATGCTAGCGGCTTTAGCCGCGCGAGACTCGCGGCTTTAAAATGTTGCCGCAGATCCTGTATTTCCAAGAGTTTCAAAGATTAAAGTGAACCTAATGGTACCAAATCACTTTAATCCCTAAG
Source organism: Metschnikowia mauinuiana (assembly GCA_002374555.1). NCBI lineage: Eukaryota > Fungi > Ascomycota > Pichiomycetes > Serinales > Metschnikowiaceae > Metschnikowia > Metschnikowia mauinuiana. The sequence continues at coordinate 97,776 of NKZY01000641.1, read as the reverse complement.
TTGATAATGTGTGGTACGTTTGGCCATCCCTAGGTTTACTGGTTTCTACGTATTAATGATTTCGCTCAATTATTAACGATTACGATATTATCAATATCGATTTCTATGAGATATGAAGAATGATACTCTATAAAGTCTTCATACCATCTTAGCATTGGACCATTCGCGGAGCCTTTCGCCGTACTTGTAACATACGAAAGGAAATGGGATCCCCAAAAGTAGTGAAACTAATCCACAAAGAGTGTTACTCCACCCATAGCCCATGTCTTCATACATCTTGTTGGCGAAAAGAGGAAACAGAAATCCAAGTAAACATCGGAAGATGGAAGAGGCGGCTATAGAAGATGCCGCGTATGCCGGATTCATGTCTATGAGGTAAGCTTGGAGTACCTGCAAAACACACACCAACCCAAAAGCAAAAATGCCACTGCCAATGCAAGGCATGATCCAATGCAACTTGAACTGCGCAGACCATCCATACCAAAGTAACCCAATTGGAATAATTATTGCGGTCACAAATAAACAGGGCAAACGGTATTCTGGTTTAGGAATACCTCCGTTTTTCTGTGTTAGTCTTTCATATACTTTCCCAAGCAAAAAGGTCCAAAATAACACGCCAAGCATAAACCCGCAACCAAGTGAAAGGTACATGAGCCCAGAAACTGAGCGTGAAAACCCATACGTTTTTTGAAACACCGAAGGAAACGTGACGATCATCAAATACAAAAATCCGTAGATGAACGCCATAAATGATCCAAGGCCGAAGACCAAAGGGTTCGTGAAAAGAAGTATCACAGGCCTGCACATAGAGGATGCAGAAAACATACTTTTTGCTCCACAGAGCTCATATATTGTATGCAAATTAGGGTTTCCGCTTTCCCTTCTCAACTTCTGGGCTTTGACATACAAAAGTTTTGGAGCATAAGTCTCACAAAATAAGAATGAGTTCATCAATGCGATGATGCCGTTAATGATGGCAAGCGTATACACGACCCATCTCCAGCCCGCAGCCTGCACGACATACGCACCGATGACAGGTGATAGAGCTGCGCCTAGAAGCGGTATAAGAAACACCCCAGCCAAGGAAACATTGCGCTCCTTCAGCGAGTACATATCGCTAATTACTGCGGGTGACACGTTGAGAGCGGTTGAAGAAAAAAGGCCACAAATGAATCTTAACAAAATCAATTGCGTCGTGGTTTTCGTGAAGCCGCAACTGAGGTTGAGCACGCACGTTATCCAGCACGTGATGCTCAAGACAATTTTGCGGCCGAACTTGTAGTTTTCACTAAACGGTGCAACGAAAAGCGGCCCTATGGCCCACGCCAAAAGGTGAATACTCACAAATAATGCACAAATCACTGGTGACCGCACTCCGAACTCTTCACCGATTTCAGCAGTGGCCGGTGAGAGGATAGATGCTGAAATGGGGCACACAAATGTGTACAAGGAAACCAAAAGCACCACCCAGAGTTTCTTAAATTTGCTCCAATTTCTAGGGTCCTCTTTGCTTCCCAGCTTCCAGGCGATGAGATCGGGGTCTATATGCCTTAATTCTTCCCCCGATTTTTCGAAGTTCATCGTAGAAGGCTCGAATTCAAAGTCCTCATTGCATGGAGCATTCTCTGTGTTCTGTTTTAAAATTGTCTTCATCGTATCTATTCGCTGGATTTCAAGGTCGCTCACATCTGTATCCAATAAATCCGGTACATTGATTAAAGAGTTTGAGTCATGGTGTAAAGCGTCTAGTGTATATTTCTCTTTGTCTGTAATACTTCCCGAAGAGGTGGAAGTGTCTGAAAAAGATGTGGTTGATTCGACCGTTGGGTTAAGTTTTTTCATAGCAACAGGTTTATCTTGGGAGAAAAATCAGACGTGGTAAAGGCATTTCGTTATAACACAATGGGCAGAGTCGCATTGAAACTTGGCCCTTCCGGCTGCGAAATATTTCTTAGGCAAAAGATATCGGAAATTCCGCGGTCTCGGCTAATGGCGGATAATGCGCATTGTGCGGTGTACGGCTACCACCCGCCCTGACCGCAAAATTGCATCCCATGACTTCTTTTCTCCGTCTATTGTTTCCTCAAAATACAGCAATACAAGAATAGTATGGGTTTATTTAAATCTCGATGAAGCTGTGCTGCATTTGTTGTATCATTTTATTTCTTGCATAATGGCTCTCACAAATGGATCAAGGTCAAAAATAGTCAAGCTTGATAGTAGATGACGTTGTCTTTTCGCAAACATGTTTCCTTTCACGTCATCGACTTCAAGAAATGGTGTCAGAACATATGCCAGGGTAGGGGGATGAGTTCATACTCTCTGTTACAATGTGATAACTCATGACTGTAAAGCCTGTTTGTGTGTATTTATGGGCTTGAATTTCTTTCTTTGTCTGTAAATCTTATCTTGCACATTGTAGCTTGGAGATAGTACAATTTTTTTAAATATAATACATAACACATGCATAGTCACATCTTCAGTTGTTACTTGCTGAGTTTGCTAAAGATTTCTCAATAAGGTCGATTGAGCTCTCTACTTCCTTGAATGACATGCCACAACTGAGAGCTATAAGTTTGCAATACTTGTAAAGCTTATCTGCAGTAGGATAATTCAGAATCTTCGACCCAGCTTGCTCTGTGTGCTTACCTGCCTCAACTGCATGTTCATAATTCTCTTTTGGTTCATCGGGAAACTGTGCAAATAAGGGAATATCCGTCTCCTTTATGTAAAGCTCTTTGCTTAGTTTTTGTCTCCTGAGGATCTCCCGTTGCAATTCAATTGCAAGGTCGAAAGATTTCTTGTCTTGAATCTTGGGTTTCAACGATTTCTCCAACTCTGCTAATTTGTTTTGAGTACATTGCTCTCGCAAACGGATGTAGAGCGCTAGATTATGCTGATATTCCTCAATTGTTGTAAGGGTTTGGAAACACACATCGTTTTTCAAACGATTAATTTCGTCTTGAATGATAGTGTCTTTGGATAGATCCATCATTTGAACATTCATATTGTTTTCTCCCACATTATCTTCAATTTCAGCATACTCTTTCGAAAACTCCTCAACTAGATACCCCAAATTAAATAAATCCAAGATTTTTTTTTGCGAAGCGAATTTGTCGAGACCAATGATTTTCTGATACTTGTATAGCGAAAGAAGTTTGTCGTCTTTTTCATTAAGCTCCTTGTTCATAGCGTAAGATAGTTCGCCCAATCTTTCCGTGACAATATTAGAGGCTGAATCTTGAAGACTGAGTGCAACTTTGGTCTTGTGCAAATGCGTATCAAAGCTCTGAGTGGCCTCATCCGAGAAAATGGCCATCTTAGATTCGGTATCCCCTGTTGCGACAAGGGACTGATCATTGTCATTTTCTAAGCGAAGGACATAGTTATGAGAGGCCAAGTAATCCTCCACTGAGTAATGTACATTGTTGCGTAGGCCAAAGTCAATGTACCTGTGGTATTTGATGAACGTCTTAATGCTTTTCCTCGAAAGGTGGTAGGAGATAATGTGAAAGGCGCTGTTGCCTTCCTTATCCTGATGGTTGATGAACTCAGATACAATTTTCTCCTTATCCTCGAGGCTTCGATTCTCGTTTCCTAAATGGATCTGAAAATTGGTGAACTCTACCAACTTCGAAAAAACAATGTCAAAGTAGTATTTGGAATATCTTTCTTTTTTTGCATGTAAATTTTCGCCGTGGACCTTGGCATCATCGTTGCCAGCACTATAGGACGCAAGAGCAATATGATGTAATAAGGTCCTTCCATTGTTATCAACAGCTAGAACGGAGTCAAATAATGTGTCAAAAATTTTGTCGAAATTTTTCATCTGGTAGCTGTTATTAAATTGGACCAGGAACATTAGAGGAGTTTCACCGTGGTAATTTTTAGCTTTTCCGTCAATAAAATTGGAAAACATCGTAAGCAAAAATTCAATCATACTCATATTAGCCATGGAACATGCCCAATGGAAGATAGTGTTTCCTTCGTTATCAATTGGCTGATTGATTTGAATTTTCTCCAACGGTTGCGGAGGCGAGAGAATTTTTTCGGGAAGATCGAGACCACTGAACTGTTTCTTGGAGCCTCCCGAACCCTCATCGTAGCCATTTTTCAGGTCTTCCAAGAAGAAATTGAGCAACGTGTTGAAATAATCAATTGACTCTTGATCCCCTCTTAGGCTGCTAGAGTGAATCTCGTTGTGGTTTTGATGGTGGTATTGTAGTAGACTGTAGGACTCGCCATTGAGGCTTCCATTAAGGCTTAAAAGCCGAGGTACATTGCGGGTGCCACTCTTGTTATGCAGCAGTATAGCTTTTTCGAATGAATTTCTGAAGGGTCCGAAATCTTTGGATCCAAAAAGTTCCTTCTCTGACATTAGATCCCCGTCTTTGTAATCTCCGGTTTTAAAATGGGAATCTTCCAAGTTTTTCTTCTCTTCATCACTGCTTTCCGCCTCTAGGTCTTCTCTTCTGACATTCATGGTGCTAGCTAAAACCAGCAAGGCATCTCTATCCGTATCCTGACGTATAAGAGGTGCTATTTGAGAGTTTGTCAATTCTTGGCGTGAGCTGAAAGTACCAATAGTGGGTCCAGTAGTCGACGCATTGGAGGTTTCTATTGGAACAGTTTCGCCCCGTCCCAAAGCTGGCCTAGCGCGGCCAGTCAAAGTTACTCGCTTTGGCCTTCCTTTGCGTTTGTTGCCAGGATCTTCTCCGGAATCAAGGCTTTCAAATCTAGGCCTTTTCAGATTTAAAGAGTCCTGTGTGTCCATTTCAACTTCCTCATTATACACAGACACCTGCTTCTGTTGCTTTTGGTGTTGTAGCTGTCTTCTAGCTACATTAGAAGCAGAAGCATGATTATGTTTAGGTGCGGGAGGAGGCGTGATGGATTTTCCCTCAATGTATTGGAAATCAAATATGGGTTTCAAGATTTCGTAGACATTGAAGCCTTTGGCGATTTCTGCGCCCAATTCCAAGGGTACATATGTCCCCTGGTACTTTCCGTAACCACCTTGCACTTTTTCATGAATCCCAGTCTGAACATCTTTTTCCAATATACGAGTTCTTCTCGCCTTAGGAAACTTTGCAATTTTGAGAATGTGGGTTGCATTTATCCAGGAATCAGATTTTCGGCGCATAATTGGCCCTTCTTCTGTCACGAATTCGAAGACAGGAACATTGGAGTATGTTGCCGAGTATATCTGGCTGGAGTTATCCATTTCTTCCAAATGGATGATAGTATAATTTCGGATTGATCGATATTATGGGTGCAGATTGATCGATATTTTGAGGAAGGTCGAGCAAATTGGAATAGCCGTCTTAGGAATGCTCAACTGTGAAAATGCAATCAGGAGGACAAAATTGTTCACACAGTCAAATATGATCTATGTAGAGTAAAAGTGGAAAGGCCTCGAAAGCAAGTGGTCGGCGCAGGTGTTCGTGATTAGTGAGAAGCCTAGGAAATGTTAGTGTCGTTTGTGAAGATCGCTTGTTGATACCGCGCACGTGACGTGAGATTTTCGGCTGGTGGGAACATCAATTAAGCTGCAAAGCTACTAATAACTGCTTAAAGCCTCTCAAAAAAAATTCAGAGTCAATTCTTCAAATTCGTATTACTCGTATATAATCATGTTGGCTAGATTCCAGAACTTACAAATTGATTTTGGTTAGTCGCCTATGACAAACTTCAGCATATCATTGAAGCCAGCAAAAAGCTTTCAGTCAAAATTGTTTGCGATGAAGAGTCTGTATAAAACAGCTATCGTCACCAAGAAGATCGCCGATATAAAGTAGATGAAATGCTTTTCGTATGCCTTGGACGATTGGTTCACATTTAAAGGAATACTCACAACGCTCTCTGCCGCCTGGAAGCAGATTTCCCGGCGTTCAATCATGCAGCAACTGACATCGTCAATATCTCTTTTCAAGATAGCTTTCCCTAGGAGAATTTTGGTGTACTGGCTTAATGATGTGTCGATGGTGAGGGATAAAAACTGAAGCAACTTCGCTTCTCGCTCTACTCCAGTAGTTATGGAGTCCACTTTAGAGAGCTGTTTGATGATTGCTGGAGTCAATTCTCCAATGGTAGGAAATTCGTCAACTATGGTGTTAAGCCCAAACAAAAATATAGAGCTCATGATCAGTTTCTGGATCATTTGTGTATGTGTTAAAAGACTTGGAATCAAAAGTTTCCTCAAGTTATCAAACGAGTTAAAAAACAAATCAATGCAGTTTAAGTTCTTGTAGACAGCGTCAAAAGCTTCACAGCAACTTTTGAGCACCATCACCGTCAAAACTCTGACGGAGTTCTCATAGTCACGCTCTTCCCATCCGTCCCCACTTGGTTCTAGGGATTTTCCAAAAATGTTTATCATGTCTTCCTCCAATCGCGTGAGTTGGAGCTTTGTTCTGTTTGTCATAATTGTGACATCATCATAGTCAGGAATCTTGGATATTAACGTGCTGTAGATAGTAACGACGTCAGTAAAAAGATGGATGATTTTCTTCATATTCAAGAGATATTTTTGAGTGGTTGAATTCAAGCAGTATTTGAAAATCTGGGGGTGAGATCTGGTGAGCTGTTCCTCTTCGCTCGTGATTGTATCCCCTTTAAACGAAATGGTTTTGTCCCCTATCAGATACGTCATAGTAGGAAATGCAATATATATTTGGGCCTAGAGAGATGGCGTGGCGATAATAGAGAATTTAAAAGTCTTGCGAGAAATGTATCGTGTGTGTGTGTTGTGGTTTGTATGAAAGCTTGTGTGATGCTCTTTTTCTCCTCTTTTTTTGCATCACACTACTGCGCTTGCCGCCATCTCATGAACTGATAACAGCTAGCCGCATCACCGGTATACTACATTCGCTATATCCGGAAAAACAAATGAATGTTTTCTGCTCGTAATATTAAACATTAGAGAAAATACAAATATCGATTCTCTATTCCAGAATTGTACAATGTGGATGATTTTGGCCCTGAATTACGAAATTATATTGACAATCTGATTTTGTTCTAGTACCTTGCCTTTCTCTTAGCGTCCTTATGTTATATTGAGCTTATATCACTGTTTTTAGAAAATTTACCCTACCATCTATTCTGCAGATGAAATTAGTTCGAAAGGCGTTCCATATTTCGATAAGGTCACGTGCAAACTCTCAAATCTCACCTTATAAGTTAGCCACGTCGCTTCGAGGCACAGAACCATCTACCATGGGATTCCTTGGCTTATTCAAACTGAAGCTGTTTGATCCAGCTGAGTTCGAAAAAGAACTCACAGTTATAACGCAATCCATCTCCCAAACTAAGAAGCAGATTGCTCAATTGTCCATAAAGAAAAAGGCCCTTCGTAGGACCATTTCCACCTACTGTGTTGCTATCTACGTTTCATACGTGGCATATCTTTATAAATCGTCTATAGACAATCTTGGGGTCTTTTCAGCGGGAATGAGTCGTGCCTCTATTTTGGTCCATGGACAACTGAGCCAAACCATCGCTGGTGCTTTTGCAGCGCCTTTTGTCATCGGCTTTATGGTTTACTCGATCAATTTCTTGTTTAATGCATGGATTCGAAGCAGGAGCAAAAATTTGAAAAATCTCCAGACCAAGCACAAGGAGAAGCTTGAGGAGTTAAAGCTGGTTACCAATTTTAGCAAAACCAATCAGCTCTTGAAAAAGTTTGACGGTAACTCAAGCGATCTAAACTTGCCAGATGGCGGGCAACAAGCGAGCCAAGCTTCCAATGATTCCCACAATAATCTTCGCAAGAAAAATCAAAATGCCTCTCCGTCAATGAATTTACCAAAGGGTCCTCCTTCGACAGCCAATATTAAGCGAGAACAGTGCTCTGAAACTACGGGTTCACTGCCAAGAGGCAATTCAATAAAACCCCTTGACACATATTCAAAAGTGAACTCAACTTTCAATAAAAGATCGTTTCAAGACCGCATATTGGATCTCATTATAGGCTCTGACCACAACGAAAGTGTAGAACAACGCTATGCTTTGATTTGCGCAAATTGCTACACACATAATGGTTTGGCGCCCCCTGGCTGCACGAATCCAATTAACGTGACATATATTTGTCGCCACTGTGGCTTCATCAATGGTCAACTTCACTTGTCTTCACCAGCGGACATGGGCAAATCCATTTCTCCCACTATTGGTGAATTTGGCGACGCAGATAAGACACAAGAAACTGAACAAACTTCACAATTGCATACTCCCATGGATGACACTCGATTGGAAGAGGTTCATCAGTCACATGACGGAAATATATTGGCCGAAGAATAAATACTCAGAAGCTTTAAACTTCAAGTTGCGTGAACGGGAATCAGTTCGTCAAAAAATAGCATGTGGCCGGAGCGAAGTTCAACATTTAGATGCAAAGGTTAATTTTGAGGTAAACTACTGTAGCTTCAGCGCGAGAAATGGCAATTGTATCTATTTAACATAATATCTAAGACAATTCCATAATAGCGTTGACCATGTCACCCTTGTGCTTTCTCAAAGCCTTGACAGCCTTAGCTCTAGAAACTTGGGTTTGTTCAACAACGATACCAATGTCATTAGCATCCAAACCAGACTCATCAATTTCGCCTTCCTCTTCTTCTTCTTCTTCTTCCTCCTTATTGTTGGCGTTCAAAGAGGCCTTTTCGAGGTCAGCAGTAATGGACTCTGGACTCTTGTCAGCTGGAGCGTCAGCATCGGCTTCACCGGCTTGTTCTCTGGCAGCCTGGGCCTCGGCCAATCTTTGGTTCATGTCGTCAACCTTGGCTTCACCGAAGACAACATAAGTGCCAGCAGCAGATCTGTAAACATCTGGTTGGTCAATGGCGTAGATCAAGTTACCTCTTTGTTTAAAGGTAACTCTGGTGATGCCCTTGACTTGCTTCAAGTTCAACTTCTTGATCAATTCTCTGGCCTTCTTCTCGTTCTTGGAGATGATGTTGACTTCGGCACCTTGTGGAATCTCTTCGATGGACATTTTTACTGTGTTGGTTGTTTTAGTGAGAAGGTGAAAATTGCGTCTGAAAACAGAAAAAATTTGTCGACGATCGAAGGCCGGCATATAACCGTCACTTATAGAAATATCGCACACCAATTTTTCCAAGCCCTACAGCGCGAAGACTGCATGAGGCTTGAAATTTTTGGAGTGAGCCCGACCAAGATGTAATAGACTGATAGCGACGTTCTCTTTTGGGTCAAAAATTCGGTGCAAACAATATACGCTTTCTACACTGTTCATGTGCAAGTCGCTTAAAATTGACTCCCCTTGACTCACGTATACCTCTGTGCGATCAGTATTACTGGTTTGTTACTCGTTACTAGTTCCCATACGCCATATCAGATCTCAGGGATTTTAACAGATTATGATGCATAATCTAGAGAATGCAACCATCTTGTTAAGTACTGCGCTCGATCCAAGATATTTAAAAGGAATCAGAATATGCTCAACTCCATGTAGCGAAGCTTACACTCCTGTGATATTTACTCAGCTTGAGCGGTTGAAAGTCTGCTCTACCTACTAGAGTCAGACTATAAATACACAAACACACATTAAATCATAAAATGAAGCCGTTCAGAGAGTAAACTTTTCTTTTTGTTTTAGAATTACATGATTTTTTGTGAGAGCTCTTTGAAAAAAACGCAATGTCGTTCAGAAAGTTACTTCAATAAAAAATTGAACAATAATGTTCCTTCATACTTATTGCTTTTGGAGGGCTTAGTTTAGTAGACGAGGCAAACGCTGAAAGCCGAATCCCCATCCACAGATGCGGAGAAAACGCGCTAAATGGATGGCTCATCAAATTGCTGCGCCGGCTGTTGCGGATGAAAAACAGAAATTCTACCGGTGCCGGCGAAAAAGTATTCGCGCATACGCATTAGGTAATCTTTTGGGTTCATGCAATACATTACCTATACTCGGGTAGAACACCGAGTCAAAACATAAAGTGATTTCGAAAGACTCAGGGCCCAAGTTCAATGAAGATTCGAGAGTATTTTAAGTGTTGGATAGGAAACGCACAGCTTTTTCATGATGAATGCCATCACATTTGTTCCATCGCGTTAGAATGCTTATCAATTGCTTTGTTCCGAACAAAGGTTATTTCCGAGAAAATGAGCACTTGCATGCGGTGTAAAGGTGCGGAACGATGATGCTCCATACAACCCGTGTGCCGAGATACATCCCACTTCAAAAGTATAATGGAAGAAGACGAAGAATCCAAGAAAACTTATTCGTCTTATGACGGAAGCAAAGAGAAGAAGCATGAAGAATTGTCAGGCGAAGACTCGGCGGCAAACCTGAACACGAAGAAAAATTATACGATGGGTGATTTAGTAAATGCTCAAGCTCCTAATTTTAAGCTGAAGGTCCAAAACTTCCTTTATCAGAAAGGTTTGGCAGATAGGCCTGAGTTCTTGCAAAAGATCTATGACAGGACACCACGCCGCATATATGTGAATCAGCCGTTACCTGCTGACATGATTGATTCTTCAACACTGACTCCCATTCTTGATTACCCAAGAAATAAGATTAGAACGACCAAATATACACCCATGTCATTCTTGCCAAAGAATCTTCTTCTTCAATTCCAAAAAGTCGCAAACACATATTTTTTGATCTTAGTTATCCTTGGAGCATTCCAAGTGTTTGGAGTGGCCAGCCCTGGTTTAGCTGCTGTGCCGTTAATTGTCATTGTGGTTATAACAGCTATCAAAGACGGTTTCGAGGATTACAGAAGAGATTCCAGTGATACTGAATTGAACAACACCCCTATCCATCTATTACAAGGATTCGATAATGTCAATGCCGCCAAGGATAAAATTGGTCCTTGGAGAAGATTTAAAAAGAGTTGTTCTCGGTTCTTGAGAACAGTACCTAAAGTGATGAAGAGGTTCACGATTATGCTTTCTGGAAAAAAGAGCAGAGCACAGTTTGCCAGAGAACAAGCAGAGCATGAAGAATATGCATTGCGCAGAATATCAACAGTAATTTCCGATCATAGTTACAGCGAACGCAGAATTTCAACAAATTCAAGGCGACACAAAAAATCTCTTCATCTGGAGAGGTCGCGAAAAAGAATTGCTCCTCCTCCAGATTCTCTTTTAAACCCCGAGTTAAGAAAAGAGTCAGAGAGAGATGACAGAAACCCGTCGGTTTTCAAGAACCGGAAGTGGAAAGATGTAAGCGTTGGTGATTTTATCAGAGTTCGTGCGAATGAGGAGGTTCCAGCTGACATTGTTGTGGTTTCAAGCTCTGATATCGACGGAAACTGTTATGTGGAAACCAAAAATCTAGATGGTGAAACGAATTTGAAAAACAAAACAAGTCTTCACTGCGGCTCTGCTATAAAGCATTCCCAAGAATTGGGTGACACTAAGTTTTGGATTGAATGTGATGCTCCAAACCCCCACTTGTATACCTTCAAAGGTACACTTCATTATGAGAATTACGATGAACTGGGTCATTTGGTAAACCCTGATGAAAAAGAAGCGATCACGAACGATAACGTTCTTTTAAGAGGATGTTCGTTGAGGAATACCAAGTGGGTCATCGGCCTTGTCGTCTACACCGGATTGGAGTCGAAAATCATGCTTAACGGAGGAATCTCCCCTGTTAAAGTCTCGAAAATTTCTAGGGAGTTGAATCTTTCAGTCATCATCAACTTCGTCGTTTTATTCGTTTTGTGTTTCGTTTCTGGTGTCATAAATGGTATCTTTTATGACGACAATGGAACTTCGAGAATTTACTTCGAGTTTGAGGCATATTCCCCAACCTCTGCTGGAAATGGTGTTCTCTCCTTTTTCGTGGCACTTATCATCTATCAATCCTTGGTTCCGATCTCTTTATACATTTTTATCGAGATTATCAAAACTGCTCAGGCTTTCTTCATCTATTCCGATGTTAAGATGTTTTACGAGAAGCTCAATTTTCCATGCACTCCCAAATCTTGGAGTATTTCGGACGATTTGGGACAAATTGAGTATGTTTTCAGCGACAAGACTGGAACTTTGACGCAGAATGTTATGGAATTTAAGAAATGCACAATTGCCGGCAAGTCATACGGGTTGGCATACACAGAGGCAAAACAAGGAATGGATAAAAGAGATGGGTTGGATGTCGTCAAAGAAGCTGAACGTTGGAAAACTGCAATGGATCAAGATATGAAGAGGATGGTGGAAAACTTATCTTCTCATATCAAAAATGATCAGTTTAGAGAAGAACTTCTTACCTTCATTTCGAGTGACTACACGGAAGACACCATTTCTCCGCAAATTTCAGATATTCAGCAGAAGGAGGCCAATGAAAACTTCATGTTAGCTTTAGCTCTCTGTCATACTGTTGTCACAGAGGCCAATGTCGATGATCCACACTATTTGGATTTTAAAGCCGAGTCTCCGGATGAAGCCGCATTAGTCGCAGTTGCAAGGGATGTGGGGATATCCTTTCGTCAAAGACAGAGAAAATCTCTAAGTTTGACTATTTATGGAGAAGAGCATGAATATGAGCTTCTTCATATCATTCCATTCACATCCGCTAGGAAGCGGATGACCTGCGTTTTGAAATGTTCTGATGGATCGCTTATTGCGTATACTAAAGGCGCCGATAATGTTATTTATCAACGCCTTTCTTCTGAAACTTCTGATGATGTTTTGAAGAAGACAGCCTTGCATTTGGAAGATTTTGCCACGGAAGGGTTAAGAACTTTATGCATTGCTCAAAAGAAGCTTGATGAAAATTTTTTTCGAGATTGGTTTGCAAGATTCAAAGAAGCAAACTCTTCTATTGATGACTCAAAAGATGCAATCATAGATGCATTGAATGAAGAGTTGGAAAACAATTTTATTCTTCTTGGAGGTACCGCCATTGAAGATCGCCTTCAGCAAGGTGTGCCTGATTCTATTTCCTTATTGAGAAGTGCGGGTATCAAACTTTGGGTTCTTACTGGTGACAGGATTGAAACTGCAATCAACATAGGGTTCTCTTGTAATTTACTAGGGAATGATATGAAATTGCTAGTGGTGAGGCCCGAAGGAGAGAATGATGTCAACTATATTGATAACCTAATCACAGGATATTTGAAGGATAACTTCGGAGTTCTGGCTTCAAACCCTGAGGACGTCAAAGCTGCCATCAAGGACGCAAGGGCTGATCATTCTATTCCGCTTTCAAATATTGCGCTAATTATCGATGGTGCGGCTTTGAGCTTGGTTTTCGGTGAAGACTCATTACTCAGACAAAAATTCTTACTTTTAGGTAAACATTGCAAATCAGTTCTTTGTTGCCGTGTTTCGCCATCCCAAAAAGCAGAAGTTGTTCAGGTTGTCAAAGATAATCTTAATGTGATGACTTTGGCTATTGGAGATGGTGCAAATGACGTCGCCATGATACAATCTGCCAACGTTGGAGTTGGTATTGCTGGCGAGGAGGGAAGGCAAGCTGTCATGTCATCCGACTATGCGATTGGCCAATTCCGGTTCCTTGTGCGTTTGCTTTTGGTTCATGGAAGATGGTCATACAAGAGATTAGCTGAAATGGTACCTTGTTTCTTTTACAAAAACGTGATCTTCACTTTCACCTGTTTTTGGTACGGCATTTACAGCAACTTTGATGGATCATACCTTTATGAGTACACTTACTTGATGTTTTACAACTTGGCTTTTACATCCCTTCCGGTTATCATCTTGGCAGTTTTTGATCAAGATGTCTCTGATTCGGTTTCTTTGATTGTCCCTCAATTATACAGGGCTGGAATTTTAGGTTTGGAATGGTCACAATTCAAGTTCGTGTGGTATATGTTTGATGGCTTTTATCAATCTGTTGTCTCCTTTTTTTTTCCATACTTGCTTTATTATGTCACATTTCAAAATCATGAAGGTTTGCCCGTCGATCATCGGTTTTGGATGGGTGTCCTAGTCTGTGCGGTGTCTGTTACCGCTTGCAACTTCTACATTTTGTTGCAACAATATAGATGGGACTGGCTTACCTTATTGATAAATGCATTGTCGATCTTAGTCGTGTTTTTCTGGACTGGGGTTTGGTCTGCCCGTGTTTGGGTTGGGGAGTTCTACAAGGCCGGTGCCCAGGTTCTTGGAACTCTCGGCTTTTGGTGTTGTCTCTTCGTTGGTGTCATTTTATGTGTCATGCCCCGCTTCACGTATGATTTTTTGAAGAGAAACTTTTATCCAAGAGACATAGATATTGTCAGAGAAAGGGCTGCTGCTGGCGACTACAAAGATTACCCAATTGGGTATGACCCAACAGACACCCGAGATGTTGAAAGACATCGCATTCTACAGAGGCTTAATGAGGGTGATACTGAGTTGCTTCACAAGATTGAGGAGTGTATCGATACTGACGCATCTTCACAAAAGTCAGAGCCGAATCTTGCGATCGCAAGAGCCTTCAAAACCATAAAGAGGAGAACCACAGTCTCCAGAAAGAATACTATTAATGACCAGACGAGATACAACCAGCAACTATTGAAGAAACCTTTAAATCTTAGCCAGCTAAGGTCTGAAATGATAAAGAGAGGGGAGTACAAATCTGCAGGAAGAAATTCTTTAGAAAGAATATCCACTACTCATGGTGTTCCCGGGCTTACTCAAGCGGAAACCTTAGTGTCCTATCATACTAGAAATAGCATTAACTTCGAAAGGTGAATATAGGGGATTTATAGCTTTTAATTTATTGTGTAATTTTTAATATTTTTGTAAGCCTTGCACTAAGCCCGTAGTTGATGTCGACCTTGTCTCGCACCTTCGGAGTGTATATGCATCTCGCACACAAATACTTCCAACACTTTCTTTCCCATCCGCCTAGACGCAGTCATGGTTTCGTTCACATTACTCTCAACACCCGGATCGGAGCTTAAATTTAAAGCTTCTTTAATTGATTTTGAAAACGATGTAAAAGTCCTCGCTGATCCGGGATGGAATGGTGACAGTCCTGACGACGTGTTATTCATGGAAAAGTACTTGAGCGAGATTGATTTGATCCTTCTATCACACTCAACACCGGAATTCATTGGCGGCTACTTAATTTTGTGTATGAATTTTCCAATGATAATGTCATCAGTCCCTGTTTATGCCACTTTGGCGGTGAGTCAATTGGGAAGAGTTGCAACAGTTGAGTTTTACAGATCGAAGGGACTTTTGGGACCATTGAAAGGAGCCTTAGCGGAAGTGAGCGACGTCGACGAATGGTTTGACAAAATCATTCTGGTCAAATATCTTCAAAATATGACTATGTTGGAAAACAGGCTTTTGCTAACTGCTTATAATTCTGGCCACACATTGGGAGGAGCATTTTGGTTGATAAAGAAGAAGTTGGACAAAGTAATTTATGCTCCGACTTGGAATCATTCAAAGGACTCATTCTTGAATAGCGCGAGCTTTCTCTCTCCAACGACAGGAAGCCCTCTCCCGTCCCTTGTGAGACCAACAACATTAATAACAGGAACCGATCTTGGATCTCCTATGTCTCACAAAAAGCGTTCAGAAAAGTTCTTGCAGCTTGTGGATGCCACACTAGCCAATGGAGGAGCTGTCTTACTCCCCACTGCAATCTCTGGAAGATTTCTCGAACTATTGCATATTGTTGACGAACATTTAGCCAACCTTCAAGGTGCAGCCATCCCGGTATATTTCTTGTCATACTCTGGTACTAAAGTTTTAAGCTATGCTTCTAATCTTTTGGACTGGATGTCATCCGCCCTTATAAAGGAATACGAAGGTATTGCGGCCGAAGATAGAGCTTATAGCAGGGTGCCATTCGAGCCGTCGAAAGTTGACTTACTCCTGGACCCTCAAGAACTAGTCCAGTTACCGGGACCGAAGATTGTTTTTGCATCGGGGCTCGATTTTGGAGACTGTGAGCCTTCAACTCAAGCTTTGAGAGTTCTATGCAAAGACGAGAAAACGACGATAATCTTAACAGAAAAAACAGTCCTTACGTCTAGTAACACAATTACATCGGAACTATTCTCGGAGTGGTTCAAGCTTGCAAGCTCTAAGAATAGTGGTGTTGCGGAGGATGGGATTCCAGTTCCATTTGAAAAGTCTTTTTCTGGAGCTGAATGGTCGATTGAGGAGGAACTCACCGGTAAGGAACTTACGGCATTTAAAGAAAAAGTGACTCAACTGAGAAGACAAAAGCTTATCGTAAAGGTTAGGGACAAGAAAAATAAGAATTTGCTCAATGAGGATGCAGACGATTCTTTATCATCTGACGGTGACAACTCAAGCGACGATGAAGCTGACAATCAAAATGGTACGTCAGATACTCTACCACCTACATTGGAAATTGATCAAGCTGACAATAATAATGCTTTGAATAGCCACGAAGCATTCGTTGGTGATTACATCATTGAAAGTTTGGATGGAAAAAAGCCCGTTGACATAAGGATTTCTCACAAGCTAAAGCCTAGGCAGGCTATGTTTCCCTATTTCCTCAATGGTAAGAAAAGAAAATTTGATGACTATGGGGAAATCATTGACATCAAAAATTTCCAGCAAAATGATGAGAACAGTGCTAATAACAAACTCATAAGTGAGAGCAAGCGTAAGTTTGAACTTAATGATAAGGGTAGTTGGGGCGAGTATGAAAGCAACATGAAGGGAGGCAAAAGACATGAGGATGGTAAGGGACCAAATACCACAAATAAGCTAACGCCCCAGGAGCAATTAAACAATCAACTTCTTCAGAAGAATCTTGACACTCTCTTTATGCCTGTGAAAAGAGTACCTGTGGCAGAAAGAAGGCTCAATAACTCGTTGGACTTACATGTCAGATGCGGGTTATCATATGTGGACCTTTCTGGCTTGGTAGATCTACGCTCCTTGAACATGATCTTGTCTGTTATACGGCCACAAAATTTGGTGCTTCTACCTGATTTTGCGAATACTCGTATCGAAGGAGAGGCTCTTGATGGACGCAAACTACTTCTGTCTTCACTTCAAAAACAAAAGATGGATCAAAGTACGCTGAAAGTTGATACCTATACCTCAAATTCTTCGAAATACAACTTGTTGAGCATGGCTCGCAAGGGACTTTCGAACCATAACAACAACGAGGTTAGGGTAATCGTTGTGTATGCAAATGAGCCAGTCAAGGTGGGAAGCGACATGCACGGAAAATACAGTGAATTTGAAGTAACTCTCGATGACGGCTTTACCAGTAAGATTAATTGGCAAAAGCTTGACGGAAATTACAGGATATCTAAAGTACGCGGGGAGTTGGCTTACTCGAATTCAGAGCATCATACTGATGGATTCAACCGCTTTATTTTGAAATCCAACCTGGAGGGTGTTACCTGTGAGTCAACGGTTCAAAGTAAAGCAGCGAAGAATTCAGATGAATCGATAGGAAATTTTGGTTCTCAATTGGCTATCGGTAATGTGAGACTTCCAGAACTCAAGAAAAAGCTTTTGAGCCTTAACTTGAACGCAGAATTCAAGGGTGAGGGTACTCTAGTTGTGAATAATGAGATAGCTATTAGAAAGGTCTCACTAGGAAACAGCCAAGGTGAAGATACGGGAGATATCGTCATCGACGGCATGATCGGACAACTCTATTATGAGGTCAAAGAGTGCATCAAGGGGATGCTAGCATTCGTTTAAAAACACGTAAATATAAAACAGCGACATTACATGACATCGTTTGATGCCAGTGTAAAAACACCTACATACAAACCGCCAGCCTTTTTCCTCCTTTACTTGTATATGCACCTGACTGGTAAAACCAGGATTGAAAAAATGAGGGTCGTGCGGTGTTCAGAAGTGAGAACCAATAGAAGTGTACATAAAAGTACTCTAAGCTAGTCATCAGTGATCTTGAAGATGCAACCATACTCCAGATCTGGTGGCACGAGAAAGTGTTTCTACGAATTTCAAACTCTTGTTGCCTGCTACACTTCTGCAGACACAGCCACTAAAAAAGAATGTACGCCGGTCTTCGATGACTACTTTGAGTGTTTGCACGGTTTCAAAGAACGAGAGAAAGCTAGATTGATGTTACAACAGTTGAAAGCCAATGAAACTTCCGGTGAAGGAGTACAAGCCAGTGATCTATTCAAAAACTCTGGCTCTGTTTACGAGAACTTGAATCTCGTAAAATGACCCTTGCATTATCATCCTGAAGTGTGATGCGAATCGCATCATCCATAAAGACGAGGATAGTTGGTGCCACTTACTTAGCTCAATCATATAGTAAATACTGGAAATGAAAATATCTCGACATTTAAATTAGACGTGTAAATGAAACTATCTGGATTTTGCCTCTTTACTATTATTCATCAAACTTCTTGAACCATCCTTGATGATAGTGCAATAGTGTTTATCAAGCAAAACATTTTCCCATAAAACTGCAGAACCTATGTTCGTACGCTCATGATCCACTTCTATACCCTCTTTCTCTACTCCGAGGATGTAATCTCCCTCGCCAGCAATTTTTTCGTCTGTGGTCCAAAGTCCTTTAAGTCCATCGCCATATTTATTCACCAACTTTGCGATGAACTTCAAAATAGCAATTGTAGTCTTCTCTGGAGTTTGTAAAGAAGAAATGTATAAGCGCTTAGTGAATGGTAATGCTCTTGCAACGCTGCCATTCATTGATCGGAAAAACACGAGGTCAAGACTTTTCAAAAGAAGTTCGGCATTAGTTGAGACATTGACCGAGGGCTTGGTCGCATTTTGAGAGTCTGAGAGAGGGTCAGCCAAGCGTAAAGACTTATGGGAAAATTCTAAGTCTGAGCTCACACTGACGTCGCAAATGACCAAATAAAGCGTGGAAATGAATCTGGACAAATCAAAGGAAATGGGCATTTTTCCCACTTCACCGTGGTTAAGCACCAATGTGAAAGCTGCAGTGATACAAAGGAGAAGCTTTCTTATTTCGTCATTCGAGTAGACTCCACCTGTCATTTCATCGTTGTCCATTCTGATACCATATCTTTCTGTCCGCAAAGTGTGTTCTTCAACTATATTGTTCAACGTCTCTTTCAATACTTCAAGAAAATCGCCAAGTAAGTCGAAGTTTGCCATCTGCCCAAACTTTGATAAACCTTCCATGACAGCCGCGGTCAATGATCTTGCAGGTGAGTCCTCGTGAATTTCAGTCGACCCGACTTTCAAAATTTCTAAATAAAACGTCAACACTTGCTTCAAAGTTTCTGCTTGATACTTTTCTCTGTCTTTCGCCGTAATGGCTTGTTCAGCATTGCGCATTTCCTCCTCAATCTCTTTCATTTCTTTTCTTGCTTTTTTTTGCTTTTTAGACAAATGAACCCGATTCTTTTTATTGAGTTTTACACCGCCATCTTTTTTGTTATTGTTTGGATCATAATCATCTAAAAGCGATAAGCTCAAGAAAATGTTGACCACAGATTCATCCACCCGAAACTTTTTATCTCTCACAACTTTACACATGATTCTTGTTACGTCGTGTGTAATACTCCCATGCTCCCTATCCTCTTTGAGTAAAGTTTCCAATGTTCTCAAGCAGCGGGTAAAAGTCTGTAAGTCTGAACGTTCCTGTGGTTTCTTATTGAGCCTCCGTATAGGAATAGTAATAAGCTCATCTCTGAAATTAAAAAACCTCAAAGTCGACAAGCATAATTCACAAGCGGCTCGAGCTGCGATGTGACCTAATTTGACTTGCTGAGAAGTATCTTTCTTCTTATTTATAGAGTTCAGGGCCAGAACTCGAGCAAGCCTGGATAGCAAATCAACATACTGCTTATAATTCAAGATTAAGCTCTGCTCAAACTTTCTTAAGCGGCCGACATCTTTACTCACTTTTTCATTTTGCTCACTTAGTGTCAAAGGTCTAATTTTGTAGCCCGGTGCCAATGCTTTGAACACTGGGATTAAAGCCAAAATCGCGAGTTGACTGGTAGCTGGATTCAGGGATGTTGTAAATTTAATGAGCGCTTTCAAGTGATCAATGTTCTCCTCTGGATCCTCCATTAAATCTGAGGCAAGTTGAGCGATTTGCTCTTTGTACTGCTGTAATTTTTGCAATGGTGAGATTTCATCATCTTCGAATTCCTTCTCCGATTTAACATCCTCAGACTCGTTCACGGAAATGGATGGATCTGCCCTCAGTTCTAGAGTCTTTGGATCTTCTTCCACGCTTTCTCTAAGAACTCGTTCTAATTTACCAGCTCTTTTAATAGGTAAACCTTCTTGTCTTTCTTGCAAATTCAATCGACGCGGAACAAGTTCATAAGACTGTTCATCATTTTCCCACTCCCCGGCGAAAGCTTTTCCGGTAAAAGCACCAGAAGTAAGTAAGGAATTTTCCTCCAGCTTAATTTTCTTACTTCTATCATTTCTTATTTCAGCCTTACGTTTACCCATGTTTGATGAGGATATTGATGAAAAATGTGGTTGCATATATTGATGACAAAAACTCATCTCATCGTGAGTGTGTCACGTGATCAATTTCTAGCATCTATTGACTTAAAATCATATCTCTACTTCAGAGAGTAGTGTAGCCTATTAAAGAAAAGTGAAGACATCTGAGTTTGATGATAACTCGAATTAATGGAAGGTGTCCTTGAAATCTTAATTTGTTACTAAGCAGGTTTGCACATTTTTCTCAAATCTGTGCTAGCGCATTAAAACATGAAGAATTAATTAAACGACAAGGTCATTTTGTATACGAAACAGAATTCACATATTACGACGGCCTCTAATCAGTTTTGAATCTCGATAAAGTACTATGGTACACAAAGTACCATTCTCGGCTCAAATTATTTCTATTTTGTTATTAAATAGATATTCTTTGAGCATAATAAACCAATAAGAAAAGATCCTGCATGTTATCTATACGAGGTATCTTTTGTTTACACATCGTATATAAACTCCCGCAGATTCCGCTCTTCCCGCTCGAAAAATTTACCGAATCTTTCAATAAAAGAACAACATGGGTTTCAATGGAACATCCTCCTTTTTGAGCTCATATTCTGATGCTGCCAACTCCAAAAATTTTTTGTCGTTCTCGGCAAACTTTTGGAATTCACTTTCATGGTGGCAGATACTGGTTACTTTGATTATTGGAATCTTAACCTATGACCAGGTTATGTACCAAATTAGAAAGGGTAGTATTGTTGGCCCCAAGCTCAAAGTTTGGCCCATTATTGGCCCATTTTTGGAGAGTTTGGATCCCAAGTTTGAAGAATATTTGGGAAAATGGAACTCTGGGCCTTTGTCGTGTGTTTCAATTTTCCACAAATTCGTCATCATAGCGTCAACTAGGGAGCTTGCACGCAAGATTCTCCTGTCACCAAGATATGTGAAGCCCTGCGTTGTGGATGTAGCAAAAAAGATTCTCAGGCCTACAAATTGGGTTTTCATGGATGGCAAAGACCATGTTGATTACCGCAAGTCCTTGAATGGTTTATTCACGAGGAAAGCCTTGGAAATATATCTCCCTGTTATGGAGAAGTATATGGACAATTACCTCGACAAGTTTTGTTCTTATGAGAACCCCAAGGAGTTTTTCCCTGAATTTAGAGAGCTCTTATGTGCCTTGTCTTTGAGAACATTCTGTGGTGACTTTATTACTGAGGAACAAATAAAGCTCATTGCAGAGAACTACTTTAGAATCACAGCAGCTTTGGAATTGGTAAACTTCCCAATTATTATCCCTTACACTAAAACTTGGTATGGTAAGAAAATCGCTGATGACACGATGAATATTTTTGCTGAATGTGCATCTCAAGCTAAGATTGATATCAATGAGAAGGGCCGTGACCCTACATGTGTCATGGACGAGTGGATTTATTTAATGAAGCAGGCCAGAGAAAACCATTCAGAAGATCCTAACTCCAAGTTATTGGTCAGAGAGTTCACAAACAAAGAAATTTCTGAGGTCATCTTCACATTTTTGTTCGCTTCTCAGGATGCTTCATCATCTTTGGCATGTTGGTTATTCCAAATTGTTGCTGACAGACCTGATGTCGTTTCGAAAATCAGAAAGGAACAAATGGCTGTGAGATCAAACAACCCCAACCAACACTTGACCCTTGATTTGATTCATGAAATGAAGTACACAAGTAACGTTGTCACAGAGTCTTTACGTTACAGACCTCCTGTGTTGATGGTGCCTTATGTTGTGAAACAACCATTTCCTGTTACAGCGGATTACACTGCGCCAAAGGGCTCGATGATCATCCCTACCCTATACCCGGCTTTGCATGATCCTGAGGTGTACCCAGATCCCGACAATTTTATTCCTGAGCGTTGGGAAAACCCAACAACTGATATGTCCAAACGTAGTTGGTTGGTTTTTGGTACTGGCCCGCATGTTTGCTTGGGTCAGCAATATGTCATGATGATGTTCATTGGAATGTTGGGTAAATTTCTCATGCATTCCAACATAAAGCATCATGTCACCCCGTTGTCTGAAGAAATCAAAGTTTTTGCTACGATTTTCCCCAAAGATGACTT
The DNA here is from genome assembly GCA_002374555.1 of Metschnikowia mauinuiana. NCBI lineage: Eukaryota > Fungi > Ascomycota > Pichiomycetes > Serinales > Metschnikowiaceae > Metschnikowia > Metschnikowia mauinuiana. The sequence continues at coordinate 75,315 of NKZY01000641.1, read as the reverse complement.
AATTTTGGAATGGGAAAGAAGAGATCCATTACAAGATATATAGATAGTAAAGCTCTATTTCAAGTACTTATTTAGCTAAATTGTGCGAACAAAATCTAGCGGTCTTAAGCGTCGTATGTAGAGGCAGAGATGTTACCACCTCTACCTGTCCAGTTGACATGGATCCAGTCACCCTTCAAGAAGTCGTTCTCTTTGCCTGGCAAGACCTTGAATGTGTGAGCTCCAAAGTAATCTCTTTGAGCTTGCAACAAGTTGGCTGGCAATTGAGCCGATCTGTAGCCATCGTAGAAAGACAAAGCAGTAGAGAATGCGGGCACTGGTACACCACATTCAACTGCCTTTCCAATAGTGGCTCTCCAACCTTTTTGTGCCTTATGAACAGCTTCCTGGAAGAATGGGTGGAACAACAAATTCTCCAAGTCAGGCTTCTCTCTGTACGCGCTCGTGATCTCACCCAAGAAGACAGATCTGATGATACAACCGCCTCTCCACATCAAAGCGATGGCAGGGTTATTCAATTTCCAGTTGTACTCCTTGGCTGCCTCTCTGATCAACATGAAGCCTTGAGCGTACGACATAATCTTAGAGGCGTACAAAGCTTGTTCCAAGTCATCAACAAATTTTTGCTTGTCAGCAATTGGAGATTCGTCAACAACTGGACCTGTCAAGACTTCAGAAGCTTTTTGTCTCTCACCTTTGATGGCCGACAAGCATCTAGCGAAGACAGCCTCACCAATCAAGGTAACAGGCATACCCAAATCCAAAGCGTTGATTGCGGTCCACTTTCCGGTACCTTTCTGTCCAGCGGAGTCCAAGATCTTCTCCACCAAGGGCGTTCCATCGGTTGGGTCGTCGAAGTACATAATATCTCTTGTGATTTCAATCAAGAAAGAGTCCAAAACACCCTTGTTCCATTTAGCAAAAACATCTCCAATCTCCTTGTTAGTGAACTTACCAACTCTCTTCATTAAGTCGTAAGCCTCACAGATCAACTGCATGTCTCCATACTCAATACCATTATGGACCATCTTGACGTAATGTCCGGAACCAGCATCTCCAACCCAGTCACAACATGGTTCACCATCAGACTTGGCTGAAATTGATTGGAAAATTTCCTTGATGTGAGGCCATGCGTCTTTGTGACCACCTGGCATCAAAGAAGGTCCGTGGCGAGCTCCTTCTTCACCGCCGGAAACACCTGAACCAACAAAAAGAATACCTTGCTCTTTCAATTCTTCGAAACGACGGTTAGAGTCTGGGAAGTGAGAGTTACCACCATCAATGATGATATCACCCTTCTCCAAATGTGGCAACAATTGTTGGATAAAAGCATCAACAGGATTACCGGCCTTCACCAAAAGAATGATTCTTCTTGGTCTCTTCAAGTTAGCAACAAGCTCTTCGATGGAGTGAGCACCAATGATAGACTTTCCTTTGGCTTCGTTATCCAAGAACTCATCAACTTTGGCCACGGTTCTGTTGTATGCAACAACAGTAAAGCCATGGTCAGCTGCGTTCAAGATCAAGTTTTGACCCATGACGGCCAAGCCAATCAAACCAATATCACCACTTGAGGTGGTTAGTAAAATTCGATAAATGCTTTTAGGGGCTTGTACAAAACATAACATGTTTCAGGTCCATAATTGTATCAGACTAAATATTTTAGAGCAGGAGCCAACATTCAGCTACAATTGAAAGCCGTGCAATCCACTCGGATGATCTTTGTCAAGTATAAAAATATACGTACGTAGGAGCAGACATGTTTTTCGTGTTTAGTAAAGAATATCTAGACTGAAAAAGTAAAACGTGGGTGGCGACACTTTCGGGAAATACAGGTCCTTAAGTACTATTACGCAGGAGTGCGCCTCCGGCCGCAACCGCTGGTAGACACACCTCCGATGGCAAATGACAAATAGTTAACTCGACTAAGGGGAAAGAGACAGAGGAATGAAGGGAATGGGAGCACAAGGTCCAAAATTTTATATTCCTAAAAGCTCTCAATCTTTGGTAGACCTGGTTAATGTCTTTGGTTGAATTTCCTCGTTTCGTCGGTGCTGATTAAGAATTGTCCCCTTTGTGATAGGGACACGACAGTATTCCCCACAGATCCGGTTCGCAGAACTTCAAAATTTCGCGTAAGGTTGCGCCTATCTAGTAGTCTACATATGACTTTACTACAAAGTAAACTCGAAGGGAATTTCAATGGCTTGATTATTGAAGCCTCTTCAAAAACAAAAATTCGGAGAGGATTTATTACTCTTTTTTTTTTTTTGAGTTAAGAGTACTCTTTGAAAAGTAGGTTTGTCACTACAAAATCTGCTGTAGCTTTTGTTGGTGCTGCAACGAATAGGTAGAACGCGCGTCTTCCATTTCATTCTAAGAGAAGTCACGTGCAATTGTATGATTTTGACATGACTGTCACTATCTCGCCGGTGGTCAAATTTCCCTGACCCAATACATTTATACTTGGTGACATTATGCCGATTCCAAGTCCACATGGTGGGGCATTGAATGACCTCGTAATTAGAGATAAAGACATCAAACAGAGTCTTTTAAATGATATAAAAGAAAAGCAATTGCCTGTGATTAAATTGACCGAGAGGCAACTCTGCGATTTAGAATTAATCTTGAATGGTGGATTTTCTCCATTAACGGGTTTCTTGAATGAGGATGACTATAACTCTGTGGTCGAGGACATGAGATTGTCGTCAGTAAAGGACAAGACCACTGGAAAGGGGTTGTTGTGGTCAATGCCTATTACCCTCGACGTTTCATCCAAGGTGGCAAGTCAATTTTCTTTGGGGGATAAGGTTGTGTTACAAGATTTAAGAGACGAAAAGTTTCTTGCTTTACTCACTATCGAGTCGATTTACAAGCCAAATAAGGAAATCGAAGGTCTCAAAGTTTTCAGAGGTGACCCAGAACACCCGGCTGTCAAGTACTTAAACGATATTGCTGGTGACTATTACATCGGAGGTTCGATCCAGGGATTGGACTATCCAACCCACTATGACTACGTCTCTCTTAGGAAGTCCCCAACGGAATTGAGAGAAGAGTTCAGGATTTTAGGATGGGACTCTCAAAAAATTGTAGCTTTTCAGACGAGAAATCCTATGCATAGAGCGCATAGAGAGTTGACTGTTAGAGCAGCCCATGATCTCGGTCTGGATGGTCACATTTTGGTGCACCCAGTTGTGGGGTTGACCAAACCTGGTGATATAGATCACCACACTAGAGTTAAGGTGTACGAACAGATCTTGAAGAAATACCCCGAAGGTTTGGCAACAATCTCATTGTTGCCTTTAGCTATGAGAATGGGGGGTGATCGTGAGGCTTTATGGCACGCATTGATTCGTATGAATTATGGTGTCGACCATTTTATCGTGGGCAGAGACCATGCTGGCCCTGGATCCAATTCAAAGGGCGTTGACTTTTATGGACCCTACGATGCACAAGAACTATTGGAACTGTTTAAAGACGAACTTTCTTCCAAGATGAACATTGTGCCATTCAGAATGGTCACTTACTTGCCGGAAGAGGATCGTTATGCTCCCATCGATACTATTGATACCACTAAAGTTAAGACAGCAAACATTTCGGGAACAGAATTGAGAAAGCGTTTGAGAGATGGTTCTGAAATTCCTGAATGGTTCTCATACCCGGAGGTCGTCAAGATTTTAAGAGAAAGCTACCCACCGCGTTCCAGTCAAGGTTTCGCTGTGTTGGTGAAAGGAGATCAATCTGACAGAATCGGCGAACATTTTTCTGGAGCATTGCAATCTATTTTGAACCAATTTTCAGGCGGCCGCAGAATCACCAGATTGAACAAAAATTATGCGGATGCATTCTTAGTCAATGAATTGATCAAGTCTGGAGCAGGTGTTATTGTTAATCTGACGTCTGATTTTGAGCCTTTCGTGAAGGCAATCGGGGAGGACAACATTGTCTTCGTACTGGCTGAGGACGGAAGCAAGGCTCTGGAGTTCAAATTGAGAGAGACTGATATTTCCTCTGTGTTGAATGAAGTCGTCGAGTATTTGAAACTGCAAGGTTTCTTCTCATAAATTTTGCAAGCACATATCAACAATCAATTGTATCTCAATAAATTCTGTGTTGTTTCGGTATATCGCGAAATCTGCAGTAATCGAGTGTGTATACATACACGCTGCATGTAATTACGCAGCATATATTAACCCAAGTTATATTAGAGCATGTTACGTTTTACGATAATTGTCTCGTGTTCCACATGTATACTATTTGCCATCATACTAGCGTATAGATTCATTATACATGTGCGTAATGATGATACTGAAGAACGAAGATCTTTGGTTGCTGGCAGTTTTAGAAGCGGAGATCTTGACAAGGGGTTTTTAAACGACGAGGAGTCACTATTCCATTTAGCAGAAGAATATGATTATGGGACCATATCACCTGAAGAGCAAAGAAGTTTCATCAGGGGGGAAGAGTTCCTGAAAAATAATCCCCCAATGAACGGAAACGTGAGGGGCAAGAGTTTTACCAGAGATGACGATCTACTAATCAAGGATTATGGGATTGATGCCTTCAAATTTGAACAAGAACGGGAAATCTTGACATCCAGATATTCTGTCGAAGAAAGGACCGACATAAGCTTCCTGAACAATGACTTATCATACTCTACAGCAACCGCTATCTTGAATTACCCTCTACCTACCAAAAATAGAACCTCTGATACAATCTATTTTGAAGTTAAAGTGTACGAGTTCTCTGATGAACCAAATTCCCATTTTGCTGTCGGACTTGTCACAAAGCCTTATCCAAGCTCGTTCCGACTCCCTGGTTATAACAAATTTTCATTCGCCTACGAATCGACAGGCAATCTTAAAATTAATAAACCATTTCCTACACCCCTACAACAGCACAGAGGCGAACAGAGTGTTTTCAATGCTCAAATTCTCCCACCTTTAAGGCAGTCAGACATAGTCGGATTCGGCTATGTCGTGTCATCTGGTACTTACTTCATTACCCGAAACGGAAAGAAACTTATGGACGTGATGAAAGGATGTTTCCTCGATATGTATCCTGCTATTGGATGCTTCTCCTGTAATGCGAAATTCCAAACAAATTTGGGCCAGCTTGGTTTTGTATGGATCGAGGCTAATGTTAGAAAGTATGGATTTTTTTCCACAAGCGATCGAAAATTTGCAGGTCAACGAGGGTTGGCGTCCCTACCACAGTATGGTATCCCGAGCTCATCCAAAGATAAATTGCTAGATAGAGGTGAAGAGTTGCCCCCACACTATTCCGACGTGGAAGTTGATTTTTTTGGACGTCGGGTAAAGATGGGTACATCACAGACACAGGAACAACCAACATATAACCATTGAAACATACTTTTCATTCAGCACAAGCTCGTTCGAAAGATAAATTTTAATTCAGACTTTTTCCCCATTATCCAAATCTTATATGTTTAAATAAAAAAGTAATGTAGCACAATATCTACTGTCATCAAATGAATGTAGCTTCTCCAGCCAGATGCTGGCGCTCGGCGTGCATCATCTGTTCAATGTTGCGAGTCAACCAAACAAAACAACCCAAAAGAAACAATAGGGTCAATTCTCTTCGATCTGTTCTCTCAATCGCAATTGCAATCACCAGGGCACACTGACCAAATATGAAACCATTTCGAACGACAATTGCGCACTATCTTCAAAACCAACGAAAACATATAATAATTTTTTGAATTCACGCAATCTGAACCACAACGATTATTTTTGAATCAATTGCAAGACCTTCTACTGGCAACAACGTGGAATCACTGGTCCAATTATTGCCTAACAAAAATTTCTACTCCAAAATTGTAGCTACGACATATGTATCATGCTCTTCGAATTTCATATATACCAATTAACATACTTTTAGGAAAGCACCAATCGTCAATGTATGAGCATTAAAAATCCCATATCACTTAAAACAATATGCTGACATAGCAACGAATACCTGTAAACCAACAGAAATTCTTTATCGTGAGGCCTTAACACCCCATTAGGCTCTCTTCAGCAAGATTATACTAAACCCCTCAAATACAATACATACGTGAAAGTTCAATTACAGCCTTGTAAAGCAAATTTCATTATGGGTCTTATCATTCACATGCGTGATTGCCAAGATCTACCCGCGTACCTTTATATTCGATCAAAGCTGGAAAGGCCAAAACTTGTGGATAGCATTAGCAAGCATTCAAAAACTATCCTGGATAGGTGTTAGTTCTGATTGGGTCTCAAACTGAATTCGGACGACTAAGAAAAGTAAGCATGCAATATCAGTTATGACAAATGTTTTTGGCATTCCATTTGTCCGCTGACAATATATGTCTATTTAATGAGTATAACATGAACAAAATTTGTATAGCGTACAGAGAATTATGTGAGTCAAAAGGCGCCAGTTAATTACTGTTTAGTTTTACATGTTAAGGGTTTTCATCGAGTTAATTTTGACTATTTAAATTTCTTGCAAGCATTTAAAAATAGCGACTGATTTGAAAAGTGACGGAATCAGTGTACAGCTGAAAATCTACTCCAGCTGGAAACTCCATACATGACACCAGGAGGCGCCTTGATCAAAACTCAGTGAGTTGATTGGTCGAATTAAGTTCTATCATTACCAATACTTTAATGGTACAAAGTTGGTCAAGCAAAATTGGTTTTATTAGTACAACGTCAAAAAGAATTAAATGGGTTTGGAATTAGTGTATAGTGACAATGGTCATCGTGCATTCGAAGATTCATATCAAGCTAGCAGTTTAAAAGCGTTCAGTTTAAACTTGAGCACCAATAAATTTTTCCAGTGCCGACAACATATGTGAAGCCATACGTTCAACTTTTTACCAGTCTAATGCAGTCAGTGGCACCAAATGTACCTCTAAATCTTTTTGGAAATCACTTTGTAGAGACAAAAGTTGGCTGGTACTTCAATTTTCTCAAGCCAATTTGTCGATTTCAACAACTGGTATTTTGGCAAATATATATGTATTTAAAATCACAGTACTAAAAAAAAGTAATCAGTTCGATTCGTGATTTTTGGAAATCAAACGTTTCAAAACGTCTGCGAACCTATGAAAAATGCTCTTAAACATGTTTTACAGATATAATCATTCACCAAAAAAGCGAATTACATTTTGGCTGTTAACGCAACGTTGGAGTCTAAGTAATTCATTGAAAAATTTACGTTCCAAATTGTAGCTACAATTTAATTCGTGGAGCATAAATCTCATGCATTTATGTTTTCTACGTCGGAAGACTAATAAATTGGTGGATCTTTATTTATTAATGGATTTCCGTGAGTCTCAGAAGAATTATTCACGTATTTTCTAATCTAGGTTGTGGAACTTTGAATTTTCTTTTGGCCCTTGTCCTTCGAACATCTTCTACTTTTGAACTTATTATACTTTTGGATTTTTTTTACCTTTGACTTTTCTACTTTTGAACTTTTTAAGTGCTGATTTTCTTCGGGAGACCCTCAGAAGAATTCTTCATGTATTTTCTAATCTAGGTCCTGCGATTTTGAATTTTTGTTTTGGCCTTTGTCCTTCGAACTTATTCTAATATTTTTGAACTTTTTCTACTTTTGAACTTTTTGCTAATTTTGAATTTTTCAAGTGCTGTTTTGTTTTTTCGTTTTTTGGAAGTCGTTAGAGTTGTGATGTTCGCTGATGGAGTTTGTAGGGCTGATGTACGGATGTGGTTGCTTATCTCTTTGAGGACTGCACAAAAAGAAGATAGTTGATAATACTCAGTACTGCATATTTGATATGAATTTGTGCTTGATATGNTGGTTGCTTATCTCTTTGAGGACTGCACAAAAAGAAGATAGTTGATAATACTCAGTACTGCATATTTGATATGAATTTGTGCTTGATATGGTTAGATGCGTGTAGTGTAGGATAAACTTTACAATATACAATGGAGAAATTAGAGAATGCCCCGCCGCCATATCACTTATCACGAAAAGAGCAGGTCTTTATGATTTGTGATAGCATTTTAGATTACAATAGAAAGATTTTCACTTCAGAGAGGAGCATGCGAATGTACAAAGAGAACAAGAAGTTGAACAAATCCGATCCAGCTTTTAAGAGTGCTAAGTATGATCAGAACATGTCAATTGGCTTACCTCTAATGTTTTGCCGAAGAAGTTTTAATTTTGGAATAGGGGAAGTCAACTATTTAGGCATTTATGATTGTATGCCCTCTCCTGAGGCGAGTGATAGACTTTACGAAAAAGTTGATAATCGGCATATCGCTGACGTTTTCAAACAAAAGTTCGTGGGCTACTCTCGGTATAGACTACAAATGTCGAATAAGGAGATCATAATAATCTCACATTCTCGGCTTCCAATTGTAGATTTTCAAATCGATAATGACAGGTTCAGGTTTATCAAAGCCACAGGCAAAATTTCAAATGTTAATCATTTCAGATATGACTTATATCTTTTAAGCCCGAAGCAGGTAAGTCTAATTGATGATTTAGGACTAGATCGCAAGGTAAACAAGAATAATGAATTATTAGGGAGTCAGTTGCACAATATATTCCCCATAAAATTTGCTCCTACTGACCGATCAAGATTCATATCTTCTAATAAACTCGGCACCTTCGAGCACAAAAAAACCCAAGTTCTATTCAGCCGTACTAGAAAAACATCCACATTCTCGGTTTTTGTTGATGCAGCAACCAATTTGGACCTGAATAAAGATGTGACATCTCGAAACAAAGTTCTTTTAGCTGTGGTCTTTATATTACAGGCGTATGAGGATGATCTTGCCGCGAAACGCCAGGTCCCACATAATGATGACTATTTGCGAAATCCAGAAGAAATCGTAAATTTTCAAAATACTGAAAAAAAAAACCTTTCCGGTAATTAGAATTTGTTTTAAAAAAACAAATCAATCGAAACGGTATCTCTTTTCAAGAGAACATATACTAGTGCTATATTTTAAAGATCTTATTAAGTTTCTCGTTTCAAGTTGCTCTTGGTTGACGCACTAAGCGCTTGGAGGCGAAACTTTCTATCTGCCAGAATCTCTCCTTAAAGCATGCTGAATTATTCGTACCCTACTGCCGTGGTATTTGATCTTGACTATACATTATGGCCGTGGTGGTGTGACTATCATGTCGATCCCCCAGTCACAAGGGTAGGCGATGAAGTGCTTGTTGATGCCTCGGGCTTCAATATGTCATTATTTCCAGACGTGGTGTCAATTATTAGGGAACTCAAAGAAAATGACGTGAAAATTATCTCAGCAAGCCGGACACCCACACCAAAAATTGCAGAGAAAATCCTTTCCTTACTTAAGATCGATGGCAAACCTTTGAAAGATTGGTTTGACTCTTTGCAATGGGGTGAAGGGACTAAAATCAAACATATAAGTAAAGGCATGAAAGAGTTGGGTCTTTCGAAAGAACTTAGCGCAGGAAGCGTGATTCTTTTCGACGATGAAGCTAGAAACAGAGATGTTGAGTCCATAAAGTGCAGCTTCGCCTACATAGCTAATTATCAAAAGGGGTTGACTAGAAAAATTTTCGAGGATGCATTGCAAGCATGGACTCACAGAAATGACTAGATTATCCCCCAGTTAAAGTGCTTCCCTTCAAAAATTGTAAAAAAATTTAAATTACTTTGTACATAAGTTATTATTCTCCAAACATATCAATGCCCAAGAATTTGACTTAAAATCGCCAATAGTTTCAATAATATCACCCTCATTGCGAAAAGGACACTAATGCTTATACGAAAAACTCTATTGGGTAGATTCAAGTATGGCGACAAGCTCATCATGAGTAGCATTGGGAGGAGGATTGATTTCTTTCTAAAGTAATTAGTATTGTCTTTTTGATTGTGAGTTTCATTTGTACTTACCTCAAGTAATTTGGACTTGATGGAATTAACAGTCAAATTTTGATCACCGTGCATTGGTATAGATTCTTGAGCGAGGTTGTCTGTTTCCTTTCCATCAGCCTCCATTGGCAAAGGGGTGTTATCTTCCTCAAGATTACTTTTCGACTCGTATGAACCAGATTTGAACGCTGCTTTAATGTGTGGAAATGTTTTCAAAAGAAGAAAGCCACCCCCTATAATGAGGGCACCAGTAATAGCACCAGAAAGCCTCAAGTTGTTTTGCTTTAAGCGGACTGCCATAATGTAGAAGTTTTTGGTATTGGAAGTGAGTCTCTCGCAGGTGCACTCAATTTCACTACAGAAATCCTCACATGCAAGCTAGAGAATCGCGCATTAAAACGTGAGCTTTGCAGAAATATCTCATTCATGAAGTTTACGGAGAGCTTTCGAACACTTATACCGTAATTGCGAAGGATCTTAAGTTCAAATTCCCAGGTAAGGCATTTTGCGAGAAAACAGACACTTGGAAACCTCTGAGAGCATCTAAATTGATTTGGGTACCCCACACCACTGCGACAGAATACATGCAGTACATACAAGGAGGTTATCCTGTTTCTTATCAAATCACCCCCTTGTGAAAAAGCATAGGTACCACAGTATGTCGCTCAATATTTTTGTCATTTCAGAGGAGGATGTCGAAAATAAAATGATTGAATTAGACAATAAGGATAGTTTTGCACTAAACTCCAAATTGGACTTGCTTCGTTTCATATTTGCTGGGACAGGGGTGAGCGATTTGGAGCTTTTCGAAGTTAAACGCTTGTCAAAGAGACATAAAAACTTTGTACCTTTAAACACAGAAAAAGATTTTCGAGAATTCAAGAGAAGCATGAAAGTCAAAAAGCGAGCAAAGATTATCGTTTTCACTGACAGAGGACATAGAGATCAAGTCGACGGATTAGACAGATTGAAATTGTTAAACACTTTACTTTATTCCTTCGAAAAAGACTTTGATAAGCATATGTCCCTGGACGGAGATAGGCTTCAGATAGATCAACAGAAAGATGACGTTTTGAGCTCGTCATCTGTCAAGCATACACATGAACACATCTCTTGCGACGCTTGTGATTGTCTCGGTCCCGAGTCTATAAGCGGGGTGAGGTACAAATGCGTAATTTGCCATGACTATGATCTCTGCTCAAGCTGTTTCTCATCCGGACAGGCCTCTGGGTCTCACGAGAAAAGCCACCCCATGATTGCGGTTAACTCTCCCAATGATTTGGGTAAATGGGGTTTACTGCCCATCTTTGAAAGTGTCCATCCTTTCAGTGCAAACACGAGTCCTTTTCAAATTCTCCAACAGAAGATTTATGGGGGGCCACTCATTAGAAACGAGAATGATTTCACACACACACGCGAGGATCAAGTGGAGAGGGATTGTCGCAAACGAATGATGGCCAAAGATTCGGGAACTGTCGTTAACGACTTTGAAAGTTTGAAACAGACCCCAGATCCAGTTTTGCTAGAGCTTAGCTTCAAACCTATAGGAAGGTCATTAGCGCATGCTGTGATTAAAAATATGAGCGAGGGCAGTTTTGATATCAACGGCTTTAGATTTGATGTTGAATTTGGTGACTATGCAAAGTCATCTACATTGGTCGAGAGAAATCAAGTGATGAAGCCAGGAAGAAGTATTAAATTGAATGTTAGAATCAACAGTTGTCACTTTGGATATCCAATTCAATTTTCTTTGCAGAAGGGACTTATTCTGGGAAGAGGGCAACTTAGTCACAAATCTGAAAGTGGAAAATTGCTTTTGACAAAGATTGATAATGACACTAGCGTTCAGATCACTCCCTCTTGCTTTGAACTGAATCAAATCACAGAACCAGTGCACACTTTAATTTTACCTAATCCCAATAAGGAAATGAGTGTCAGTGCGTTAGAGTTTTCAAACACCGCGCGGGAGCTGAAGCTGGAAGATAATTATGATATCGTCAGCATGTCGGACGTTGATGAGTTGCTCTCTGATTTCGAAATTGTATCTCGCGTGAATTCGATTCAAATGTGACACGTTTAGCCAAAAAAATAAAAATAAATAGGTAAATTCGAAGTTTGTATTTCAGCTGCTAGTCCATTGTATTAAAAAAAGAACAAAATGTAGCTTCCCTGTTGACGATACTGCATATAACTCAAAATTACTGTCTCACGCTCAATTATTCGCTTATCACGAACACTTGAAAATAGTTATGGTGAACATCAAAGACACTGCTCCTGAGAGCGAAGGTATGTTTCTGCTTCATGTAGCCTGAAAGAGATGGATCATGCTAACAGAAAGAACAAAAATTTAAGCAAAAGTGCAATGAATTGCGAAAAAGGATTGCCGAAGTTGAGGAGAGTAACGAAATCTCGACTTTAGCATTATCAAGAACTAGATATTCGATAAGAAGGCTAAGGCTAGAGTATTCCATTTTATTGGAAAGACTTGAGTCTAAACTTCCCACCAAAGAGATAAATAATATATCAGGCTACACCGAATCCGAGTTCAGACAGCCACTTTTGATAAATGAGGATTTAGATACAAAATTTCAATGCATTGACAAATACAAGTCCGTCAAGCCCAAAGATTGCCCAAGCTTGAATTCATCGAAAAAGGAGATAAGAGATCCTAACATGCCAAAGCGACCCACCAATGCATACTTAATGTTCTGTGAGAGAGAAAGGGAGAACATTAGAGCTGGCCTTGAACGCAAAAATTTAGGGCAACCAATAATGGACTTTCCCAAAATCTTGACAGAAATTTGGAGGGGAATGGATGAAAGAGAACGTATGCCATACTGGAAACTATTTTTAGAGGACAGGGAAAGGTATCAGCTGGAGATGCAAATTTATAGCAACAAAAAGCGAAGTTTCGACGAAATTTCTGACATGAATGTTGATGAAAACAACGTCAAATTGGACCGGGATGAAGAAAGTGCTGCATTAAATGATTCTAGGTCCGAGTCTGGTAGCATTCATGATTCAAAGAAATCAGATGAAGGCGTAGTGACTTATAGTCGTGAAGAAAAAACCAACAATCCAGAAGTTGGGGTTGATGGTCTTGAAGAAAGGAATGAAAATAGGCAGGATGAAGAGGAGATTCAAGGCAACAACTCTGGAAGGCAACTCGATCATGTGGAACAGCGCAGTCAGACAAGCCTCGGACCTAACGGCTTCGAAGAGAGAGGTGTTCAGGTTAAAGCTCCACAAAGAACTTTGCACGTAAGCTCCAATGATGCTTCAAATCGAGGCGAAATCTTTGATGCCCATGGTGTTGATGGCGCTGTAGATAAAGAGCCTTCGGAGCAGTGAGTTCATTTTGAAATTATGGTATATCAAAAATAATAGGTTCTTACCACATCTTTGATACGTGGATTTGAAAAATTACCGTTACTTATACATTATGCTATGCTATAATGTGTTTGAAATTGAGATTTATTTTAGTTTCGCATGCATCAAGTTCAAGTGCGTTTTTTTTTAGACTTATGGGGTCCTTTTTCATCCCGATCACGCTTTCTCTTCAGTCTGAATTTCTCATTTCTGCTCATTCTTTGATTTGCAGATATTTCAGGGGCATTGATTGCCAATTGTGCTCTATGAGCCCTCCTTTCTGATCTCCTGTCATCAACATCTTTACGCACTGAGTTGTGAATCTCTCCAAACTTTGATATTCCTAATCTTTTCTCCATGATCTTTAAGCATTCTTTTGCCATGGTTTGTAGTTCCGTTTTTTCGTCTGTATTGGGTTTAGACTCGAGTATCACGAAAAGTCCATGAATTAACTGCTTGGCAAGAAGAGTCAACCTTTCTGGATTTGCAATTTGAGATATCATTGCACCTAGCTGGATGGCTGCTAGTTTTGCAACATAGTCATTCTCTGCAATATTTTGTCGCATCAAAAAACATATTTTAGATACGACGAATTCCGTGGCCAGCTTGTATGCCTGGACTTCATCGTCGGGCAAAGAATTTTCGAGTTCAACGGTGTTGCAGAATGCAGTTCCTTGAGATTCCCAGCGACTCACAATTTTTATGAGATTTTTTACCACTTGCTGACCTAGTTTCTGGGAGACTCCCGGTGCTTTGAGCTGTCTGACTAATCGATATGCAATAGTTTGAATTTGTTGATCAGAAAGTTCAAAGGAGATATTATCCAAATTGCCCAATAAAGTGCCTATCAAGCGGGAGCTTAAATATCTGACCCAACTGTGTGGGTACAATAAGGTTTCCATTAAATTCATCCACATGACTTCGTAAACCTTGGAAAAGATTTCTGCTCCGTGATATTCACACATCGATGAAAAGACATTCATGGCAGTATAAATTAGTTCCCATTCTGCTTCTTCATCCTTGGATCCATTTTTTGCAGATGATATGATATTCAGAGTCGTGTTATACGCAGCAGAATCGAGCTTGAAGTTACTGCCAAACCCTCTGCTTGATGCATATAATTTGTAAACAATGAGACCACATCTCCTAAGAAGAGTATTAGTATCTTGAGTAATCCAAGAATAGCAGAAGTTCTCGATGGGAGCTAACTTTTCCTCGCTCACCTTCTTGATAATTTCAGTGATGAGAATTGATGCCATTTCACGGCAAGTCAGGGAGTCATCGGAAACCGCCACATTAGCCAATCCAACAAAAAAGCTCGCACATAATTGTTCGAGAAGCGAGGGCGGAGCGCTCAGTACAATCGCGTGTATGAGTTCCAATACTGATTGTCTTCCGGACTGCGTTGGGTATTCCAAATTATTGACCAAGAATTTGAATGATTTATCAAGTTTCGATGAGCTATGTTCATACTCCATCAAAAATTTGAAATATAAATTCCTCGAAGTGTCCCGGATGGTCTTGTTGTGATTGACTATCATGATTGTTGAGACTTTCTCCATGATTTCATATACTTCTGGGAGCATGACATGCTTGGAAATAATTGCTTTCAAGAAATTGAAAGCTCGACTTTGCTTTTCTGGATCCTCCAAATCTGGCATGATTTTCACGAGCAAGTATATTATTGCGGTGTCACTTATTTCAACTGTACCTCTGTGAGTCACAATAGTAGCGACATAACGCAAGCAAACTTGGCAAAGCTCATTAGAAGTAGATGGCATGTTCTGAATAATTTCAAAAGCTCTCAGAGCCGTCTTTTCGAAGAATGGATCCTTGGATTGTGGAAACTGAAGCCTTGCAATGATGTCTAAAACCCTGTATATGGAAACCAATAGTTGTTCATCTTCGGAATGTAAACTTGCTTCAATGTTGGGTAAAAATCCATCTAAATTTGGCACTGTTTGCAATGATTCATGTTTAGTCAAAGCTGACTTCAATAAAGTAAAACTCAATCTTTGAATCGTGTAGAGCGCTTGCGATCTGTCAAAATTATTTTCGACTGTCTTGGAACTCAAATTGACGAGAAAGTGATCATCAGCCTTTTTTCTATCTTTTGAATTGACGCTCATGGAGTCATTCAAAGACTGGGAATAAAGTTCGTAACACAAAATTAAAATATCAATTTTGGAGGAATTGGGATTTTTGTGAAGACCAGTAGAATAAGACTGGATCAATTCATCTAGCTTTTTCTTTGTTTTCAACGGAAGGTTTTCTTTCAAGAGCATTTTGATCGGTTCAATGAGATAATGGAAGTGTGGTAAGGTTATAAGTGATGAAAGAATTTGACCTGATTCAAAACTAGTCCTAGCTTTAACTTCCCTCATCTGACTAGTATAACCCTCGGCATCTTTTTCAGTCCCTACAGCACCGAAAATATCTTCCATAATGACACTGACTATAAGTGACACTGACCCATCCAAGTCACCACATGTGAAAGTTTCTCTCACAGCTTCCAAAACACTATGAAGTGTGTAACTCAAGACATGAATTTGTGATCCTCTTGTAAGGGCAGATCGAAGTTCTTTCACAACAAATTTGAAATATTTGGGTCCCAATATCGACGACACTTTACTCAATGATGTCCTAACTGCATCTCTAATACTTTGCGATTTGGATCTTAATGCTTGACATGTGCTGGTCAAAGTGCCAGAAATAGCCGGTTCAGCAATGCTATTAGAAACACAGAGAAGGCAGTTGATTGCGGCCTCGAGCAAACCTGTCCGAGCGCTTATTGTGTTATCATCTCTGACCTTCAAAACTTTCAAAACCGGATTATAAAACTCTTCCATGATTTGCTTGTCTAGTTGAATAGTATCCTCAGGCAAATTATTGAAAGATTCATCTTTGTTTTCGTTTTCTTTTCTCAGTGCTTTGATAGACTCGAGAAGCCCTCTCGATAGAGTGATTACACAATGCACAGCGTCTTTCATTTCATGAGGAGAAGCTTTTATCACAGCAGCAATTTTTTTCCTGAACAATTGTCTAAAATGCTCCCATTTCAACGACCTCACCAAGAATGACCAAAGTATCAAAGTCTCATCCAAGAGATCTCGGTATCTCTCATCTCGACAAGCTGTGTAGGCTTCTGTCATAGGCAATATGTAGTAATAAATTGCATTTGAAGTCAAGCGTGATTTGACTTCTTTGAGCTGCTTAATTGCATCTAACCTGCACGATAATTGAATGTGAGTAAAATTTTTGAAGAAGTCAAGATCGTCATCATCAGATAATAAAATTTTCATCGAAGTGAACTCATCTGTTAGATCATAGTTTTTGACCAAATAGGACAAAACTCGAATGTAACCATCCCTAACAGCTTCTGAACCTCTTTTGAGGCCTTTTCTAAGCTGAGGTAAAATCACAGAATTAAGTAAAAAGGTACCATTTTCGGCGTCAAGAGAAGAATCGCCGATCAAGGAGTCGATGAACCGCATTATAGTAAAAGCTGCATTTGATCGAATAACAAGTTCATCAGGATCATTCATAAAATACAAGCAGCAATACATCACTGGTGTCCATTGTAGCGCTGTGAGGTCGTTATAAATATCTTCATTGATAACTCTGAATGCTTGTAATCTTCTTTCAAAATCAGGTTCTGATAATCTGGTAGCAGAATAGGAATTGACATTAGCCAACACATCCCCAATTTGTGCGTATTCTGGAAATTTTGAGCCAATTGCACCGAAAATTTTGACCAAACACTCCCGCACATCTCGGTCTTTGTATGTACGAAGAGCCTTCGCAGCACATTCATAAAGTCCTTTCATGTCTTCGAAGGAGCACTCAAATTGGTTAATAATTGGAATGAGGGAGAGAAGAATACTGATCTTGTCATTTGCTGCGATTTGCGTTGGGGGTTTATCAAGGGCCGCAGCACAAGAATTCACTAATTTCTTCATGAAAACTTGGTCAGACACAAAGTTGCCCTCAATCACAAGCAACAATAATGTTGCAGAGCGAGAGTTTATTTCCCTTTCCTCGGAATCTTGAACAAGAGAAGGTAACAAGACAAGCAAGCAGTCCACGATCATGGCCAACACAGTAACAAATTTTTCATCATTTATGACCTTACTTGTGAATGCAGAAATGCAGAAGTCCAAGATTTCAGAGCGAACACTATTTTTGGTATGCGGATGTGAAAGCAAGCGCATCAATGCTGCAACTGGAGCGAAGTTGTCGTAGTACAAAAAGGGAAGAAGTGACGTGGATCCCATCCATCCAAGCATGACTTGCAACAAGGCTGAAGGCTGTTGTAAATTTTCTTGTGCAAAATTGCCAAGTCGAGGCTTGACGACTGCACTGAAAATCAAATCCGACTCCTCGCTCCAATCGTATGATCCCGAAGTGATCTTAAACAAATGATCAAGACATTTAAATCCGCTTTGCCTTAAACTCTTAGCTTGTTTCATCAATAAGTCGTTATCTCTGCATTCATCAATAACTTGCTGAGCACTAATCAATGTAAAGACTAAGGGTTTTATCGTTTCTTTGAGTAAACTTGCATACTTATAGCCCAAGCCGTTGAAAACTTCGAACAACAAATTGAGATACCCTTGCATGTTATGGATATCTCTATTAGTCGCAAGAGTAAGTTTTTTTGAAACAAAGAAATCTGAGTATGCAATCTTCTCTGTAGTGATTGATAAGAATTGAAGAATATTCTCATCAGGTAGATTTGGCAATACTGAAGCTATAGCAAACTTTCTGCTGTTCTTGTTATTATTGTTCGTTAAACCTTTAGCTCTACCGTAGAGAATCCGCAAAACTATTGGCATAACATGAACCCTGTCAGAATCTTCAATCATGGAGTCGGAGTCTTTGCTGACGAGCAGCTGCAACTCATCGCGGAATAACTTGTCATCAAGTAAATTTTTCAAATCATCTTTATACTTGTTAATCTCCACAATTTTCCAGGCAAAAACGATATTGAGAGACTCTTTCTGTACCTCCGGCAATTTGGATGAAAGATTCTCTAGAATGAGGGTGAAAAGTATGTCATTCCCCTCTAATTTCTTCAAGTTCTTGAATTTGGCAAAAGTGGTAAGCAATTGAAGTTTGTCTTTCGCAGACCAATCACTTATTTCAACAGATTCATCTTCTGAGAAATTGTACAAGTCGTTTACAATCTCAATGAGCTGGGATCCATGCAGCTGAGCGACAAACTGCGCCGCTTGTAAAGCGGAGATGACTCTAGTTCTCATATTTGTCTTGTACTCCAAGTCATAATTCTCCTGAATTGTGTTGAAAACTGATGCTTCGTACTCGGATGTGAATTTGAAGATTGTCGAAGATGCAACCTTAATATTATTATTGAGTCTGTCATCAGATGTTTTGAAGTGCTTTTCTTCTGAGTCTGTAGAGTCAATAGACATGGGTTGCTGATCTGGGCATGAAACAGTTTGCTCTCTATAGCTCATACCTATGAATTTCACTAGAACATCCCAAAGCAAATCAGTACAACCAGAATTAGCAAGACTTGGAAGAAATTCATAAACAGCTAGCCAACATGGACGGAAATTGTTGGACAAAATACCAATTATAAAGTGGATGAACATTGATTTCTCTCCATACCCCACCTGTCTAGATTTCACAAACTGATCGAACAACACACGAATTCTTAACTTGATATCATTTGCATTACCAACTTCAAGAGGCACTTGGTCAACGATTCGGATATTCACCAAGAAGGAAGGGAATGGTTTCTGGACACATTTGTAAATGGATGCTAAGCAATCTATTGTGCCACATCTGAGTCTTTTGTTTGGAGCACTGAGATTCGAAGCTAATTGAATTCTGAAAAAATCGAAATCGAGTTTTATGCAGTTACTCGCATGTTCAGGCCATACATCGACTAAAGTCTTAAGACTGTCAATATACTCGATCGATTGCTTCGACTTTGCCATTGTGTTTTTGACTATCTCGAAAATCTTAGGAAGTTCATCGAATTGACTCATGACTGAGTTAGCAAGATTCAAAGTGACACCTCTCAAACCATTGAGTAACAAAGAGTTTGTAAGATGCGAGGAGTCTATCTTGTCCAAGACATTTAATAGTAATTGAGAGTCCAATGCATTTGACGGCACATATGAAGCTAATCTCAATTTCCAATAGAGATTTATCAAACTAGAGTCTTCCAAAGTCTCGGTTTCCAGTTCAATTAATTCAAAGAGATGCTTCAGAACTTGTGCCGGTACAATTACATTCGAAAAGTCATACCCAGAGCAACCCCCAATCTTGATCATGAACCTAGCGACACTGAGCATGTCCCTCTCAGAGCTCATTTGACTAATAACAGTTTGGAGATACTTATTGACACTAAAAGTAATTAATTTATCTCCAGAAGTCATTAATGAAAGCTCATAAAAACTCAAAAAGTATCGAGAGTCAGGTTTTGATGATAAGTAATCTGCCATAAAATGGAAGGATTTGTTTAAGGTCTGGAGGTCCGAGTTTCTGACAATGATTGTGAAAAGATGAGCAGTAGTTGCCAATAATGAAAAAGGCAAAGTCTCATCAGATGCCAAAAGATATTCTGCTCTGTTAAGTACTTTTTTGACAACATCTAATAAGCGAAGCCAGTTCAGTATTTTATCTCCAGAGTCTGAAAATGACATGGTAATCAACAAAATCAAAATATTTCGAAGTCGGTCATGAGATTCAGCCACCTGGATCACATCCTCAAAAATATCCATACAAAGAATGAAGAATCTTTCACATGAGTCCACTGAACCGTGCTTCAAGATTTGCAAGAGTGTGTCACATACTGTGTTAATTTGCGCATCACCACCCTTTGCGCTATCAAGAGCACTAGAGACTAAAACCGTTAAAACTGCACTTGCTTTTGAATGAAAGGTCTCTGCTGTGTTTTTCATAGATTCACTGAAGAGAATCGCCAAAGACTCTCTGTAAGAATGATTTGTCTCAAGCTCCGATCTTTGCTCATAAAATGAATAATCAATAATGTCTTGAAATGCATCCTGCTTCAGTTTTTTGATCAAAAATGAAAAGGCCTCCGCGCAAAACCTTGATACGTAAGTATTTTTTGTCAAGATGAGAATTGGAAAAATCTCCATAAAAGTTGGTTTCAAATCAATTACAAGATGCCTGGCTAAATATTTGAACGCGAATGCCATGGAGTTGAAAGCCCATTCCAACACGTTGGCCGTATTTTTCATATTCTGAGAGTCGTTGGGATTCGATTTTTGAGTCAAGTCAAGAATCATTTTCAAATAAGTAATGTAATAAGGCATGAAGTCGGGTCCTAAATCATGAATGAACTGTGTGACAAGCTCCAACAAAGGCTGGATAGAGTTAATGTCATTCTTTTCGATGTGACTAAGTAATGAAGCAAAAATTTTTCCTTGATGATGAATAATTTGTGGCAAGGTCTGAGAATAACTCTCAATTTCGAAAATGAGATCCGTAAAGTCTTCACTGAGGTTCACTTCTTTCCAATGCTGCAAGGTGACCAAGAAGTGAGACGTTTCAACATAATCGTATGCTCTCGTATTCAACTTCTTGCTTGGCTCGATTTTAAGAGTATCAACCCTCTCTTTGAAAGATTTAAAGGCATGTTTTTTGCCAGATTCAGTGGATTTGTGAGTGGGCCGTGCCATAGTACATCGGGTACAGTATAGATATTTTTTCCGAGGTCATCTCATCATCTCGAAAGTGGCGAGATGTACGGATGGGAATCTAGATCAGTCAATCTGCGAAGAGAACATTCATGACTTCCGAAATGTTTTAAATTTTCGTGACGAATTTTAGAAATTTTGCTAAAGAAACTTAAAGGGCTCAAAAAAAAGGCTTGTTTCAGAATTGATCATTTAACAAGATGTTTTGGAATTTGGTGCCTCGAAGTCACGTGCCTAGAAAGATTGAGATAATGATAACCGAACACTGCAGTGCGTAACAGACAAAAGGGTATGGTCAACCAAACAGAACACAGTCCCCTCTTGGGGCCTAAAGAAAGTGAAAGAGCGGTGATTACACTTCAAGCCAACAAAACCGGCTCCAGGATATCACAGCTGCCTAAAATAGGGTTGCAAAGAATTAGCAGAACGAGTCAA
The DNA here is from genome assembly GCA_002374555.1 of Metschnikowia mauinuiana. Lineage (NCBI taxonomy): Eukaryota > Fungi > Ascomycota > Pichiomycetes > Serinales > Metschnikowiaceae > Metschnikowia > Metschnikowia mauinuiana. Next base: position 53,946 of record NKZY01000641.1, on the reverse strand, counting down.
AAACTCAAATTATTACCCGTGGATCCCAATTTAGATTCATCGGATGCAAACTTCAATACACAGTCTACTGACAATGCGCTGGGTACGGGTAGTGGCGTATACTCCCAAGTCACCAAAATTACGGATAGACCCGCTAGAAAGGATGCAGAAATTTTAGGAAAGCTGCATAGAGATCTTCTTCCCAGAGTCACCGCCTATTGCACTTGTGGGTCTTATAAAATGAAGGACTTATTGAGGTGGCTAAAAGATAGGAGAAGGATTCACAATACATCACCCAAACTTTTCGATGAATGTCTCTATACTCCATTCACTTATAAGGACTGGCGAAGTGATTCCGAGGATGATAGTAGGAAGCTCATTCGATTAGCCGATGACGGAGGTGACATTGAATTCGGTAAGAAAAGTGATGTTTTCATTTTTGAGTATGGTGTGATCATTATGTGGGGCTTCTCACCAAAAGAAGAGCAAACGTTTCTTGAAGACTTGGCCAAATTTGAAAGCGAAAAGTTATCCTCTGAAGACATCCAAGTGGAAGAATTCAACTATTACATTACTACATCATACCAGCCAAGAATTTACAACGATTTTATTACTCTAAAGGATGATTCGAATTACATGTTAAAGCTTTCGATATCACATGCATTGGCCCAATCAGTGAAGATTTCCCTATTCGAGGAGTTGGTGGACAACACTATTGAAGATACTCATGACATTCCTCAGCAAATTGCCCGAACCGGTAAAGTTGAAATGACCAGGGATGAAACAATGAAGTCAATCGGAGAGCTCTTCATTTTGAGAATAAACATTAATCTTCACGGGTCAGTTCTCGATTCTCCTGAACTCATGTGGGCAGAGCCGCACCTAGAGCCAATTTACCAAGCAACTAGAGGTTACTTGGAAATTAATCAGAGAGTCGAGTTACTTAATCAAAGACTTGAAGTTATATCTGATCTTTTACAGATGCTCAAAGAGCAGCTTGGTCACTCACACGAGGAAAATTTAGAATTTATTGTCGTCTTATTAGTTTGCATCGAGGTTTTGGTCAGTGTGGTGAATATTGTCGTGGATATTTTGACATTCTAATAGATTTACCACTTACTTACGAAGTTTCATTCGAAGAGAAGAAAAGAAATCATTATACGGTTCAATAATCGATGTGAGGTATGTGATGTGATTTTCATTGGTAAGCGTACCTGTGAAGAATATGAAAGGCCAAAATTTCTCTTAGGATATGGCGATTATTACATTCGAGCACGATCTCTCCGATTATATTTAATGAAGCCTAGACTGAATAAATTTAGCAATAATATCCTGCGATTGTAATCTTCGCCTATTGTGGGTAGTGCTCGTAATCAATTGAGGCAAGTTTTTTGTTGCTCTCATGCAGAAAGTGAGACAATATCGTGCATATAAGCTATCTAAGGGATGCGAGAGTGTATTTAAATACTATATGCCAAATTATTTGATCCTCGCACTCAATGATGTCAATTTTTACACTCTCTTGCTGCACTTCCATGCTGTACCAGCCACAAAATTTTCGCATTGGCCACAATTTAAGACATTCAAAAGCCCTACAGCTCAAAGAGCAACCATTAATTTGAAGAAAACATTACTGGATCTAACTCATAAAAGCATAGGAAAGGTTAAAAGTTTCTGAACCCAAGAAAAAAAATCCATTGCTTCTTTTTTAAAGCTAGAAGAAAGCCAAGAAACACCATTTGCTGTTCAGACACTTCCTAGCAACACCAGAGATGACTGAATCTCATGTATGTCCCTTGTCAAATTTGATAAGAACAAGTAAGCTCTCATCGAACTTCATACGCAACAATATCCACACTATTAACAAGCCTGTTAAAGTGATAGTCAATCCCAACTTTATGGATATGACAAAAGACCACACACCTGAGGAAGTGAAAAGTGGAAGAAGACTTGTTTCATTGCAATTCTCCCGTGAAGATAGTTCCACATTCCGGATAGATAGCATGAAAGCAGAACCCAACTGCGTGGTGAGAAAACCAAACCAGCTCATTATTTCTTGTATTCGTTGGGAGGATAAGGAAGAATGCGTGGTAACTTCAGTTGATATTCTTTTAGTTCTTGAGGCTTTGGTCAACGAGACTTTTAGTGTCGAAGAAAAGAGCAGAATACGCAGAAATTTGCAATCCTTGAAGCCATTCACTGTGACCAGAAAGTCTGCGAATGAACTTTTCAAATCGGTAATGGCTATGGATAATCCAAAACCAAGGAACATAGAGAAAGACTTGAAGGTATTTAAATGGAATCAATTTGTGGATGCGGTTACCAAGGTCATGTCCAAATACTCCTCGAACCCGGCAGTCTTTGCACAGTCCGATGCTTCATGTGATGCAAAGCTTGGCAGTAATAATTCGAATTTCAACCAGCCAACTTTCACATCAGCGCCATGGTCACTTCCAGGAAAACTTCCTCAAAGTGATTATATTCTGCAGCCGAGGCCTCGCAAAGCAATCTACCCAATTCATCAATGCAAATTCCAAGCCTTGTCTACCAATGGGATATCCTACATGGAGTCAAACACAGGGCAACTCACATAAAGACAGAACATCCAGGTCTGATATAGACAACAAGTCAACTTCTGAGGGTTCAGGATACCTAACGGATTTGTCATTGAGGATCAAACCTCAAACAGCAAATACATCTGTGTTTGGTTCCTCAGAGGGCGCGCTAGGGCTGAGTGGAGCTGATAATCGCAAGAATACCGACTCCAATTCGGACAATTCCACTCGTACGCGACGCAACTCCCAAGATAGTGATGACCTGGGCGATATATCATCCCGGGGATCGTCGACGGAGTCATTCAAGATCAAGGATAATGGGCAAAAACTAAGTCTAGCAAACATGGAAAAACACGATCGTCAGTGGGAACTGTTGTTTTCAAACGGACCTAAAAGCGATGAAAGCAGTCCTATGGAGGTCCAACCAGAGCAAAAGATTCAAGGCGAAAGTAGCCAAAGAAAGTGTGGGCGTAAAAGAAAGAAAAAGGAGCGGAGAAGAGGAAAAAAGGCCGCTTTACCAATCATTTCCTCCTCGTTGAATCGTTCATTTCCATTGCCCAACCCGCTGCAGATCGAGATGTACTCGAAATCCCCGGATCTCGTTGTGTTGGATCCGCTCAGTAAGAAGCATTCTTCAGAATCATCATCACCATCAACATAGCATAATTTAATTTCCCTTGTACAGAAAAAAATCACTACATGAATGTAGTGAGCGTTGTATTTAGTGAACCATTATAGCAATTATCGTTTGACCTGAGGTAAAGAGTGCTTGTAGTCCGACACGCTCTGGATAGTCGCTTTCTCACCTGGAGCGATTGTGACAACATTTAAGTAATCCGAAGAGGTCTTTACGCTTTCAGTATTTACTGAATTATCTAGCGTAAATGGAGTTGCCAATCTTGGTAATTCAAAAGCTTTCTCAAACAGCTCTTGAGGCGCACCTGATTGAAGAAGAATAGAGCGGGGCCCAATTATTCGAACGAACTTCTGACTTCCTCCAATGCTTTTGGCACCAGTCTTTCTCGCGCGTTTTATAAGCTGAAGAATTTTCCAATAATAAAACTTTGCTTCCATTTTTAGGTCTTGCGCTGTCTTTAATTGCACGGGGCGTATGGGGGTGACAAGCTTTATATTCAGATAGGTGACAGGATTTGAATATTGAATCACGCAATTTTGCAAATCATGTGGTCCGTTTACTGATATTCCAATCAAGCTCTGCTTATTAACCGCAATCTCCTCACCCTCAGATAGAGTTGCTGAGTATAATAGCCCATTCCCAACTAAACCAAGTGCTCCCCTTCCATGTACAAAAGTATACCCAGACTTGATCCAACTGAACAAGCCAGTGTGCTCTCTCAGGTTCAAGTTGAATTTTTTACTCAATCTTCTGGAAATCTTTGAGGGCAATCTGTGCATCGAGACGTTCAAGGAAGGTCCTGTATAAACCTGTAGGGCATCTCGCTTTAATACAGCCCAGTCTTTCGTTCCATCAACAGACACGGTAGCGAATGACTTAGGGGTCGTCTTTTTGAAAACAGATGGGAAAATTGTAGGCGTACTTGAGGAAACCATCATTGTAAAAGGTGTTGAGCCCAAAATTTCATGGAACCTTGAAGCAAAATTTCCATAAAGAAGTCTGCGAAATGGATCAATAAACTTTGAAGTAAGCTTTATGTTTGCAAGGTCGGCTTGTAACGTTAAAAGTGAGTTTCTTCTGATATATATCGGCAAAGAGGGTGGCGCTCCGATGGTAAGAGCTGAAGGTGGTGATCCAATTGCCTCTAGTTGCACTTCGTCCACTGTTTTTAAATTGGGCAAGCTCTTCACATGGCCTAAGTTTTTCGAGTCGCCTACGGAATCATACCTCGTGGAGATAGATCCAGAAGCCATAGAAGCCTGATCAAGACTGGCCCATCGAATGGATTGCTTGAAGTTTGTCCTGCTTATTCTCAGCATTGAACGTTTGCAAGTTGAAGTTGTAGTTCGAAAAATGAGCTGTCGCGGGTATAATTTCGAAATCGGTTTATTGAGCGAGACTTGCCTCGATTTGAAAAGCAATAGTTCAGACCATGAGGCATTTAAATCAACTAATATTTGTTTAATGATGACAACACCAAACAAAAAAAGTGAACACAAGAAAAAGAGAAAATACAAAAAATTGTTTACTAAATTTAAGAACCTGAGTCTGATTTGTTGTCCGTTTAAGGCAACGTGTGCTCCAGTGGCGCAGTGGTTAGCGCTTCGTGCTTATAGCCGTTTTTCGACGTTGTTTATAACAAAGTCACGATCGTGTGAGGAACGCGATGGTCGTGGGTTCAAACCCCTCCTGGAGCATGTCGTTTTTTTAAGAAAATGCTCCACAACATAATCTTTCGAGATGTTTACATGGTAGTGACTGGCAGAAAATGTTTTTTTTAAGTACTGGGGTAACAAGCACACAAGAAATTCTTCCGTGAAACAACCTCTCTAGGCTACCCTCTACAGTAGTTAGCAGTCTTTTCTCGTCTGTATATTGAAATTAGCCAGCCAATAGGCTAGACTATTGATGGCTGCGTGTGGTAAATATGTCGTGAACTATGTAAACAGAGATAATGTTCAGGCAGTTTTGACCTTTTCGTTTGAAATTCCCTCCTTGATGAATTTAACGAGTCTATCGCCATATTCACTTGCAGGTATGGCCGAGATTGTACTTCTTGAGTGATTGAAACTGCGCCACATGGTCTCTAATCTTTTCTTGAAACTATAATTTGTCAAGCAATCGATGATGCCGAGATAATAGATTTCAGAAATAGGCTCATTGTTTTCATTCGTCGCACGAATGCCTCCATTATGACCATAAAAAATATACTTAGATCGCCCTGGGAAAACATCTTTGGGAAGGTCTGTTCCTCTGTCTATATCCCTTGGGTTGGTTTTGAAGACTTCTTCTTTGAGATTAGACTTTGGATCGAACACTGACAATTTTTCATGATTTGCAGTGTTACCCAACTTCACATCATGAACGCCTAGTAATAAGGAATAATCCATGACATTAATCTTTTTGAGAAGACTCACATCAGCTTCCAACTGCTCAAGAAAGATCTTCTTCTTGTCTGGTCCGAACTTTATGTGGTCTTTTCTCTCAAGCCAGTTCAAGTCTTTGAGTGTAACAGTTGATAATTCTGGCTGCTCTTCTGCTTCTTTTGTTAAATTCGTGTATCGGCCCCAGGTAGATCCCTTCAAATCGTACTTCAAATGAATATCTCTATGAGGAGGGAAAAGATTGTTCATCACGATGAAGTGGATTGTTCTCATACCCCCATTGACCTTTAAGCGATGCAACCCATAGAATTGACTAATCAAAGTATTAGGGTTGCTTTTGACATGCAGATGATAATCTTTAAGTATTCTTCGTAGCTGCTTGTGCTCGCTATGATGAATGGTCTTGATTATAAATCTGAAGTCTCTGGAGTAATAAAAGAATGAGCCGCTTTTTCCAGTAGAGCCCAATTCGGAAAGAATGCATTTCCCTGTGATGGACATTAAATAATCCGCAGGATCAATGCCAAACATGCTTCTAAGCTCTCTAAACACTTCGGGTGCGTAGTCTTTGAATTTAAATTCAAATTTGGACGACGGTGTAACTTCACTACCTTCCATGTTAAACTTAAGTTTCTTTGTAGTCCGGAAGTCCTGGTCTGTCAACTTATTCATGACTCCCGAGCATCTTGAAACAGCCACTCTGATGCCTGTAAGCATATTGTAAGCCATGACAAAGTTTTGATGGCCCTCACTAATTTTGTTACCAAGAAGTACAGTTTCTTCCTCCATGAGATTTCGTTTCTGGATATTCTTTTTTATCAAAGTCTGCTTCATCCGCGCAATCTCAGCATCCTGGGCAGATTGCTTACGAGACATCTCCTCGGGTAATCGACTAGAGCTTTTATTCTTTTCTTTGTGCCAAATTTTTGTGGGAATTCTGCGTAAGCTCAGAAACTGTTTTAAATTTGGCCGTTCCAACTCACCGGATGCCCAAGGCCGGTTCATATCAGCTGACAATTTAGCAACTGCAGTAACATTGGGGGATGTATGTCTCCTCGCTTCTGTTTGAGTTTTAGTCAATGCAGTTTCGGGTATAATTTCGTCACTCAAACGAAAGTCTCTGTACTTATTCGGCCCACAGGCTGCGAGGTCAACCAAGTTCTGCTCATTGTTTTCACTGACACTCTTGTGTCCTTCTGGTTTTGGTTTGGGTGTCATCTCCGTCACTGTGACCATATCCAGCTCCGAGTCTTTCAATCTTTGGACCAGTAAAGTGTGCTCAGAATTGTTAGGATTTTCCTCCGCAAAAGAGCTGGGCACTGTTTCGCCGCTGTATGCCTCAGAATTGTCAGAATTAGCTCCGCGGATAGAAGCTAGAGAGGGAGAGGATGGACTTCTAGGTTTGTCTGCTTGATTGTATGGAGGACCTAGGTTTTGAATCTCGGCGGAATATAGGTCCAAGTTTTGCTTTTGAAGAAGAATTTCATTTTTATGGGTTGAGAGATCCATCAGCTATCAAACCTCACGCAAACGGATGAATCTGAAAGACCTGACAACGACGGTCTGACTTGAAGACTTCGGGGCGTTTGTGATAATATGAGTTTTGCAAAGAAAGACCTAGTTCGAGATACTAAACTCAATAAGAAACCTGATGCAATGTGCTTGTTGGAGTCTGTAAACCACGTATGACGAAATGTACGACGGAATGCTTCAGACAAAATAGGGACAGGTAATAATAATTGGTCGGCAAATGAAGGTGACTTTTCAAACGATACACCGTAGGTGTAAATAGGTAGTGCTAAGAGATGGAGTGTTATGGGGAAAAGCAAAGAGCACAAAAATGAATGCAAGGATGTTTTGTAAAAAAAAATAAAGAGCCTAGATAGTCAGGAAACTAGAATCAGATTTTGGAGTGCCTGCGTGGCTGAGAAAATCCTCGCTTAGCACATACGTATCACGTGTACTACCATGGAGCGTGACCGCAGGAGCGAAAAACGGGCTTATTATGGGCATCTGATTAATTACGAGCTTTGATATCTATTGCCTACGAGAACTATTTCGTTTTGATCCGTGTACAAAAGTGAAACGTCACGGTTTGGCAAAATTAGCGAATTTAAGAGCTTGTGCATCTTCGCAAGGTTTCTTGGCCGCACGGGTATTAGCTAAATAGGTGAAATAGAGACCCAACGCAACTTGTTTGGCAAACGATCACAAGAAAAAAAATAGAAGAGAACAAGCCGCTACCGAAAAAAAACTCACCAGCCATTGTCCCGACCTTCTTAGAGGCTTAGAATGCGCGAATAGCTTGCTCGAGAGGGGAAGTTGTTTGTGAGTAGCGCGCGTGCGATGCCGTATTCAAATCCCGCGGTAACTAATCATGGTTCATTATCGTCTATCTTTGTCGCAGTCATAGATTTTATGCCATACACAATTTTAGCCATGAAACAATTTTGAAGAGCACGAAAAATGACCTGAGAGTACTCCGATAGCTACAACTGGAGTTTTGATTCGATGCAATTTCGGGCCCTTTTCTTACTTTCTTTGATATTTCCTAAGGTGGTGTTCACTATGGCAGTCATGGGCCTAGGCGACATAATCACCGTGCCCAATATGGAAGACTTAATTGCAAAACACGCAAATGTCTTAAGCGGCAAGAAATCCAGATGGAAAAAAAGAAGAAGGCCCAATCAGCAACTCTTCTACATCGAGGACACCAACTCCTACCTTGCCCCAACCGATTTGCAGCAAAAGTGGCTTCGGGGGTCTGAAAACAGTTTGAGCAGTTTTGTGCGGGATCTGAAGGCTATGGCGAACGTACGTCGCAATAGCAATCAAATCCAGTACACACATTTCTACTTCAAGGATCTCCGTGACGAAATATCCAGAAAGCTTCATGCTGTATCGCTTTGTCACAGCGAATTGTACGGAGAGGGAAGTACGGTGTCTATGCAGGTCGTTCTGGCGGCGGTTACAGGAATGTCTGGTGGATTGCATATAGACCCTGAAATCAAGCACGCAGCTCTTGGTTTACAAACAAGTTTGACCTTTGAGACAGCTGTTAGCACAGGAATGTCCATAAAGTGCAACATTCCAAAAGGAGAGTTAGGCCAGTTGTTTTTGAGTCGCACCCGCACACTAACCTACACCCCATGGTCTCGTACTGTTGTCTATGATACCCAGACCAAGGATTTCATAGACTTGAACTTGCCCCACGAAAGGTGGCCAGCTGAAAGGCGCATTGTACTGGATGGCATGGGCGAGTGGGTGTGCGCTACTAGCTCCAAGGCAGATTTGCAGTGCCATGGGGTGAAAGGGCTCTCAATCCTCGAGATCTTCAATTAAATAGCGTATGGTGGTGGGGGTGTTTCATCTGTCCGTCGCCTGTATTTAATGCAGTAATCTAGGCCTATTTACGAACGTCAACTCGGCTACTTTCCACTTTCGCTTCTTTTTCCGTACCTCGCGCGCCTCACAGTGCTTGCTACAATTTTCATAAAAGCTGTGTTGCCTTTTGCTTAGGCTAATCCACAATGGGACTCAAAAATTTATTCAAGCGTGGACCAACCACAGAAGAGAAAATCCAGGAGGCAGGGTTCGAGATTGCAGACTGCCCCGCGGAGTGTGCCACCTGCACCGCCAAATTCCCATCAAGTATATCTTTCCAAGATGATGACAAATCGAGTCTTTACGGTAGCACTGCGCCCTATGGTCTCCATATAGTGGTACCCACCAATAAGAGCGATTGGGCACACGATGCCACGGGCGTGAAAGATACCTTGGCCAATTCTGTTAGCAAATGGTCTGAGCATGCAGTATTCCCTGGTTTGGGTGAAACTTCCAAAATCAAAGTGACTGTAAGCTCCATCAGTTCGTTAAAATTGGAGAGTGATCCGGCATATATGAACCAGACTAGCGGTGATTTGTTGCTTTTCCCATTTTTCATCTGGATCAAAAACGTCAACCTTGAAAACGTGACTTCTGTACTCGATAAGGTGATTCCTGAGCTCATCGACCTCAGAGATAAAGGTGTGGAGACCTTCCCTAAGATCCAATATTCAGAGTATCCTGATGTTGAAGTGGTGCCAAATTTGAGCAAGGCGTATATGTTCCTTTGCTCTCACAAAACTCGAGATAAAAGATGTGGTGTCACAGCCCCTATCATGAAGAGAGAGGCAGAATTTTACCTCAGAGATCTCGGCCTAATGAGAGACTTTGGAGATGACCGTCCAGGTGGTGTAGATGTGGCGTATGTGAATCATATCGGAGGCCATAAGTACGCCGCGAATGTTATCATCTACTTGCGAAGCTCCGGGAAAAATATCTGGTTGGCCAGGTGCAATCCTAAAAACGTTTTACCGATTATTGACGAGTGCATTAATAATGATGGAAAGGTTTGGCCGGAAAAGGTAAGGCAGGTGCAACAATTTAAGAAAATAGAGTGGTAGTCATTGGTACTGCTGCATAAAATACTTTTATTTATTGAATCTTCTAGAAAATTTTCGAGTTCTATGCCTCTGTCTTCCATGCATCAGCTAAAGCTTTCAAAATATTCTTGCGCTTTTCCATGAAATCTGATGATTTCTTATTCATGATTTCACCATGTTCCAGTAAAATAGTGGTCAACCTGGGAATCTCAGATTTTATAAAAGATTTAAGGTTCCCGGAAGCAAATTTTTCGATTAATTTTTTATAGTAAAAAATCATTGAAATATCGTCCTGATACCAAAGTTCGCCCTGGTTGAACAAAAAGTCTTTGCCGAAGGCAGAAACCTTCTCCTGCAAGTCATCCACATTTTTGAAAAGCGACTCGACGGCTTCGACAGTGATGATACTGAGGGCCTCATCAAGAGCACGAATTCTGCCTCCCGTATTCAGCAAGCGGCCTTCTTTGTTGCGGCTCAACCCAGTGTTGGAATTGATGAATGATAGAAGATGAACGACGTCCACATCTTGGTCATAGACCAATGGGCTTTTCAAACCGTCCATGTCAGTCTTTTTTGGGTCGAAAAAAAGAATCGTAGGCAATTTTTCTGGATGGTATCTCTCTTCCAACTTGGTGGAGTGCTCTTTGATTTCAACTATTCCAAATCGTATGGTTTCATCGTCGTGTGCATAGATTGTATTGGCCAACTCTTCCCAGACGAAGTTCAATTCCTTTGAATTCAGTGATATGAGGGCTACAAGTGTCTTGTGGTCGACATTAAACACTGAGCCCTCAAAGGTGTCATCATCTAATTGCAAGACACGTGTAGGCTCAGTCTCATATTTTTTCACTCTATCCTTGAGTCTGATGCCCGAAACTTGCTGGATGAAATTGCTGATGGAATTTTCGTCCCTAATGCCCTCAAAAACCACCGGCTCGTTGTCCCCATTAAAAAGCATCAACATGGGAAATCCCGGAACATCGTACTTTTTGGTCATTTTCCGACCATCTTCGTCTCCATTGATCTTTACGATCTGCACTTCAGGTATATGCTCATATTTCTCTGAAAGCAGTTCTATAACAGGCATTAGATTCAGACAGTGGCGACACCAGTCTGCGTAGAAGTCCACCAAAGTGAACTTGCCACTATTGATCACCGCCTCTTTGAAGTTTTTATCATTGACACGTACCAAAGTGGATGCACCAGCCACTGTAAGCGTGAGTAAAAATTTGATAAGCTTCATGACTTAGGCGTCTGAGGTAATGTTCAGTGGATAAGTGCCAACTTAAGTCCAGCTCAATTTTAATTATTGCTAAATGCACCTCTGCAATGTCATGTTGAATTTTCCGCGCGCACAAATCGATATGTATAATTCAGTAGATCAGCTTAGGCTCAAAAGCCTTCAAGCAAGATAGAACAAACCGTTGTCATTTGAGGTTTCTATAAAAATGGAAGTTATCGATTCTTTTCATACAATTTGGACAATGTCTCTAAAGCTCAGGTGAAAGTTCACTAGGTTCGTTGACTATAGGATGATCATTACTACGGCATAGTAAACCTGATAACTTTTTAAGCTTCTGTTTCAACGAGGTCGTTTAAGTGGGATTTGAAACTCTTTATTCTTGGGTTCAAGTCATGGCAATGCGCGGTATTACGCTGATTGTACACTTGTTGTGCTAAGAACCTTGAGTGTAAAAAATATGTGATAAAAACCCTCTGATTTATAAACGTAATAATTAATTAACTCGAATGTCCGATTTATAAGCTTTCTAATCTCTCTTAGTCAAGGGGAAAGACTTGGAAGTGATATAGGACAATTGCTTAGTTGCAACACCAGCCCATGCATTGTACCATGCAATAAAAGCAGTAATCACGCCAATCACACCCCCTGCCTTCCCAACCGAAGCATGGCCAGAGAATTCACCACACGCCAATAAGATAAAGGTAATAGTGAGAAAGAAGAACAAAGAAAAAAAAGCCACAGTAGACTTTAACGTCACCAATGTCAAAAAGAAAGTGAAGATGGCCCAACCAATCAAGAAAAACCCAACAGCATTGGCCAACTCCTGTTTGTCCTCGTATGCAGCTGCAATTCCAAAGGCCTCAATGAAAATCGCAGAGTAAGAAAGCCAAAAAGCTCCGTACAGTGTCAATGCAGTGGCACCAAAAGTGTTACCAAGAAAGAGCTCCCAGATTCCAGCACAAAATTGCACAACTCCACCATAGAAGCATGAAAGTCCAATGACTATGTTTGGAGTGTGAATCCCCTGTGCACCTGCATTTGTAAGCGACAAGACGAATGTGGTCATGGCAAAAGCACTCAAGCCAACCACTGCTGGGTTACCAAACTTATTGTCGGACAAAGGAGCTGGCTGGGGAAACAATGTACCTCCAAAAGCCTGCATCAACTCATGTTTGTAGTATTTCTTGTTTCCCAAAATAACAAATTGCTCTGCCTCTCCTTCAACGGTAACGCTTCCGATTTTTTCGACAGATTCTGTCTCGACCTTCGAGCTGTGCTGGCTTAAATTTGAACTGCTCATTGAAATATATTAATTTTTTTTTGGAGTAAGTTTGGTGGTACTATTGGGTGTGTACAGACTTAGTTGAAATTTGACAGATGAAATTTGAGAGGTGAAATTTGAAAAAAAAAAATGTGTCAGCTCTCAAAATTTTTATTCTATTTAGTAAGAGGTATCGGCCCCACTTGAAGTACGCTTTGGGAAAATGAGAAAGTGAAGCGTGCATGCTGCGATGATGTAAACGACTTCGTCGCTTAAATGTGGGGCCTCGCCCAATTCGTTGAGCCCCGCAGGCAGACTTTTTTCGCTTTGGGCTAGCGCTTCTTGTTGCCTACATTTGATTGGCGTGCGCGGTTTTCCATCGCACGAAAAGGTTAGTGCGGGCAGGAACGCCAGATCTCCGACAGTTACTCCGCAACCCCACTTTCCTTTCCTCGTTTTGGACACACCTCCAGACATCAGTGGCACATATTACATACGCGAAGCATTTTATATCAGTTTATGATTCCTTCCCAGAGGTGCTTCTTTAAGGCCAGCAGATTGAACAAGCAAGTCGCATTGACATTTTTCACAAAGGAAACATGCCAGCTATGTAAAAATGCACGGCAAGTGTTGGACAGCGCTCTTGACCAAACCAAACCCAACAAGCCGCAGTTGAAAATTATCGACATCATGAAGCCAGAGAATTCAGAAGCTTTTGATAAGTACTGCTATGACGTACCGGTATTGCATGTAGATAGACAAGGACAAAACAGACCGGTTAAGTTCATGCACTACTTCAAAGAGCAAGACTTAGTCAAGGAGATAATCAGAGACACATCGTGATCACTTTCGTGTATTCCTGGTGTATTTGCACTGACATTCCACGAGGTCTTCTTTGAGCTGATCGTTCTCCAAAAGAAGCGCATCCCTTTCTTGTTGGAGAAGAATGATATTTTGGCACTGCCTCCGCAATCTCCGGTGTAATGTCACGACATATTGACTGTTAGAATCGAGGGAATCGACACCTCCAATACTTTTTTCCCAACGGCCATTTTTAAAACACAAGTTTGAAGGACTTTTGCAGATCATATTGCACACGTTCATCTGTAACACCAGGGGCCCCAAGTCTCTCTCAACATGTCTTTGTTTCTTCTTGATATACTCCTGAATGGAATTAAGTAAAATTTCAACTCTGGAAATTAATTCAGAGGTTTCTGTATCTTCATCCTCGAGCGAACTCTCGGTTTTGTCACTGCCAGCAACATTCCCCATAAGAGCCTGAATTTTTCGCTGTGTAGCCAATTTCTTGACTTGCAAAGAGCTGATCAATAGTGCGGCAGGGATAGAGAATGCCTCCTCTACGTAGCAATGTTCTTCGGCAAGTGGGGGCTGAGGCAGGAACAATTTATGATGGGTTCCAGGACTGGTGGTCAAAGTGATGCTTTTCATCTCCAAGAGTGTCTTCATAGCTCTCTCTATATCTATGTAGGAAATTTCTAAGTGCAGTAGACTCGTCCATAGAGTGTTGATTTGATTTTGTAGTTTGGGGTGTTGCAAAAGATTTGACATGAGTAGAGAAAGGGGCGTAAATTTAGTATACAGCATAGTGTATCAAATATAGAAGTGCGCTCATGGCTGCAAGAATCAAAAATCAAAAATCATGGGCCGAGCGCATCAGCATAGCATAGTATATTGGAACGACCCCTATTGAATTTCAAGTCTCTATATCATATAAATCAGCCGTTCCTGGCACAAGGATCACGCCTCACTCCATAAACCGAAAATCGAATATTTTGAGTCTTCAAGCTACGAGATTTCTTTCTAGCTCTTTACTTCACCTCTAATAATTGATTAGAATTTAGATGTTTGAATTTGATAGATATGTTAAGACAATGTTCAGATCACGTGCAAGTGACTAACGCATTCACGTTATTTGGTCGAATCGCACAGAACGTGCAAAAGCGCAAGAAAGAATAAGACGCCTAAAAAATCAAAAATGGTCTCTTCAGTTTAGAAGGGCCGGTACAAGAAAATCGGGATTGCTACTTCTTATCCTTATTCTTCTAGCATGGTAATTTCGTGCGAGTAAAATCTTTCGAACGTAATGATGAGAGGTCAAGTAAATACTGCACATAACACCAACGGCCCTCTCGGTGTAATCCATCTACCAAGCCATCTAGCAATCGAAGTACCAAAAACGTTTTCACTTAAAATTCTGACAGACACTGGTGCTAATGAATTAAAGTTATATTACTGGTTGTCATAGTAGTAACTATATACTTTAGTATACTATACTACTATAATTCAGCAGCATTACCCCACTATACTACTAGATTTCATTCTCTATGGTATACCTGTTAGATTTGCTAGATCAGTAGAGTATAGCATAGTATAGCTAGTGAAGTTTGGTATAGTGTTGTGCCAAAGTGAGTAGTAGAGTATAGTGAGTATTGAAGTAGTCAAAATTCTGTTCTAAAGTAGCGTTTTTTGGCCAAAATGGGAAGCATAAACTACTAGAATGGAATTTTCTTCATTCAAAAATTCTATTAGAGGGGGAAATTCTCTTCTGTATTCGAATTAGTCCTCACAATTTGATAGAAGAATCCAGGACTGCACATAATCGAAGTATCACTTTCTCGATACCCCGCAGTACTACATACGTGTCAGCGACGCATGCTTCTCTAGCGATCTTTCCGAATCACTTGCACCTTGCCAAAATCATCACACCGTATCTAGAATTAGTATGACACGCCAAAAAGTCGCCTTGGTTACCGGTGCCTCATCCGGAATTGGCTACGCCACCGCTATTGAATTTGCCAAAAGAGGCTACAAGGTTTATGCATGCGCCAGGCGGTTGGAGCCTATGCAGCCCTTGACCAAACATGGTATCATCATCAAGACTTGTGATGTCACAGTAGTTGACAGTGTTGAGGATTTAAAGCAAACCATTATTGCTAATGAGGATGGCTACCTTGACTGCTTGTTCAACAATGCCGGTCAGCCTTGTGCATTTCCGGCAATCGATGTCACCGACGAGGTAGTCACAAAATGTTTCGAGGTGAATGTTTTTGCGCCCATTCGTCTTACAAGGGAGTTTGCAAATCTATTAATTAAGGCGAAAGGAACTGTTGGCTTCACTGGCTCCGTGAGTGGAATCATTCCTTTCCCGTTCTCCTGCATATACTCGGCAACAAAGGCAGCAATACATCTGTATGCAGCAACACTCAGACTTGAGCTCAAACCTTTTGGTGTCAAGGTCATTAATATCGTCACAGGAGGCGTAAAATCAGATATTGCAGACCGGCGGGAATTGTCTGCGTCTTCGTTATATCAAGTGCCAGGAATTGAAGAGGCGCTCATGGAGAGAAGACAAATGGCCGCCAGGAACAACCCAATGCTGGCCGAAAAATACGCCTATCAGGTTGTTAATGACTTCGAATACCAGACTTTGGGAGGAAAGCTCAATGTTTACAGGGGCCAAATGGCTACCTTCTTGGGCTATTTGTTGAATTGGTGTCCTCGCTTTTTGGTGGAGAGATTTCTTATCAAGAAATTTAAATTGCAGGGAGTTTTTGCCGCAATTTCGCAAAAACACTCTAAGGAATGAGCTTAATATGAACTTGAAATTTTTTGATACATTCAGTTATGTGTTTAGCATAGTAGTATTCGTGTCATTACAGGTGAGCCGAGCTTGTTGATCTCCACAAAATACTAGTACAAGTTGTGTCAGATAAGATTGAGGCTGTCGATTGGCTGAATGGTTTGAGGAAGACCGGTTTCTATGCTCTTCACTACTGCTTCGATGCAGAGAAGTGCACGTAAAGCATCGTTTCCGGAGCATTTCACCTCAGTCTCCACGCCGTTTATCAAATTGACAAAATGCTCTAATTGGAGATCGAAAGGCATTGGCAAGCCTTTCGAATGTGTTCCGAAGTTGGACTTGGTCTCCAAAGATGGAGGAGGCGTAATGTTGGCGAACTCAGAATAGCTGCTCTTATCTGTCTCTAAAGACATTGGCAACTTTTCCGATTCCACGGGAAGCCACCAAGAACGATACTCTTCTGGTATGTTATTTTGGTGGTGAAGGGTAAGGTCAGGCACAGAAAGCGAGCCATTGCTTCCAAAAACCCTATAAATTCCCGCCACGTCTAGGTCGTGAGGAATGAGGGGATTTTCTCCAGTTCCCGACTCAAAGTTAAAAGGAGAGACTGCATTATCTGAACAGATGAATGTCCCACAGCAGCCATTTACAAAACGAAGGGTCAAAGCAGCACCTTCATCCACGTGGTCATCAATACCCTCAGGGTTTCTTTGGCGGGGCAAAAGTTCTGCATAAACCCTCTGCACGGGTCCAAGAAGGTACTGAAGTAAGTCCAAATCATGAACCAAATTGATCAATATTGTACCTCCTCCCAGAAAATGCGAACGGCGCCAAGGCTTCTCGTCAAAGTATTGCTGATGTTTTCTGATGGCCCAAACGCCTTGTACAGCTATTGGTTTACCCACTTGGTGTAAGTGGTGCTTTGCAGCGACAATATATGGATTAAAACGACGGTGGTGGCCAATCAAGAGCTTTACATTCAGAAGTTCACAGTAGTCTATCAACGACACGCAATCTTCCACAGACGAGGCCAAGGGTTTTTCCACGAGAAGATGAATACCTTTAGCAGCTAATTTGATCCCAAGAGGAGTATGTGTGTTATTCGGAGTCAGGACTATTGCCGCTTCCGGATAGCTGACATTTCTGGTTTCACAATAGTGGAAAAGGTCGTCGACTGTGCAGAAGTGTCGGGTACCACAAGCTGCTGCTACACCAGGACCTTTTTGAGACCGATCCACAACAGCAAAAAGAGCACAGTCTGGCCTTTTTAAGATCAGCTCGGCATGGCGGGGGCCAATTAATCCTGCTCCAATGACTATAAATTGTATCTGCGGAGCCATTCACGAGCACTCAGAAATCAGTCTTGCGGAAGAGTTTCGAATACTTGATTCGCGGATCAAACAGTTGAGCTGTCTTGACTATAAGAATATCGTGTGAATAATAAGACCTTCGAGGTAGGAGACTCCCGAGATGATATTTTTGTTAAGTTTTCCAATGACTTTTGTGACGTAGAGGTGAGCGAGCTTGACTTTGAGCACGAATAGAAGGGCCACAGTGAATAATTGCTGCGGGTTCCAAAGTATTTTCAAAAGCTATTGAAAGCGAAAAAAGAGCGAAGTTAATGAACAAGTACAGACGGCGTGTAAGTGTGGCAACATTAATATCAAAATCCGCACGTGGCGTGGAACAGTGCTTATCTTATCAGCCAAGTAAACGCACTTTGTGTGCAGGAGATGAGGCTGTATACAACAAAAGGCACGAAGCCGCACCCTAGAGCCACGGAAGCTAAACATCTAGCTGATGCGTACGTGAGTACCTTTTCATCTTTCAGTTCAGCTTTACATTTCATCTAGATATTGAGTGAATCCATTGCAGAGTGCACCCAGTAAATAAATTTAGGCAAACTTTGAGTGTGAAGCCCCAATAAGATTTTCAGAAAGAGGCGATATGTATTAAAACCGCTTGTATGATATGATAGAAGTATCATGATTGAACTAAGGCACTGGAAGTTTCTTTATCAGCCCTAATAAATAATCCGGGATTACCTGAAATTTTATGGGCTTCGGATCTTGACTTCAGGTATCGGAAACATAATAGTGGTGGATATTTCACATGTATAGGTAAATAAACCATTGACAATAATATGTATTGAAAGCCGGAAATCTTTTATCCTCTAAAGATGTGGTATGAACTATATAAAAAAAATTACCGATCAGTATATTGATCAGATGTGTTGTTTTCAGGCAATATTTGAATTTGCTCACGGACTATTGAATATACCGAGAAACACATCTTTGGTACAGGTAACGAATCTTTAAAAAGACCACTTATCTATTCCCCTCCGTAATTGAAAAAAGGGCCCAATGACAACAAATCAGAAAGAGCTTCAATCAAAATTTTAATAGTTCAGGAACTCAAAAGGTTCGGTTTTGACTAGAACCTATTGCATTTTTAAGCTGTTGTTTATATTAGGACGTGAGGGTTGTTTGAATATCTTATGAATCGTACAAAGTTGAGTTTCGAAACTTCACAATATCCAATTTAAATTGAAGGAATATATTTTGAAAGGACTTCTTACTAACATGAAATCCAAGAAAAAGTTCCCCTCATTCATATCCGATTAATTTGAGTATACCCCAAAGCTGATGGCTCTAAAACACACAATCAATGAATGACTAGAACTTTGCCCTTAAATCCTCGACAAAAATCTGACTCTTCAAATGATCCACGACTCCCCAGCCGTAGCCATTGGCAAATCTACGACGCACGACAATGTTATTATGGGCGTCTGGAGGTAACTTCACCAAGACCTTTCGCCAGCTCAATTTTGGACCGTGGTACTTGGCTGCGATCTTTACCTGCTTGTCCATTTGCCAGTCATGGTAGCGAAAAAACTTATTCAAATTTCCTGTTTTGGGGCTTTCCTTTGGCACGTGCTTGAAATGGTAGTACCTGTCGTGGAAAATCACGGACGACCGAGAAGTTGGGTCGTTGATGTACTCACTTGACGGTATGGGGCAGATCATCGAGTTGAGTGCAGACTCAACTGCTGATGCTTTGGGGGGAATATTGAACGATGCCGAGTCGTTTTGCTCATCACCCGGGACTTCTCCTAATTCAGCCTCATCGGACCCGATTTCTTGGGACTCCTCGGCGTCTTGCGCTGAGTTGCTTGTATGTAAGTCGCTGCTTTTGACGGTGATTTTGGCATAGCGTTTAATGCGGTTTTGGATCTTTTTCCGCTTGTGTGGGGGTTGCTTTTTGCTTGAACTGTCGAAATCAAGATTAAAAATCCGGGCCAAGAATGTTGTATATTTTTCCGCAACATTCACATTCAGCTCCTCCGGAACTTGGCCAATTCTATTTCCATCATCGTTCTCCTCACTATTTTTGTCATTTTCCACACTAATTTTGTCAGCTCCTTTGGTTTCGTTAACCACCTCCCCATTCCCCCCTTCCACATTCTCTCTACTTCCTCCACTTTCGATCGATTCAGATAGTTCCTCCTTTTCAACCTCACCACTTTCACATTCATTGACTCCTTTTTCATTTTTCAATCCCCGAATATTTCCGAGAGCCTCCCAGTCCAAATACAACAAAGCACTCGTTCTCAAAGGCACGATACCATCATTAATAGCATTTGCGTAGACTGTGCGCAGGTGAAATGCCTTGAGGAGGGTGGCCACCGGCTCATCTGGCAACGACTCGAGAAGAGGCCGAGAAGAGTGTATTTTCCAATGCGGCCCGATTGTTTGGGAATCTTTTCGAATTGTGGGTAGCTTCTTCAGTAGTGTCAAGTCGCGACCCGTTTTTCCAAGTGTTCCTAAGTCCAAAAACCACAGAATTAGAAGACTCATTTCGCTGAGGATTCCGAGCATCGGGCTGGCCATACATACGAAATGTTTGAGGTTGATATCTTTCCGCTCAAAATAGTCATTTTTCTCCGTTTCAAGAATATGTTTGAGCGCATAAAGCTGCACAGGACCACCTAGGGAGTGACCCACAAACGAGATATCTCGGATTTGGTAGCCCTCCTCTTCGAGTTGCTCTATGAGATTCACAGTGTACACCGCTACACCTGCACCTAAACGGTGGATACCCTTTTCGGTCTTTCCTGCATTTCCCCTAAACCCATCCACCACGTAATTTTGGCTGCTGGAGTTGAGACTCATAATTGAGTCTCGGAGAAAAAGCATATCTGCAGTGAGATTGGAGAAAATGCCGTGAGTGATGATCACCAAATGGATCGGCTGGGTGGCATACTGGGGCTTGTGGTTCCAAATCTCGTCGGTACTTTTGCACACCACACTCAAGCCATCTGCATCCAATGCCACTTTGTCTTCCAGATTCTTTAATTTATCTTCAGGCTCATTTCCATGTTCATCGCTGTTTTTGTGTTCATGGGGTTTGGTGGCTTCAAGTTCGAACACTTGCTTAAAGTCGCCCTTGGACAATGCCGTCAACGTTGAGCGATTCACCCGGCGCATTTCTCGGAGATTGTCGCCAATCATAAGCGTATACAGAATGCTGGCTCTTCGGTTGAGCACCACCTGAGAAACGACGTCACAGTGCCAGCCGTATGTACACGTTCCGTCATCATTTTCTTGCACCATACTATTGCTGTTCATTTCCAACCTGACGTTGAATGTCTGGCCGGGTTTTATGGTGTTTTTGAAACAAACTTCGTTGTTTTCTTGGACGTTCGTTGGCTCAAACTTCTCGGCTGGATTGTAATTCCACGGCACGATGTGGCAGTAGAGAATAAAAGGCCCGTTGACAAGATGAATAGCACGAAGCCCCGTTTTTTCCATATTCTTGAGCCGGAAATAAAATCCTCGATGAGTGCTGCCGCTGGGAGCTGTGAATTTTAAAGTGTAACGATTGACGTCTCCAAGGCCCAAAGACCTGGACTCTCTGTACCACGCCACATTGCTTCTATACAGTGAGTAATTCTTAGAATGATGTAGGCTGGAGTCTGATTTAGTACCGTGTGTGTTGGAATCTGAATTGGTACTGTTTATGTTGGAACCGGAATCGGTATAGTTTGCTTTGGAATCGCAACTCAAAGGGCTCTTTTCGGAAGTGCCGGGAGCGTAGCCTGACCTTGTGGAGGCCCCCGATTCAGAGCTTGAAGAGACCCTAGACTGTACATATACATCCTTTTCCTTTAAATCATTGTTCGTACCTGCAATGTCATTGGGCATGGCTGCTAAAGATGTACTGTGATTGTCGCTGGCTAGAGACTTGCGATATGCGCAATGCGCATTCTATGTAAAGGACAATAAGATCTCAAACCTTGATAAGCTTTAAGCTAGACACAACATCCGTACACCACATAACATAATTTAAAGATTCTGGATAGGGTACTTGGTGCGATCCACATTGGAGTCTCTAGCTAGATGATAATTTCTTCACTACTTATGACTAATTTCTGCACAACATAATGCTAGCCGTAAATCTTCATGCCTAGACTAACTCCTGTTGCTTAATACTCATAACTGTACTTGTGCTTTATTCTATTGAACAACTAACTTTCATTCTCGTCTAATTCTCTTCAAAAACATCCTTCAAAAACTTCTCTTCCTCAGCAGTGTGCATGGACTTGGAACCAGCAGCAACAGATGCAGATGGGTCTCTTCCGGCATAACGCAAGGTGATGTCCTTGTAGTTTTCAGTTTGGGCCAAGGTGGTGGCAATACGTGGCTGAGCGTATGAGTAGGATCCCATGTTCAAAGGTTCTTCCTGACACCACACCAAGTCCTTGATGTTAGGATAGGTGTTCAAGGCATCACGCAACTGAGCGAATGGGAATGGGTGCAACTGCTCAACCTTAATGAAAGCTGTGGTCTTGTCTTCAATGCTGGCACGCTTCTTGTGCAAAGCAGTATAAACTTGTCCAGAGCAAAGAACAATACGCTCGATACCATCCTTGTTGTGGATCGACTTGCCCAACTCTTGGTCCTCAATGATCCACTGGAAGTGAGACTCACCGGTAAAATCTTCCAAATTGGATCTTGCCAATGGGTGTCTCAACAATTGCTTGGAAAAGAAAAGTGCCAAAGGCTTTCTAAATTGTCTGTGCATTTGACGACGCAACAAGTGGAACAAGTTTGCAGGAGTGGTTGGGTATGCAATCTGCATGTTGCAGTCTTGGTGCTGTCTCTCAAGCTTCTCCTCTGAAGGGAAGAAACGAGGGTCCTCATTACCCATTTGCAAGTATCTCTCGATTCTTCCAGAAGAGTGCTCTGGTCCTTGTCCATCGTAACCATGGGGCAACGACAACACAATTCCCGATCTCTGTTTCCACTTGGACTCAGCTGCTGCAATGAACTGGTCCACGACGACTTGTGCGGTATTGGCAAAATCACCGAATTGGGCCTCCCATTGCACCAAAGCATCTGGCGAGAACAAAGAATATCCGTACTCAAAACCCATGACACCGTACTCAGACAAAGACGAGTTGGAAATGTCGAAAGCTCCTTGGTCCTCAGACAAGTTTTTCAATGGAGTGAAAACCTGCTCAGAGTTCTGGTCATGCAAAACGGCGTGACGTTGAGAGAAAGTACCTCTCTCCACATCCTGACCAGAAACTCTCACGTGGTAACCTTCCAACACAAGAGATCCAAAGGCCAAGGCCTCACCGGTGGCCCAATCGATACCTTCACCAGTCTCAACCGTCTTTTTTCTTGTATTCAAAATACGCTTCAAGTTTCTGTGGACTTCAAAACCTTTTGGAGCTTGAGAAATGTCGTTACCGATTTTGTGCAAAATCTCGGTGTCGACAGCAGTAGGAAGATGGGGCAACACTTCACTGGCCAACTCTTTAGGAGACTTGAAGTCTTCCCATGGAGTAGTCAACCACTCTCTGGAGGTAGGCTCGTAGTCCTTGGACTTGGAGAAAGACTCCTCCAAGAGATTCCAAACCCATTTCTTGTGCTCGTCAATATCCTCCTTGGTGAAGGTCTTCTCTTCGAGCAATTGGTTAGTGTAGGATTCGAGAACAGACTTCTTTTCGGCGATCTTTTGATACATGAGTGGCTGAGTGAACGATGGCTGGTCGGTCTCATTGTGACCATACTTTCTGTAACCAACCACATCAATGATGACATCCGAGTGGAAAGTGGCTCTCCAGTCAGCAGCCAAGTTGAAGATGAAAGTAAGAGCCTCAATGTCGTCAGCATTCACATGCAAAATTGGAGCATTGATGGCTTTAGCAATGTCAGATGGGTATAATGTAGATCTGGCGAAACGTGGGTCGGTGGTGAAACCAATCTGGTTGTTGATGATGATGTGCACAGTACCACCTGTGGAGTAAGCAGGCAAGTTAGCGAAACCCATGGTTTCGTAGACAACACCTTGTGCAGCAAAAGCTGCATCTCCATGCAACAAGATGGACATGGCCTTTTTAAACTCACCAATGTCATGCTTAAATTGCTGGATGGCTCTTGTTTTACCCAAAACAACACCATCTTCAGCTTCCAAGTGGGATGGGTTTGCCACAAGCGACAAGTTCACGTGCTTTCCGGAAGTGGTTGGTCTCTTGTAGTTCATACCCAAGTGGTACTTGACATCGCCACTTCCCTCGTCGAACTCCTTTGAGCCGTTGAACTCGGAGAAAATGGACTCATTTGGCTTTCTCACCACGTTAGACAACATGTTCAATCTTCCTCTGTGAGGTTGACCAATGACAATGTCTTCGATTCCGTGCTCAACAGAGGTGTCAATCATAGCTTTCAAACCGGGAATAAGACCCTCGGCACCCTCAAGTCCAAAACGCTTATCGTTGGGGTACTTGGTGGCTAAGAAGGACTCAAAAGAGCAAGCCCAGATCAAACGGTCCAAAATTTGTCTCTTTTGGTCAGCCGAATACTGGTAAGGTTGAGGTATCTCAATTCTCTCTCTCAACCAATCACACTGCTCCTTGGAAGGAATGTGAATGTATTCCACACCGTAAGAAGAGCAGTACAAACTCTCACAGGTGTCAACAATCTCCCTCAAGGTCATTGTTTTTTTACCATTCTCTTCGAAGCGAGGTAAGATACCGGGACCGAGGGTGATCTGCTTGTTCATATCAGCGTCTGTGAAGCCGTAGTGGTCCAAGGTTAACTCCTTTGGCACCTTTGCAGAGTTGCCGAAGGAAATGCCCAAGGGGTCAATTCGTGCCTTCTGGTGACCTCTAACCTGATAAGCACGCACTAGAAGCTGCACTTTCAAGTGGGTAACCACATCCTCGCTGTGAGGCTGGGCTCCAGGGTTGAAACCAACTCCGGCACCACCGGCAGGCGTGGGAACCAAGGTTGGGGGCGCAACGAAGGCAGAGGAGGCCGGGGCACCACCGTCCAAGTTCTTGAAGTAAGAGTTCCACGACACATGGACACTGTTGGGATCCTGGCGCCAAGCCTCGTACATTTCGTCAACATAATTACTGTTGTTGGACTGCAAAAAGGAGTCTGTGGCCAAGCTCCGAGAGAAAGAGCTTCTGGCCATGGCACGATGTGCCCTGACACGGGGGATCGATGATCTGAATGCTCTAAGCATGATCAGGAAAAATCAGAGGTGAATAGTTCTGGAATTTTGGGCCAGAAAGAAATGTAGTGGAAACGGATAGAATGGGTGAATGTATGGGTCTAAAGGGCGCACCGCTATGGGGAAAAAAAAGGCCGGAGCATTCGCACGCCTTTTATTTGTCAATTGCTCCGACAACTCCGGGGGTGCTGAATGCCGCACCGAGCTTTTCAACCGAGCACACCATATGCAGGACGGCGACGTTAGATGTGGAGGTGTCAAAGGTGGTCGTTGCTTAACACGGGGCTTTCCAAAAAGGGGAATTACCTAAGCAGAAAATAAAGATCATCGTAGTAGGTGCTAATTTATTCAAGCACATATGCAGCATAAGATAGGTTGTGAGTGCATAGGAGTGGGGATCAGACTTGGAAGGCATCGAATGGCACTGCTTCAACTGCGCTAAACTACACACAAGGCCCGAAGCTCCTGGCTGTTACTGCTAAGAATATTCATTAAAACGGGAATTATTGCAATAAAGCCATCTTTGGCAGCTAATATATATATATATATATATATAACGAAAGACTATTTAACTTCACATACCTTCAATGCATATTAAAGTGACGCTGACTTGGGTTCAAGAAAGCGTATACAGAACAGGCCTGATTATGTGAATTTTAGCATGAGTGTGCGAGGATCAAGTGGTTTGGAGTTTTTCACTGGTACAACTCATGCAGTTATTGTATGTAGTCAAATATATAGTTCATCCATAGAGGGCAGATTCATTTGCAGTTTCGTGGTCTTCATGGCTGTAAGGAAAAGCTATGGGTGGGGTAATGTGGAGAGGATAAATTCTATATTCATTGATGAGGCATATTTAAGCTCTTTATTTTTCATCTATTTAGCCTATTTTGTTTTTTTAAAATTTGACCAAACCCGATGGCTCATATATACATTCCAACCCACCAATTTCGGCCTCAACTTTCACAAATCTCCAAATTGTCCACAGTCATAGTCCAACAGTCGCCTACAAAAACTCCTGCGTTTTTCTGCGGAACGCATGACAGTCTCTCAACCACTGCTTATAGTTGTCCAACGAGTAGATGCGCTCCCCATAGTAGTCCGGCACCGGGTTCGAAAACGACTGGGAAGAAGGATCCACGCGGTTTGCATGCACCTTCTGCAAGAAAATCTGGTCCTTCAATTTGAAAGCAGGCAATTTTTTGGCGTTTTTCAAGTTGAACATCCGTACACCCACAGTGGGGCCCACCAAATATCCGGCCACGCCGCCAAGAATCACCACGCCTCCCAAGACCATCGACGAGTCTAAGCCGTAAATGGGCTGCTCGAGGTTGATTTCTACATTTCCGATTTGGTATAACGTGGCGCCTGCGCCGAGCAAGCTGGTGATACTGGACGCAAACAAATTAATCTTCTTGCTTTCCTTTCTCAACTTGAAAAACTCGACCCAGTTCATTGAGCCCGAGGATGAGGAGCTAAAACGCAAGCCGCTTCTGGAGAGGCCGAGGCCTTTGCTGTAGAGTCTGAACATTGCTGGTGAAGAGTAGACTTTTCTGTGCGATCTAATCACCTCACTGTCACGTGCGCATCACGTGCATGTGCACCTCTCTTAATTGATCTCTCCCCCAGACCCTATTACATTAATCAATGCTTAATTTGCAATTCCAGAACCATTATTTATCGACCTGTATTAACCACAGGTTCTGATCTTATAGTACTGTCTTTCGTGCAGCAATTCTCGAGTATTGTATGCAGTCTTTCTCGAATACGATCTGCCGTCCGGTTCTTGGTGGTTAACTGCAGTACCGCGCGCGCGAGCGCACTCGCCGACACAACAGTGCGAGCAGTGTTTTTTTTCTCTCAACATTGGCTTTTCAGATCTGAACCCACAACCAGCTCTCAAGCATCCCTCGCCCTTGTTTGATCCACGGGCCTGTTCGAAACACAACCGTCCTGCACCACACCCCAGTTTGAAGCGTGTTTCGTTCCTGTTTCATCCTTGTTTCGTACTCTTCCAATTCCATCCCTGTTTTGCCGCTGCAATTAATTGCGGCGTGTCTGCTGACTGCATCCATTGGCTAATTATCGGACGCTACAACTGAGCCTAGCTCATTGACATCTTACATCGGTTTGAAACACCCGTGAAACATCGCGATACTTCGAAACATCGTGACAGCTGCAACCGTGAAAAACTGAATCCCTGATACATCTAAAACAGAGATATATCCGAAACACCGTGATACATCGAATCGTTTTTATTAAACTACAAAGTCTACCGTAAAAGTTCGAAAGGTTCGTTATTTTGGAAGCCTCAGATTGATTCGAAGACTCTAAATTTCTAAAATTTATTTTAATGATTTCGCTGGAAAAACGTGATCTCGGTGACGGGAAAAAACTTCCCTTGCCCCAGTCCAAGAAGGAGCTAGACGACCTTTTGGTGCAGTACCAGCATTTGCTTAAACTCACCAGAGACGCCAAGGATGCTCGAGAAAAACACACTGATTTTGTTAGAAGCTTAGTCGACGAAACGCCCAATGGCAATCACACGTCCGACCTCAATGGCTCGAAAAGTGCTTCTGCAGATGATTTCTCAGACCCATATACGCGCGAGAAAAAGGTGTTGGAGGATGTCTTTGTTCGTGCGAGTGATAAAGTGGAGGAGAAAGTGCAACATGAGGAAGCCATGGTGGAGGAACTTCTCAAGGCGCTCAACGAATCATCCGAAGATAATCTTGACTCCGCACTCTTGGAAAAGCAAATCATCGGCCTCCATTTGTTGTCACGTGACATGGACTTACCCGAGAGCTTCCAGGAAGACTATAGCGGCGAAGGTGCACCCAAGGCCAAGAAAGCCAGCTCACAAGAACTCGTTTCGTCAGTGCTTAAAACATTTACAAAACACTCGGATGTGTTTTTGACTAAGGCTAAATTGTTGGGCATCAAGACCCCAAACTCCTCTATCAGTACCGTGGACCCCTTATCTGCACAACCGGGAAATTTCTACACAGAACAGATAATCAATGGCAAAATCAACTCCCGGATACAAGAGTTGGAGAGTGTTCCTGCAAACCAAGGAGCGTTTGATGTTGGATCCACAGACATTGCAGGGGATATTTCAAACGATCTCAAACTTAACTCCCTAATAGAATTGAAGTCCTTGCATGTCTTACTGCACCAAAAATATTTGAAAAACAATTTTGTCAAGAAAGTGGCCTTGACAGCTCAATACGACTCTACCGAGCTCTCAGACAACGTCTTGTCTTTACAAGGCCGCAGAGGGCTCTATATCAGAGAGAAGATTGAGCAGGAGCGGCCCGAGTTATTGGCAAAACAGTTGGAGGAGAAGTTCAAATTAGATGAGGAGGCCAAGAAGCACGAGTTGCACGTGTCCAAGATCGAGACTATTTTGGTGCATTCCAAGAATTATGCCAACGCCAAGGTGGACCGGCTCAACAAAAGAACCGCGCTTTTTAAATTTGTGAATAACTACCATGCTTTCACAGAAAAGGAAGAATCCAAGAAGTTGGAAAAAACTGCCAAGCAGAGATTGCAGGCATTGAAAGCTAACGATGAAGAGGCGTACATCAAGTTATTGGATCAGACCAAAGACCACAGAATCACTCACTTGTTGAAACAAACCAACAGTTTCTTGGATTCATTGGCCAAGGCTGTTAGAGTGCAACAAGCAGAAAGCGACGGAGTGGTCGAGGAATTACCCGAATCAAATGATGAGTCTCGAGAAAAGATCGACTACTACCAGGTGGCACATAGAATCAAGGAGGAGATCACCATGCAGCCCACGATCTTGGTTGGTGGAAAATTGAAGGATTACCAATTGAAGGGTTTGCAGTGGATGGTTTCTCTTTACAACAACAAGTTGAACGGTATTCTCGCCGATGAGATGGGTCTCGGAAAGACTATTCAATCCATCTCGTTAATCTCCCATTTAATCGAACACAAGGGAGAAGAGAAGTTCTTGGTGATTGTCCCATTATCCACCATCACCAATTGGACCCTTGAGTTTGAAAAATGGGCTCCGGCTATTAAGGTCATTGTCTACAAAGGATCTCCACAGCAAAGAAAAGATTTGCAGTTTGAGGTCCGGACTGGAAACTTCCAGGTTATGTTGACTACCTACGAGTATGTCATTCGGGAGCGTCCACTTTTGGCAAGATTCCACTATTCTCATATGATCATCGACGAGGGACATCGTATGAAGAATGCCACGTCCAAGCTTTCTATTACCTTACGTCAATACTACAAGACTAAGAACAGATTGATCTTGACAGGTACGCCGTTGCAGAACAACTTGCCTGAATTGTGGGCACTTTTGAACTTCGTTTTGCCCAAGATCTTTAACTCGGTCAAATCTTTTGATGAATGGTTTAATACGCCTTTTGCAAACACAGGAACCCAGGAGAAGATTGACTTAACCGAAGAAGAGAGCTTGTTGGTCATCAGAAGATTGCACAAGGTGCTTAGACCTTTCTTGTTAAGACGGTTAAAGAAGGACGTGGAGAAAGACTTGCCTGATAAGGTCGAGAAGGTGTTGAAGTGTAACTTGTCTGGCTTGCAACACGTGTTGTACCAGCAAATGTTGAAACACAACGCCCTTTTTGTTGGCTCTGAGACCACAGGCACGAACAACAAGTCGGGTATCCGTGGATTGAACAACAAGATCATGCAGTTGAGAAAGATCTGTAACCATCCTTTCGTTTTCGATGAGGTTGAGGATGTGCTCAACCTGTCTAGATTAACCAACGATTATCTTTGGAGAACTTCGGGTAAATTCGAGATGTTGGACCGGATTTTGCCCAAGTTTAAGGCCTCGGGGCACAGAGTTTTGATTTTTTTCCAGATGACATCAGTGATGAATATCTTTGAGGATTTCTTAAGACTCAGGGAAATGAAGTACATGCGGTTGGACGGTTCGACCAAAGCAGACGATAGACAGGATATGTTGAAATCGTTCAACCACCCCGAATCCGAGTATTTCTGTTTCCTTTTGTCCACTAGAGCTGGTGGTTTGGGATTGAACTTGCAGAGTGCCGATACGGTGATTATTTTTGATACCGACTGGAACCCCCATCAAGACCTTCAAGCTCAAGACAGAGCACATAGAATCGGTCAGAAGAATGAGGTCAGAATCTTACGATTGATTACTAATGATTCTGTGGAGGAAGTGATTTTGGAGAGAGCTCATCAGAAGTTAGATATTGACGGCAAGGTTATTCAAGCCGGAAAATTCGACAACAAGTCTACGGCCGAGGAGCAAGAAGAGTTCTTGAAAAAGTTATTGGACGCTGAGCAAGGGGACAAGGAAAATGAAGAAAACGAGGAGTTGGACGATGAAGAGTTGAACGACATTTTGGCTAGAAGCGAGGAAGAGAAGGTTTTGTTCAACGAAATAGATACTAAGCGACTTATTGAGGAAAAGATTAACGCTCGTGAGCACGGAGGGTACACCAGCAGAGTCATTACCAAGGAGGAGTTACCTGCGGTTTTCACCGAGGACATTGCACACCATTTCGAAAAGAACAATGCCGAAGTGTCCAAGATGAGAGAAAAGAAGAAAGTCAAATACGACGACGGCTTAACGGAAGAGCAGTGGTTGATGGCCATGGATGACGACAATGATACCGTGGAGGATGCTATACGGCGGAAAGAAGAGCGTGTGAATAGAAAGCGCAACCGCCTCGAAAACGGCGGCCCGGCCGACAGTGAGGATGATGAAGCCGAGGACGATGTCGATGAGGAAGACTTCGAGCCCGCCAAAAAGAAGCGTGTGGTCAAGAACGAGGCTGAACACGACGGCGTACACAGCCCCGTGGTGGAGAAGGGTCTACAAGTTTTGAGCGCGTTGATCGAGCTCAAAGCCGAGTCCGACGGCCACTTGGTCAGCGAGATCTTCATGAAGTTGCCATCCCGCAAGTTGTATGCAGACTACTACCAGGTGATTAAAAAGCCCACCGCCATCACGCAGATCAAGAAGAACCTTCTCAAGGACAAATATGATACGTATGGCGAGTTCTTGGACCAATTGCGCTTGATGTGTGCCAATGCCAAGACGTATAATGAGGAGGGTTCGTGGGTGTACGACGACGCAGTAACGATTGAGGCCTTCATCGAGCAACACGAAAATATATAGAAACGAGTCATCATTGATCTGACTCGTGAATAAAGACTACTAAGTGAATTATGGAGCTAAAATTAAAACGAGTCATCATTGATCTGACTCGTGAATAAAGACTACTAAGTGAATTATGGAGCTAAAATTAAAACGAGTAACCATCTGACTATAAAGTGATGAGCCTCAAAGTATTTTCAACATTATATTTGATAAAGCATCGGGGCTAGTATCGTATCGATTACAAAGACTTCTAAAAGCATAGAGTTTTTTTGTAACTGTGATATCGTTCAAGGTTGCCAAAAAGAAAAGCCCGGTAAAATCGGGGGCTAATGCCAGTTTCATCCATTAGGGGTGCCATTAGTCAGTCAATTCCAAAATCGTTCATATAAATTCGTTGTCAATGTGTAACTGGTAAAGAATATAGAATTCACCCCATATAAGGCACAGATAGTGGTTTTAAAACTATAGAGATTATCAAGAGACAACATAAAGAAGAGTCTTTTGACTTTGCATTAAAAGTTATTAGATAATGTGTAATTAATCAGACTCGATAATTAGGACTGTTGAAGTCAATGAAGAGAATAATTATTAAATGAAGTTATAATAATTAGTGAGTACAGACATATATTTCAGGAAATGTTAAGTGATCAAAGACTCTCTTTAAGTGGTTAGCCATTGATTTAAATGAGCGTAGACTTCTGGATTTGACTCCTGAAATCTGATAAATGAATTTTCAGACTATTATTGAGGTGAGCTTGGATTTTAAGTGACTTGTGAATAGTAAGAGTATTAAGATCAAACTTTGTACCTTTCGGGCTAGGACCAGCTACACTAGGCTGCTTTAATATTTTTCGCGTGCTTTACAGGATACTATGCCTGAAGATTCTTATGAGGACAATCTGATAATTAATAAGTGAGACCATAAGGCGACTATTATTCAGGCAGTGAAAGTGCTCAAAACTTAGACGAAGACTTATGATTTTAGTGAACAGCGTTTTATTTATATGGCGGATATTAAAGAATTGAAATAAATAAAGAATTATGTAACAAACCATGTGCTATAAGTGACAAGAGACTTCTTACATCGAGAGGTTAAGACTTCGGGCTGTCAGTAACCTGGGACTTCTTGATTTAAGTGACAAATATTACCAAGCAAGAATTCTGAATTTAATGATTCGACACTTTTGATTCAGGTGAAGCGGTTGATATAAGCGATGTAATTATTTAGTGAAGAAACCTTTAAGTAAGTGAGAATGTAAATTGTTTGAGATCATAAGACTAGATTGATATAGGTGACGAGACTACTGCGTCAGATAGATGGCCTGAGTTCTGAGTTCAGTAAGACTGTTGTGACTTGTGAGGATGCTAGTAAGATTATGAAGGTGATCAAAATTCAAAAACAACTTTTTGGTGAAAGTGATAAGACTGAAAAGTTAAGGATTTGGGGTTACGAACTGGATTGAGTATATTGATAAGGTAAATAGGGCCCAAATTAAGAGTCTTTGCAGGGGACCAAAGCCCACCCGTGCACCATGCGAATAGCAGTCACAACGCTTGGCCCTCAACATGAGATCCTGCACGAAAAGTTTTTCACCTCGCTCGCGTATAAAGTCTCACCAATTGCCGCGAAATCTTTTTTTCCACCATCAAGCACAATGAAGTACGTTCAAACCGACCAAATCTTGGAAGTCCCAGAGGGCGTGTCCGTTGACATCAAGGCCAGAGTTATCAAGGTCACTGGCCCAAGAGGTGTTTTGACCAAGAACTTGAAGCACATTGACGTTACCTTCAGCAAGTTCGAAGAGAACAGCGTCAAGATCACCGTCCACAACGGTGAGAGAAAGCACGTTGCTGCCTTGAGAACTGTCAAGTCCTTGATCTCCAACATGATCACTGGTGTCACCAAGGGTTACAAGTACAAGATGAGATATGTCTACGCGCATTTCCCTATCAACGTTAACATCATTGACATTGATGGACAAGCATACGTCGAGATCAGAAACTTCTTGGGTGAGAAGAGAGTTAGACAAATCAAGATCCACGAGGGTGTTACCATCGAGCAATCCGCCAACGTCAAGGACGAGTTGGTCTTGTCCGGTAACTCCGTCGAGGCTGTGTCCCAGAACGCTGCTGACATCCAACAAATCTGCAGAGTCAGAAACAAGGATATCCGTAAGTTCTTGGATGGTATCTACGTTTCCGAGCGTGGTTTGATTAACGAGGATGCTTAAACTTTGGGTTTAAAGATTAATATATTTCTTGATTATCAACTATCTTATGGGGAGGGACAAGTTTATAGTTGCTTTGGCTTTAATTTTTCGGTTACCCTGTCTCCCATGGATGCGTTATAGTGCTCAAGACAATACAGAGCCACCAACGATCCATTGTAGGAAAGAGACTTGAGGTTGGCATGTTCACTGTATTTATCCTGCATTGTTGCTGAGGTGATCGTTGAAGTGTTGACTTTGAGTCAGTATTTGTAGTTTGTCGATGTGGTCCGTTTTTTTTTTTTCATTTTGTGGATATTTGGTGGTCTCAGGCTGGTGCTTGCGCTTATGAAATGTTAATAAAATGAAAAATGGACGTCTATCGGATGATTACCGGGAATTTTCGTCTTATTGGCCATTCTTCAGAAATTTCTTGAGCTTTTGGGCCTTTTTGGTCTTGGCCTTTAATGATAGCTTACTAACCTAAGTGACCAGTCATTACTTATACTCTACTATATTCACTACACCACACGAAATTACACTATACTACGCTACTGGAACACACCTTGAAAAATAACTCTTATATTGATTAATGCTAGAATTAACACTAAGCCGACTCGGTAGATTGAGTTTACTTCAGTATCAACAATTCATCAACTTTTACTAACAGTAATAGAATTCTCTATTGACTTCATTGATCAATTAACGACTTGTACCGACTAGTTAGAGACTATTCAGTGACTTGTGTACTGGCTTGGACTTACGCTTCTTCGACTTGAGTTTTTTACTTTCCTTCATTTTTAATGACTAAGTTTATACTGCTTTCTTGTACATTTTTACTACTATGGACAAATTTATGGTCTTCCGACTACTCGTCTATCAATTTTCTGTCACTTACATCGTCTTACTACGCTTTACTACCCATTATCTAATACTGCTAGAATCTCAGGCGGCTAGTCTAGTCTAGTATAGCAGATGGATGAAGAGTGTGTTGTGATTTAGCAACATGGGGTGTAGAGATGTATGATTGTCTAGAGATGTATAATTGTCTGGAGTTGTATGATTGTCTAGAATGGCGTCGTAGTAATTGACGGTAACTCTGGCTCATTAAAGTTGTATCTGGAACACCTGGGCAGTCACGTCGTGTATACCCCGGCTTTGACCAATTTCCTTGGACTCATCGGGCCCGTCTTTTTCCCCACAGTCGAACTTCAACTAATCAGTGAGTATTGCTAGATTCTTGTACAATCATATGTCTATCAAGAAAGACGTTTCCAGATGATCCTAGAAATCAACACTATTAAGCTTTTTTAACGTTCATAATTCTTGATTACTCTTCAACTATTTTTTCATGACTTATTGACATTGTCTTTCTTGTATGACTATGATTGGAGTCTTAAGACGTACAAATATCGACCATGGCATTTTTACTATCAAAACTCACAAAATGACAGATCTTTTTTAAGATTATAGAAATTTTCAAAATGGCAATCCTGATGTCCTATCTCTTTAAATGCACGCGTGCACCAGACGCACCTCACATCCCGATACATAATAAAGCCACATTCCTTAAAATTCCAAATGTGAATATCACCAAAGATTGAGCTATTTTATCAACCCCACTAGATAACCTGTCATATCACTAACAATTCACGATCTGTTGCATCTTTACACTTAATACACTTGACGCATTTATCACGTGATTCATTTTAAATGAATTTTACCATTAACATAAATCCATGCCTTCGAACTGTTTTTTGTACTTGTAAAGCTCGCTGAAAAGCATAGTGGATGTGGATACCCCCGCAAAAAAATGAATATTAGAGGATACTTTTATGTTTTTCAACGACATTTGTTGCCAACATGTATTGATTTTTTGTGTCACTTGCAATGCAATATTCATCAACAGAGTATTTCTTTTGAGAGCAAATCTTTTCACCAAATTTATCTGCTCCCTCAGTTGACAAACTCCGCCAAGTTTACTGGTTACTTCCAGTTTACAAATTTTCCCAAATCTGCAAATTTTGATAAAATTATAAATTTTTTCAAATTTGTAGGCCTCAATCCATGCCTTCGAACTGTTTTTTTGTACTTGTAAAACTAGCTGATAGTTTTGAATAATTGATGTGGTACCCTGTTTTATGACTGGCCAAAAATCCATGGTTCTACCGTGGTTGCAAGATTGTATGCATTCGCGAAACACCTACGCACAAAATCCATCCCTTTGAGATCCTCCTTCCATACAAGATGTTCTCAATCTTCCAGCGCAATTACCCCGCTCTCGAAGAGCTCAACGAATCTATTGCACCCGAGCAATTGCGCGTGTTGAAGGACCAGATGGAGTCCGAAAAGCCTCCAAGCCCTCAGTCGTCTTTCAACTACGCATGGGGCTTACTTAAAACTGATGACTTAAGGTCGCAACGCATGGCCCTTGAGATCTTATCGACCTTGTATCGCGATGTGCCTGCATTGAGAAGAGACTCGTTGTACTACTTGGCTTTGGGAAGTGTGAAGATCGGAGAGTACGCCAATGCTAGACGGTACTCGGACTCGTTGCTAGAGAAGGAGCCGGAAAACGCGCAGTTCCGCGCCCTCAAAGAAGCTGTGGATGGCTCTATTACTCAAGACGGCTTGATAGGCTTGGGCTTGGCTGGAGGTGTCTTGGCCCTAGGAATCGGTGTCATCGGTGCATTGTCCAGAAAAAGAAGATAATGTGAAAATATGAAATATTAAAGATAGGGTAGAGTGAGAGAGAAAATGAAGTATTAAATAAAGCAAGAAAGAGAGAAACAGAGAAACAACGGAAATAAGCACTTGAAGTACGTAACATGAATAATTCACATGCCTCTAGCAGTGATTACCCCGGTAAATTTAGCCAGATACATCTGACTGATTTATGATGTGCGCGTCACGTGCCATGACCTACATCAAGTGCTCGTTTTCAATTTCCCCCATCATGACTAAAATCGCCTTTCTAGGGCCTGAAGGCACCTACACCCACCAGGTATGTCAAAATATGGACTAATTGAGATTAAGCTAACAATAGGCAGTGATTCAGGAGTTTGGCGAAGGCCCCGATATCGACTGTTTTCCCCAGACGTCGATTGGAGCGTGTTTCAAGCATATTAACGAGGGAAGTGCTGATTTTGCCGTAGTGCCATTGGAAAATTCCACCAATGGGCAAGTTGTCTTTACATACGATTTGCTCCGCGACTGGTTCATAACCAAAAATCCCGAATTTAGTGTGGTGGCTGAGCAATTCGTGAGTATAAACCACTGTCTCTTTTCCAAAAGCCTTGATCTCTCCAAGGTCGACAAACTATATTCGCATCCGCAGGTTTGGGGTCAGGTCGGCGAGTTTCTACTGCATGAAAAGTTCAATGGGGCTTACGATCGCGTGGATTGTGGGTCCACAGCACAGGCTGCTGAGATGGTGGCTCGCGATAAAACAAATACTAGTGCGTGTATCAGCTCCAAGATTGGTGGGGAAAGATTTGGACTCAAGGTAGTGAGTGAGAACATTGAAGATATGAAGGGAAATACCACGCGTTTCTTGGTTTTGGGAAAGAAAGAGCCAAGCCCATCCACAGATGCCGGACCGGGGCATTATGTGACGTCATTTGCGTTTATCTTGAACGACAATGATCCTGGCGCACTTTGCTCTGCTTTGAACGCATTCAAAGAATATTCAATTAATCTCACGTCAATTACGTCCAGACCCTCCAAATTGGCACTGTGGGAGTATGTCTTTTTCGTGGAGGCCGAGGGGAAACATTCAACAGAGGAGATGGAAGAGAGCATCCGCTTGCTTGAGCAGGCCTGCAAAAAGTTGGCTGTTTTGGGACTGTTCAGGAGGTCCTGGAGGTACCATGGAAAGGTTTAGCTGTCAATAGGATATTCAAACAATTAATGAACCATAACTCAACATGTAGAAATTGAAACCTATTAATAACTTAGTCTTTTCTTCTTGTCATATTCTTCCTTGACCCGCTCCTCATAGAGGGGACAGATCTAGTGAAACCGAGCGATCCTCAAAGATATTGGATAGTACCACGATGGAAAGCAATCGAATTACGAAAATATTGACATTTTGCTGGAATGATTTACATGGTCAATTTCAACAAGTTCACCAGAACTGCGAAAACTGCTGCGCGATGTTGGGTGCGAAATCCACTACATCGTACTTAAAAGCACCGGGGCCCGAGATGTTCTTCTTCTGGGCCATATATCTCATCTAATATTTCAGTCAAACTGAACTATATCTGGAAAAAAATTCTACCGAAACAGTGATCCAACTTAACAGCTAAAACTGGTCGTGCTTTGAGCTTTTATACTGGATCACCCTACACACGAGATGGAAGGCGTATGCGGTTACACCTACGATGTAAAGGCGGGAGCTCCGAGCAGTACCTGACTTGAGCAAAAGGAAAAAAGAATTCACGAGGCCTCGAGCTGTACAGACAGGCGATTCCAGACGATAACCGGATGCTGATGTATGGCAGGTGGTCAGGTGAGGAAATCAACCAGCTGGTAAATGAACGCCCACTTCCGAATCCTGTTTCGAAAATAGCTCGTTAACAGTTTATTTGTACTTCAGCAATACGAAAAAGACAACTTGTCTGTAACCTGAGAGAAAATGCTCCCACAACGCTTCAATCTGAGAGAGAATTGACCATGTCAACTTCAAAATCTTTGATCAAGATTTGACATATTTTATTTTAAGATTAAATCCTTTAGGTTTCAAATACTTAAGACTAGATTATATAAAAAAAGGATAGAAATGGAAGAGAATTAAAATCATGTGTGGAATGGAAACACAAGAATATGATAAAATTGTGAAGATGTGAAGACATAAGGTTAAGAGAGATTTGTGCACTCACAAGTAGATGTTGTATTCAGACGAGGCAAAATATACGAAAAAAATTACGTGGATTCCAATATTATCTGCGTTTCTGGAAAACGAAGTTGCTGGATAAACTGTTCATGAGCATTTCATGAGACATTCAGTTTTTGTGCCATGAGATTGAGTTCTACGAAGAGATTTTCCCTCGAAAAAAGTATTCAAATATCTCCAAACGACGAAAGATAAAATGGTGAATTTTCGAGTAAATTCTTCCGTGTTCGAAAGTTCCGCTTTTTCCCTGTGGATCTGAATCCCAACTCCGACTCTTCGCACCATCTCTCCGAGAAAGGCAGTGAGATATTTCCTCAAGAAAGATTGCAGTTTTCGTGAATTGGATTCAGTTCTTACGCAAGTCTTCCAAGACTCCTGTCTGCTTTCTCAATAGACATACAAGCAAAGTTTACTTTTAATAGTCATCTATTTAGGCTTCCACAAAGTAACATACTTTCAGTGTAAAAATAGTGTAAAAGAGGCTATCTACAGCTGTCATTACTTTGATATTGAATAAATTGAGCTTCGTGACACACGAATGGCTAATTGCCAAAGACACGCTTTGATGTAACTAAAACTGGCCCATACCAGTCCAGACTAGTGCCTCTGCCATTAATAATTGAAGAGCCAAATTTTCCACATAAAATCGTGCACGCACACGTATTGATGTATGGGTCCTGGCATAGCGAATCCTGAATTAGGAAGATCCAAAGAGATTCATAAAAGACAGATCAATGTTAAACGATACGATCCAAGTCAGCACTTCTAGATTCCAACCCACATGCCAATTGCTCAACAGCCCAAAAATCCCCGCGTAATTCCCAAAACACCTGTTATTGATGAAACGAAAAGCTTCTTCTATGTTCCAAACTTCTGATACGTCCAATCCTTGTTGTCCAAAGGACACACCGCACGTGATTTCAACCACCGTTGAATACAGTGCAGGTGAAAGGCATGGTTGCATGCACCCCAGGCAGCGATACACTGGTCGTTTGTATTGTTGATGCTGTTGGGTTCACACTCGATACATGGCTCCATCAAGTGGTTGCGGCAAATGGCACAGGTATCCACGACGATATCCCACGACCAGAACGCCACTGCGGTCCACTTCTTGACCTCGAACCGAGGCTTTTTCTTAGGCTCTACGACCACGTCGTCCCGGTCCATATCCACATCGACATCTTCAACTCTATCTTGCTCCATTGTGATTAGTAAGGAACGAGTAGACTTGGTGTGGTTATTTTGTGTGGCCGCGGGAATGCATGCAGGAATATCCTGAGGAACCTTTTTTAAACCAGATTCAGAAGTTTAAGAAAATTCAGAAGCGATATCCAGTAGAAAGAATCAGACAATCACGAATGAGATGTTTTTGTATGCTTTGAGATTTTTTAATAGTAAATATATCAAGTGCACTATAGGCAACAATACTCCGGGTGTCAATGGGGAAAATCGTCTGGTCCCTTCGATTAAGCTAGTCACCCAAAGCAATTACTCTAACGTCAATTTTTTTTTTTCAGATTTATTAATATCCAGGAGGTTAGTAAAGCTGGCCCGGATCAGCTTAATGAAAACAAAATAGCGTCGTTTTGAGTGAAGTACAACTATAGTTCTCGGAACTAACCCCACGTGACCTACAATTAACTTTTTATACCAGACGCTCACATTTTCTTTTTTCCGGAACATGAAGTAATCTGAAAAACCCTGATTTGAAAGGCCAGATCGATCTACTGAAGTAGGTAGATAAAAAAAATAAAATGGTATTACGATGAAATGACCTGAGTCAATAAGTCAGAACTACACACAGAGCCCCCGACTCGTCTCGAGATACAAATGTTTCTAGACCTGCTATTTATGTAGCATATAATGCTGTTAAGGTCAAAACTCTGTTAGTGTAATAAATGTCAGTATCTACAACTACACTATAATTTTGTAAGTCCAAGACGTTCTCTCTCAGGTATACCCAACCTATGCTTGAGAAGACTGAATAGGACTGAATATCCATCATTTTCGCATTCAAATCCACAAAACAGACGTTAAAAGGCATTAATGGCGGTGTGTAACACGTGTCACACATCACGCGACCAAAACAGATACTGCTGAGCTTGAGGTGTACTGGTTCACAACACAATACTACAATATGGCAGAAGACTTAATTTCATCGCTATATCCCCCACCTCCGCCCTACTATAAGTATTTCACGAGCCAAAACATCGAGCGGTTCCAGGAACTTAAGAAAGAGGCGGAAAATCCCGGGGAAATTGGCATCGAAAATGAGCAATTGGACTCCAAACCCACTCTACCAGACTACCCTCAAATTGCCCAACTAGAACAGCTGGAATTCGCCGAACTACGGTTCCAAGTGCCACCCGAAATCCCCCTGACCGACCAGTACCGAGGATATGGCAGTGTATGGTCGCTAGAAAACAGATTACCCTCGCTCAAAGAGCTGGGATGGATGCAGCTATATTCAGACGAGGACGAAACCATCACGTCTAAGGCCAAAATTGAAGAGCTCCACAAGCTTTTGGACTCACTTCTCATGAACTTCTTGGAGCTTGTGGCCACGATGTCGGTGGAACCGGCCAAGTTCCACGTGAAAATCGAGCATTTGAAGTTGATACTCATAAATATGAACCACCTTTTGAATACGTACCGGCCACACCAAACACGGGAGAGTTTGATTATGCTATTGGAGACGCAAATTGAGGAGAAGAAGTCGGAAATTGGCACCATGGACCGTGTGGTGGGGGAGATTAAAGAGAAGATCAGGGGTTTGGTTGCCGATTGTGCCGTGGAGCCCGAGACTCTGGAGAAGCTGGTGGAAGTTGATGAAAAGGAAAAGAAGCTAAGGGAACTACGGGAGCTTCTCTCAAAGTCCTAGTGTATGATGCTAGTGAAATGTTAAGAAAAGAAAAGAGATTTTAATCACCAGATCAGGAGACGAGATGAGTTCATTGCCAGAATAATGTCAAGCCTATTATGATACTATACTGACTAATTTCGAAATCATGAGTAAATGCTATGAAAGTTCCATCACTCAATCTCCATAACACTCTACACTCAACCACTCTGTACATTATCTCTAATACTGCTATGTCTTAACTATATACTCTATCATAACCACGAGTATATTAACAAGGTATGAAGAGAATATCATCAAGATTAAAATAAAAATAAAATAGCAGTCAATATTTAAACATAGATATAAAGAGGATTTAGAGAGGCAATCATTTTTATCGACTTGAAAGAACTGGGGAAACCTGATTACAAAATTAGGATTTTTTGGAAGTTGTGGCCTTCAAGATTCTTCGAACTCTTGATGTATGTGCAATACATCGTCAATTCAAAGAGTATAAGTTCTCACGAAGGTATTCATCAGATATTGCTACCAAGAAACAGAGACCGAGATATGCCTGCATCTAGAGATGCAAGATACATTCATAATTTAATTACACAATTAAATGAGGCTGTCCATCCTTTGATACTAGGTAAGCCTGATGATAACCAAGCACCTGTTACTCTGCTAACTGGGGTCTATCCCACATTAGTCTGATCATTTATTCTGATCGTTTAATCTGATACCTTAAATCTAACACCTTAATCCAACACTATCTGACACCTGGAGAAATTAAATCAAATCCAAAAGATCGTTCAGAGGCTTGTTGCTCACCTTCATGTTTCCAAAATTAATCTCCACCGACGTTGCTGTTGACGGTTTTGGTTCAAACAAGCTCATAATGTCGTTCGTCGAAGATTGTGCTTGGTTAGCGGGGTTGGGTGCAGGAACGGCGAAGAGATCGTTCAATTCGTCCAATGCAGAACCCGCCTTGAACTGCTCGGAGTCTGAGTCGTCGTCGAAGTTGAGCAAGTTTTCGTTCTTGACGTTGTTAATCATCTCGTGCTTTGCCATGTTAGCCAAGTCGTTGATGTTCCCGCTTGCATTTTTTGCTGAGCTCTTGGACTCCACCTTCTTGTACGAGTCCGGATCAATGAATGTGGATGCAGGTTTATGGTACACCGACGAGAGCGTGGCCATCTCTGAGATCAATGCTTCCAAAACCACAGGGTTGAAAGTAGGAATAATGGTCTTGATGGGTGGAAGATGCGCACCTATGATGGCATTTTGCGCTTGAGCCGACGACGACGACAACAACCGCCAGTAGACAAACGCCTTGTCTCTGACATCTGCATTTTCACACTCCTTGGTGGACTTCTCTAGCACCGCCTGCAATGCGTGTGCATAAGTATCTTTGAACACCAAGCTGATTTTCACCACGGCCGTTAGAATGTTCAACTGCAAAGAAGGCTCTGCCTCCAAGAAACTGTCCACGAGCTCCTGTACCTTGGCCTGGAGCCCCGTGAAGTACTTTGGGTATTCGCCAAGCAAGTACACGTAACCTGAAAGAGATGCTGTCTCCGTCAACTGGTCGATGTAATTGGAGATCACTGGAACAATTAAAGTGATCAAGTCGTTTTTGCGGGGGTACCGTCTTAAGATCTGCGTGAGAATGGCCACGGACTCGTTGATGATCAAGTCCCCGCCTCTTTGCTCCATTAGGATGATGAGCAAATTGACGGCCGGGATCACCGAATTGGAGAGCTTGATGGCTACAGCCCCGACCGCCTGCACGGACTTTGTCACCAACATGGGCTCAATTTCCATGGCATATTCCTTGAGTTCACTGAACAACAACGAACTGTTTGCATCGCACGCCAAGCGGATAATGATCTCCAATTTTTCCAACTTCAAGTACAACGGATCCGAGTACTTGATGAAAAAGACCCGGAGCTCTTTGGACAATACCTCGGGATACTTTTCCAAGATTATGCGGATGTTCTTGAGCCCCACGAACTGAGCCTCGGGAATTGATGACAGCACCAACGACACCATTGGAGCAGAAAGTTTACGCAAGAACGATGTTCTGGTGGCCTGATTTGGCAACGCCTCCACATGGTGGATCACCACTTTGATCGATGCCAACACCACGGACGGATTCACGTGCTGGAGCTGTGGAATACACCTCTCGATAATGTGCAAGGCCTCGTCGGAATTGGATGTCAGGAAATCCGCTAAACAAGACAAAATTGTGATCCTGCCCCATTCGGTGCACTCGTTCAAGCACGCCAACAAAACCTTTACAAGGCTCGAGTCAATCACCAACACCTTCAAGTTGCGGTCGTTATTCATATCCTTGATCTCATAAAGTGCATTAAGGGCATTGGCAACCACCATGGGGTTAGGGTCATGGATCATTTTCTTCAAAATATCCAAGAAGCCAAACTCTATGCACATCTCCGAGTTCAAGTCAAACAACTTAGCCACACAGATGGCTGCAGTCTTCCGTACATACGGATTGTCATCTTGTATCGTCCGTTTCAAGGGTACCTCCATGTAATCGACCATCTTGTCTACACGGATGCACCCCATGGTCCGAATAGCCAAAGCACGAACTAGCGGGTTGACGTCCTCGGTGTCTTGCACAAAAGTGTTGACAGCCAAAATACACAACTCGGGGTTTGTTTTGGCATAGTTCATCATATAGAGATAAACAAGTTTCTTCTGCTCCAAATCGTGCGTGGCAATGTTCTTCAAGACGTCGGGGAAGAGTGCTGAAACGTCCTTGCCCACAGTCATGGCCTGGATGACCCGCTGGATGGCATCTTTGCGCTCGTGTTTGTACTGGGACACAAGGCCGCTCCTTAGCTCATACGCCTCACCCTTTTTAGGGCCTTTGAGGAAGTTGAGGATCTTTTTCTCCAAGGACATAGTGTTTATGAACAGCGCTTTGGTATGCTGTCTGCGCAGTTACGCGGAAATATCACGCGAAACATCCGTACACCGCATACTAGCACACATAGCCAAGCCACTTAACCAAACCTCCATACTAGGTCTCTTAAATAATTTATTTTAGGTGGTCTAGTGTACTGAGCCATTCCAACTGGTATTATGGGCTGTATTTTTCAAGTTCCTCCCTCGAAAAAAGTAGAATAAACGAATAGAAACGCATGGAAGGTCTGAACACCAACATATGGGACCCACATCCGCTTCTTT
Organism: Metschnikowia mauinuiana; assembly: GCA_002374555.1. Lineage (NCBI taxonomy): Eukaryota > Fungi > Ascomycota > Pichiomycetes > Serinales > Metschnikowiaceae > Metschnikowia > Metschnikowia mauinuiana. The sequence goes on along the minus strand of NKZY01000641.1, from coordinate 10,053 downwards.
AGGCTTCATTTATATTAAAAAAACTGGAATGACCAAGTATGAGCACAGGATAACATATGGCAGAGTTTCACCACACAATTTTTAAAAATTAGTCCAAATGAGCTCGTGTAAGAATCTCATATGAGTTGCTCACGATAGTATTCCACCGGACTCATGCAAAAAGGTCCCAGTTTTCGATGTTCATCGAGGAAGATGCCGCTTTTATGACACGGTAGGCTTCTCCCAACACAGAATCTGACGTCTGCAACACATCCTGAGCCTCAGCCAAGAACTTCTCCTGATCAAGTGATCCACAATCACACGGTACGTTCATGGTCACAACAATATCGGTGTCGCTCTTCTTTACTCGAATCAATGCAATGTACATGAACAACTTGGTATCGGAGTTCTCCCTTTGGGTGAGTGCCGGTTTCACCAAAAAGAAATGCATCTCGCAGTCGATATTCGAGTTGACACCAGATTCCAACGGGGCCAAGAAAATAGCTGGGCTTTCAAGTATATCCTCAAGATGAACAGCCAAAACCTCAGCGAGATTATCTCCTTTGACGTATTCCAATAAATCGAAAATGATGGACTGGTCAAGCTCCTTGGCCTTTTCAATGAGGAAAACTTCCTGAGTGTCCGGCACTTCTCTCATTTGGGAGACATCAATTATAGTTTTAGGGAGATCACAGGTGATGGCACCACCGTATAGTTGAGACATTTCTGGAGTACAGAGCTCAGAGGATGAGCTGAATCGTTAAGTAAACGCACAGCGCCGCATGTGCAGGAACACACTCTAATTCAATAAAAGGTAGAAGTTGAACATAATCATAGAAAAAAAAAATTGTCAGATTAATCAAGTAGAGAAATTTGTAGATTAAATATCGATTACTGCACACTACAGCACAAAGTTTCAACACAGCACACTTTTCCAACACAGTACCTAGAATAAAGGCAGTACTTAGCTTCAACCTAGCAGACAGCACATTCAACATGGCTCCTGGATCAGAAACCTTATGACATGAAATCATTAGTTTTTAGTGCTATAGACCAGTACCCCATTTTGTAGCCGGGCCAGAAAATTCGTGTGCCGTAATTAGTGAGACCTTGGAAATATTGAATGTGGATTTGGAGGATCTCAACGCTCAGATTTATCGTGGGAATGGCTGTAGTTGATCCCCTACAGCCTGTGCCTCTCCAGTTAAACTACAAGAAGAAGCAGGGAAGCGCAAAGCAGCTACAAGGTTTTTTCTTGAGTGTTTCAGAAATGCGTGGTTGCATATTGTATTGTATAAAACCCTCTGATGCCCAGAGGGTCGCCCAAAAATAGGAATGAGTGCGATCCTTCAATCGCATTTAAGATCGTTCGTGCATCCCGAGCACTTCGCGTTTTTTTCGTTGACATTGATGCATTTGTGGATTCGCTATTAATACTTTTCATATTATTACTGCCAAATTTAAGAGCAACATCACGGAGAGAGTGAACTCCCTAAATACACGGCATTTAAAGCATAATATCCTGGCATTTAGAGGACTGTTGATCTGTATTTAAATAGAGACAATTCGATCTAACCGACTCAGCTCGTTATCATGAAGGCCGCCAATATTGCGAGTCGTCGGAGACCCATTGTTATCACTGTGGTGGTGCTTTTGATCTTGGTGATACTCACCAAATACTCCACCTCCAAGAGCAAAGATGCCTTGGCAAACGACAACTTCAACGGGATTTTCCTGCTGATATTTACGGAAAACGATAAGAAACAAGAAGAGTTTTTGAAACGTTTGGATAAGATGAACTCTAAGTTCTACAAGTCCACAGAGCAAAGGTTGTCCAATTTGGAGAGGCAAAACGAGCTCTTGTTGGAGCAAATTCGGTCCATGAGAGTGCCCCCTCCTAGTATGTCTATTAGAGAAAAGTTGGTGTACATGACTGCATACGACCCCAGAGCAAAGTTCCCGGGATACATCTGGCAATCGTGGAAACATGGATTGAACGATGGTGCGTTCGATGCCCAATACAAAGAGGGCCAGGCCCAATGGGCAGTCAAGAATCCGGGCTTCGTTCATGAGCTCTTCAATGATGACACAAGTTATGCCACCGTTAAAAACTTGTATAGCTATGTACCGGAGGTCATCGAGGCCTATGAGAGCTTGCCCGAAGTAATTTTGAAGATGGACTTTTTCAGGTACCTCATCTTGTTTGCCCGTGGGGGAGTATACGCCGACGTGGATACCATGCCTTTACAGCCTGTGCCCAACTGGATTCCCGAAAACGTGGCGCCCACGGAATTGGGATTGATTATAGCCGTGGGAACCGATTCTCTGTCGGCCAACTGGAAGGCAGAGAGCCACCGCAGATTGGAATTCGGTCAATTCATCATGCAGAGCAAACCGGGCCATCCAATTTTAAGGGAAATCATTGCCCAAATTACAGAAACGACTTTGAGGATGAAGAAGGGCTTGAGTAGCGGAGAAAGCTTATCATTGAACGGATCGCCCAACCAAAGACAGCTCCAGATTTCCAGGTGGACGGGTTCGGGAATCTGGACTGATACTATTTTCACATACTTGAACGACTACATCAAGTCGTCTATCTATCAGTCGGTCACGTGGAAGGATCTTCGTGGGTTGGACAGGCCTAAGTTAGTGTCGGACATTCTAATTCTTCCGGTGAAGTCGTTTGCTTCGAATCTTGAGGTGCCCAAAGATGGCAAGATTCTTGATCCGATCGCATTCGCTAAACACTGGTCGGCAAAGATCTGGAAGTCCACGTGAGTTATAGAAGTATTGCATGACCACCTTGCATTATAACTAAGGGTCGGCAAGCGCCTCAGTTAGAAAACCGTAGCATTTCATACAAATAATTAATACAAATGCTCAATTATTAAGGATAGAAAATGTTTTGATTCTGTAACAGAGAAGAGAAAAAAGATTGCAGCACCACAATTTCACACATGGTCTCCCACTGCATTACTCACTGTGGCCCTAAGTGGCTTGACAAACGTTGATCGGACGGGAAACAGTATTTTCCACTTGGTATGGCCGCAACCGAAAAATCGTTTTGTTGTGTAAGTTAACAAACAACGTGGCAAAGGTTATAAAAGACAGATTGTTCAAGGATCACGTAAATATCAAATTTAAAAAATTTTCTAGCATCCGAGATATACTAACTGCATTCAAAAGAAACTAATAAGGATTCAAATGCTTGTCAAGGTGCATGAGCTGCCGGTCAGGAGACACACCGTGAAGAAAGTCACCATCTAATTAGACTTCTTAAGCCGAGTAATATACGATAGCACCTGTTGACATCTAATTATCTGTGGTGATTTGAATTATTTTCTACTTATAATGCATACCAAGAGACATATTATAGTGTGGTATTGTGTATTTTTAAACATGAGGATTTAGCCGAAAAAGCAGTACACGGTTTACAATGGTATTACTCTTCCGTTAGTGCAAAATATATATTAGAATAAAGTAGTAATACAAAAGTGTAGTATAATGTAGGCAAAGAAGTTTAAGTAGAAGTCTAGTAACAGTTGATGGTAGTATAATTTATCTTTACACATTGCTATTCAAAGCATTGGTGTTGTCAGCCATACTTAAGCCATCAGAGATTATCTGGTCCTTGAATTAAAAACTGCAGCTGGAACAGAGTAGCTGTATGTCCTCTTAAAGTGCACAATTCGAATATCAGCCTTGATCCTAGGGGTACTTTACCGTTGGTGAAAAACCTTTGAGGATTGTGATTTCAAAAATTCTATATAAAAGCTATTCTAATGATACTTGAGTTTTAGGTACTCTCCCGGCAATATTTAATGAACAAATACCTACCAAGTACCTTACAAGAATTAAATAGGCTTTTACATCATTAATTCAAAATAAGTAGTTTATCAAAACTCAACGGTATTAATTTTTCGTAAATCACCACCAAAAGTTTGTGAATTTAGAGATCGAGATCGCAGCTCTTGTGTTGTCTTTTTTTCCTCTATCCCATCATTTTATCAAACCCAAATTTGTGAAGAGTGGTTACGAGGTTGCAAGCCTGCACAAAAACTACCTTTCCCTTTAGCGAGAGCACCTGTACCCGGGTGGGCTAATGGCCGTGTTGAGCTATGTGGTTATTTTCATCGATGTATGTAAGCTAGTCTCTTATACGTATGTAATCTAATCTCGTGTACCAACTACTTCTTATCCCCGCCTCCACTATCAAAAAAGTAACGTTTTGTCTTTTGATATATCGAGACCAGACAAGAAACAACATTCTCTTGGAAATTGTTTTGACTAATTCCAATTTCGAAAACAAATCTGACTGTGTTAACCATGAAACTGAACCAACCAGCTTTCGCAAACACAACTAAAGGTGAACGGAAAGATCCTCACTCTGAAGTGCACAACAAGTCCTCTATGGAAGATCGGGCAACAATTAAGAACACTCAAATTGAAACCGTCTTCAATCGTTTCTCTGAGCTGAATTCATACGTCCTGGCTGCCTACGAATCCCCGGGGACTTTGGATTGTCTTCCTACTCGTGACTCAGAACCGATATTTGACCCTTTGAGTGGGGAGACAGCAACTCAGGGGAATCAAAATACTATGGAATCGTCTTTGACTATGCAGAAACCCAAAGGTACTTCTCAAGATAAATTTTGGGGCTTATTGCTGCCCAAAGGTTTAGCCTTGCTCAAAAAGGAAGTGTCTACTGCACCCGAAGTTGGGTGCGAAAACCCGCACCCGGTCCCAACACCCAAGAATCACAAGAGGCAACAAAAAAAGCATGCGGCCCATTTCCAAGCTTCTAAGAAGTGGAACCACTTTCTTGACAAAACCACGCTTTGCAAAAGGCACAATGTATGCTTCATTCAAAGAACCCCGGTTTGCAATTTCCGTGATCGTCCTGTTGAAGACCAAAAAGTGCGGCGCATATCAGCGAGTCGCGCATTTTGCAAGCTTAGAGTCTTTGCATTAAAAGTAGGTTGCAAACGGGTGATCCCGGACTTGAATGATTGGAATGTCTCATACAATAATCCTTACGGTGATATGAGTCCAGCTAAATTTTTGGCTATGTCACGGGTTCACTACAGAGAAAAACAAGAGATTTTGAAGTTTCTTGTTAAGCTCGATAAAGAACTCGACCACCCGAATGCCTTTGAGAATACGCGTTCAAAGCAAGCAGCTCGTTCTCACCCCAAAAGAGATCTGGAACCAAACAGCAAATTGAATGACGCTCAAATGCCATTACTGCATTTAAAGAGGAAAGTCATAATATCCGAAGCCATAGCAGTCAATCCTACGGAAGAAGCAGTCAAAGTCAAAGCAAAAAAAGTCAAGGAGGCTTCAAAAGCCTCAATAAATGTTTCAAAATCCCTCCCCTCACCTGATCTGACACCTACCGTAAAGCATTTTGGTAACAGCTCCAACTCAGACCATGGGGACAAGGTCATAGCCGCGATTGAGAACATTATTCCCCATCTCTCCCCTCTGGAAGTGAGACAAGAAAACTACAAGTCTTTCACTATCGCCTGTTCAAAGAGTAAAACTGGTAATTCAAGCTACAAGACCAAATTGATTGACCAAACAGGGAAGGCAGACACTCTCGGCCCAAGACAGATTCCGCGCTCACTCAGGGCCGCTTTTAAGCTTGAGCCAGGTCTTAAAGCCACTGGTACGAAAGCGGATCTCAACAAATTGAAGGTTACGCCCACAAAGAATAACTTTTCAGCAAAGTCTTCTCAGAAGGCCGTCTCAAGTGAAATTTCCACCTCTTATAGCATTGTCAAAAAGATTGCTAGTGCGATCACTTTAGAGTCACAAGTGGACAGCTGGCTCCGGAAACCCAAAAGTCAAATGTGGATCCAGCTCAACATGGAAGCGGTCTTGGTTCCTCACCTCAACAAAAATACTTTCGAGTTGCAATGTCTTAGTGTGGACTTGAATATGCTTTGCATTTCTCAGTGCGAAAACAAGATCAATGAGTACTTGGGCTACTTAAGACTTGTGATTAGTGTAGAGAAGGAGGAGTCAATGAGATTCAAAGTGGTCGAAAACACTGGACTTTTTGGGGGACCGGCTCCTACTTTAATTGGCGTTTCAAAGCTGGATGTGATCCAGAAAATGCCTCTGAATGTGCTGCTGGGACCATGCACGGATCAGCTTTCGCACTTGCGAGCATTAGTGCAATCACAAGATACCTTGATGAACCACAGCAAAAAGAAATTCTTGGCACAGTTTGATATTCATGACCGGATTGAGGATTATCTCCAATCGATAATTGAAAATCTTCGGGTTACTGGCGAAGTCTTTGTAAAAATATGCACTGACATGGCCAGCACAGACAACAACGCGACTGAAGTTGACGTGTATGAGCAGAGACTTTCCGCAGTAAAGGAGCACTTGGATACAATGAAGAAAATGGACTACCGTGCCAAGAGAAGCATCGAGAAAATTAATGCTGGCTTCACTGTGAGATTAATGAAGGTGATAAGCGGACATACGGAAGCTTGTGATCTTAAGAAGCAGTACATGGACCAATTCCAGCAACTTTGGGAGCAAAAACAAGGCAAGGAGACTCTCACTCCCGAGCAATTGGAGAACGTGATTGGCTGTGCTAATATTAATAACCAAAAGGACTTTTGCGATGAATGTCTCCACTTGAAAGCTTTCGAAGTATTGCTCCAAAAATTGGACCGAATCAAGGCTCTCCGCGAGACAGTGAGAAATGCTTGTGACCAGTTGCTACTCACTTATGGCGAGGTGAGTCTGCGATTTGCAGCTCATGTTTTAATGTCTCAAGATTACGACTATGGAATATACAACGACTATATGGCATTGGCCGTGAGACTGACTGACTGACTGACTTCATTGCTAGAAAAGCAGAGAAGCAAAAAGATGCTGGGATGATATTCAAAACTGTCTTTTTGAATGCTTCATTTAAGTCTGTGCTACAGGCTTATAGCCGAAAGCATATGGAGAACCTACCGATATTGAACCAGAAAAAAGTTTATTGTCTAGTAATTGAAAGAAAAAAGAAGTACTTGTGGAAGTAATTAGTAGTAAAGACTCAGGACTTAGTGATCATGTATTAAAAGTTACCAGTGATGACTAATCAAAACGAAAGATTGATAAATGGACTTCGAGCCAGTGTGAAATTTTCTGCGCCTGGAAATCAATGCCACTAATCAATTATCAGAAAGTTTTCGAATCTACAGTGAATTTAGAATTGAATCTCAGAGACCACAAAAGCCACTTCAAGATTCTAGTGTGTACTTCAGAGAGTACATATCTTTATATACTTATTGAGACATTCACAAAATAATTTAATTTCTAAGGAGGCCCATTCTGTGTTTTTGGGACTTAGTGATGAGTAATGTTCGGAATTTATTACGTCCGGTTTGTGATAATCTTTTAAGTTTTCTCAAGGGCTACAATGTGGCTGAGCCAGCTGGCAGAAAACGTAAGTTCAAGTGTTTCATTTGCTGGATTTAAAAAAGAACAGTTTATTGATGTAATTATGCAACTACGTATCAATCGGTTAAAAAGTTGTCTGTTGAATAAATTATTATGACAGGTTTGGTGTAGTTGTTTTAGGATCTTGTCGAAGACACTAGAGCAATTGTTGCAACTAGTAAATACAAACTTCAACTCTCATGAATCAAGCTTTACTATTTGAAAAAGTGGTATTCCGAAAACAAGAAAGTCTGATATCAATGTGCTCTGAACTGCTTCTGTTGACAATATATTAAAATAGCACGAGAGGTCCCAATGGCTGAGTGCGTATGCAGAGAAGGATTCCAAAATTTAAAGAGTTTGAAGAGAAGATTAAATAATGCTGGTCACAAGATGTCATAGATGAATAGGAAGTAGGAACTTTTGCAGTGTAAAAATGTGGAGAATGTATAAAATGGAGCCTTGTTGGAGGCAAACTCACGTGACAAAACCTTATGACTGAAAATTGACTCATTTCGAGATAAATAGCAAAACTATCGATTCATAATTGAGTAGTTAGACGATTAGAATCAAGACTGATACTAAGAATTTAGCTTCCTTGGCGAGATTTTGGATTTCAGAAAGCAGCACTCACATGCGACCCTTCATTCTATACCTACAGAACTTACATTTCGCTCGATGAATTAGTACGATTCATAGAGGTACAAAGTCTTTCAATGTTTCTACCTTTTGACTAACCGGTTAGATTGAGGTAAACAATACAGTCGTTTAACTTAAAGGATGAGTTCCATGGTTTGCTCAAGTTGTTATATAAATTATTTGTACGAACCAAAGCAGTAACATGAGTTCTAGCATACACAGCTCCGTGGAATCTTTTAGCATTTGATAGAAATTTGCAATAGTAGCTCTACTATAAACAAATGAGGCGTGTGCTGGTGCATTTTTGTATTGACTTAGTACGCGACACAAAGATGTTGGAAACGAAAGTGGAATATGAAAAATGAAACTAAAAAATAAAATATTTAATTTTTTGACAACTACTTGATTTGAGTCACTTCATAAAATAACGAACCTTCCAACTTGAAACATCCTAAACCTTTGGTTCAAATAAGTGTCACAAATTAACTCTCAATGCGACTCTTGTCTTTTCGCAACCAAAGTGGAACTACCACTTTTCATCACATGGCCTTACACCGCAGTGAGTACAATCCGGGGTGCTTCAGCCGAGTAGCCTAAAAAATAATTCATAAAAACTGAGCAAAAGAATATATTAATCTAGAAGTGAACTGACCTTCAAAAGGGACTAGTTCACTTAAATGATAATATGTAGAGAATATGGCTCACTCTCGCGACTTGGAAATCTGTTTGTCCCTTTACTGAAACAGCTTACTGATGTGCGCGCAAAGTTGACCCTGAGACTAATCAAAGTGGAGTTTGAACCTTTCGTTTGAATTCTTATTGATCCAAATTTTTACTCTCTTCCCTTCTAAGTTGGTAAAACCTAGAAAGGGGGCTATGATCACATATTGAAACATGAGGATTTGGTGACTCCGAATTTAACTGGATACTTTGAAAAGGTCAGTTTTGGGACTCACAGAATGTACAAATCCTATTTGTATGGCTCAAACCTAAGATAATAGATTATTTTTTAACAAAAAACAGTAGTAGTCAATTATCCCACAGTAATAAATAAATGTCACGGAACTTTCGCTGAATGCTTTACTCACTTTAGCGAAAGCACTTGGATCGTAAAACGCGGAGGGTGCCGGAATCTGTACCTCTTTTCACATGTGTATGTAAACTAAAGACTTGTACTCACCACTTTATTATCCCCCTCCAAAATCAAGCAGCCGAGTTTTGCCTTGATAATTGAAGACCGACAAGAAACTGAACGTCGTTGAAGAGGATTTCCCTTCTCTTTTGTTAAATTTCCGAAAACAATTCTTCCATCCCATCAACCACGACACTAAACCAACCAGCTTTTGCAACAAACGGTCGCAAGCAATCTTACCTGGAGCGCAGAACGAGCAGTTCCACTTGGAATCAGAGCAGGACAAGATGGTTTCCTACCGCTCTGCAACCAAGTCTGCCACCAAGTCTGCTACTATCACGGAGGCCACTTTCACTGAATTAAACCGCAGACAGTCCACCATTACTCCCACCAGCACCAAGAGTACTAACAGGGATATCAAAATGGAGTCTAGAGGGTACTTTAGGGAGTCTACGTTTAGAGATCCCGTTAAAGTATCACCTCGATTTCCTACTACTACTCGCACTCAGAATCTCAAACCAGGTGCAACTCGCAATGAGATTTCAGGTATTTGTGGTGCTAGTCAAGCCCAACAGAGGAGACCTCAACCAGAGCCTTCTCGCTATGTTCCCAGATACCATTCCACACAGGAGCAGTCTTTGACGGTTTGTGAATCAAAACCCACCTTTGATGAAAAACTCCTGGACTTATTACTGCCTGAAGGTGCTGCCTTATTCAAGAAGGAGATGCCGGTTGCACCTGGAATTGGGTGCGAAAACGCGCGCCCAGTACCAATTGTTGAGCATTTCCATATACAGATTCATACTCTGGTACAGTAGTCTCATTGGAAATCAATAAGTCTCTTAAGTAAGGTA